>CM031237.1:484057951-484096621 GCA_018340775.1 Taxus wallichiana var. yunnanensis
TTAATTGTGGCCCCATCGTCGACCATTACTTTCGTTTTACGTAGTTATTATAAACCCATACTTGTAAGTGTAAGGTTGGATCGCCTCGGCGTGTAATCTCAGCATCTGTAGGCATTTTACTTATTTCGAATATGAATTCGACATCCTTGTCATTTGCATCTGGAGGATGAACATCAAAGTCTACATGATTTACCTGTGTTTCAGGAGGTGGAGTGATGTTAATTAAATGACCTAAACCTAATGCTTCTAAAAGAGCAGCCCTGTGAGCAGGAGAGTTTTTAGTAAGTCTAAAAATGAAATGTGCGAGAAGGTTTTTGTTAGGTCGTTAATTAAATCATAGGCACCCACGGGTTTTTCTACTATTTGTTGACTCTTATCTATTTCTGGCAGGTGACTTGGGCTTGGTTGAGAGAAATATTCTCGTGTTCTTGTTATAGCTTCGATAGGTAGTTCAGCGTCTAGTTCTACTAAACTGACTATCTTGGGTCTCCGGCCCGATTTCCTAATTGTGGCGCGGCCCGATGGATTTAGTGAAGTCGAGGCTTCATCATTGTTTCCCATCATTGCACCCTTGTTCGTCCCGGTTGGATTTAGTACATTATTATCATGATTTGGGAGTGGATCGTTAAAGATCTTGAGGGGAGCATTCGAGGGGAAGCGCCCCTGCTGAGCGTGCTTGGTGGTGGTAACACGGGATCGCCAAAAACAAATCGTGAAGAACTATCTTTGTTCTTAGCAAACGTTGCATGAATTTATTGTAGTCACGACGTGCACGTTCTAAGTATCATGACCTCGAATTTTGTGGAAACCACAATATGAATTAGGATTGTAATTCTGGTTTTGTTGGTTTGGTGTATATTGTGGCTAAAACTCGATCAAACTGTTGTTTATTAGGATTAAAGTTTTGCATTTGTTGTTTCTAGCTTTGATTTTGGTTTTGATAACCAAATGAGTTTTGGCTTAGCCCTTGTATGGGATTTCACCGTTGTTGTTGTTGTGGATGGTTAAAATCCCTTATTGATTATCGAGGTAAAGTTGTTGTTTCGTTGGTTGTTTGTTTGTGATGGAGTATTGATGACATTTACCGTTTGGGCTGGTCAGGTTACTCCATCTGTTACACCCTAATTTTTGTTAAGGATTTTAGGTCCTTGGTTGACATTTGCGGTGGTGGGATAATTTGTAGTGTTTCGATTGGGGGTGATTAACCTTTGCTCATATGTCTTACGACCACTATCAATTCAGCTTGATCTATTTGAAGAGCACTCTCTAGTACTTAAGTCGTAAGTTCGTAATGGGAACTTCTAGACTTCTTCCTTCATTTCTCGCTAAAAGCGAATGAAGGAATAAATCCTATAGTTCCATTTGATCCATGTTTGCACACTTGCCAAGGAATAAAGGAGTATCGTACGCCACCTTTGGATGAAATGGGCAACAGCAGATTCATTGTGTTCTTGTTTGATGTGTAAGAACTCCCGATTCTATTCTTAACAGGTTTGTTCATGTCAAATGCCTTAATGAACTCTAATATAAGTTGTTTAAATGAATGGATGGAAGGCTCGAGGTATTCTATAATACCAATCAAGAGCAATGCCTTCCAAAGTTTTGGGAATATTTTAAGCAACAACCCCATCCCGAGGAGTAGTTCCTTTATGGCTGCGGCGTAAGCTTTGATATGCGCATTTGGATCTCCCTCACCTTTGTACTTGGGTAAATCGGGAAGGGGTCTTGGAAGCATGACGCTTCGTATGGCGAAGTCTAAGGGCTCTTTCAAATATTCTGAATAAGTCCCTATCGCATAGGTTTCGACCATTGATGGTGGTTGCTGAGGGAGTGGTGGTGGGATGGGTTGTTGATATGGCGCAGCGTATGCATTAGTAGGGGCATAAGGAAACACCTGTGTTTGAGCAAGCATGCTGGGAGAGGAGAACATATCTCCTTGTGGTGATTTGGAGTACATGTTTAAGTATGACGGGGTATTGTCCAGGAATGGATTGTTTGATACTAGACCGGGAGGAATGGTGTTAGAGATGATGCGCTAGTTGGCATTTGTTGTGGATACTGAGGAGGCATGCCTAACGTGCCTACTCCTGTGAGGAGATCTACTTGGCTAGGATGGCGTGGAGGATTGGAACCCCCTGTTTGCACGAATTGCGAATTTTGACTTGCTTGGGCAAGTTCTAACCCTCTCACTTTTTCTACTAACGTTGAAATGACTTCATTTGGTGAAGTCACGATATTCTTCCTTGGTGGCGTTTGTTGTATACCATGGTTTTGTATAGGCATGTGATATCCTACTATGAACTGCTCGTTATCTTGCCAAGTTTCTCTCGAGAGTATTTCCTATATGCAATGGTATAGAGGTATTTTCTTGAAAAGAGACCTCGGGTTGCGTTTGTAAACCTCCTACAGGTGGGTATATACCCTGAGAGCGTTGTTCACTCCTAGGATAATGTATTGACTGTTCATCATCTAAGACCAGGTATGGGTCTGATTGTCTACTAATTTGTGGTCTAAGTAGTATCTGAGGAGATGATCCAGATTCTCCGGTGAACGTCATATTATTCGAGCCTGAAGGCTCTGTTTGTTGTTTTTGAGGGGGTTGATCTAACTCCTCAGTTTGAAAAGATGAATTATATCTGATTCTTGGAGTTTGTGTTGTGTTGATTAGTTGAGTAGTTGTCACCCCATACTGAGAGTGAAGGTGATGATTGTCTATTGTTTAGCTGCGCGTAGTATGCCTCAAGACCCAAGAGGGGTCTGCCATATGCATCAAATCCTGATATATTCGGGGTATATGAATACCCGCATAATAATGGGAGAGAGTGAAAATTGGTTCGAGAAAGCTAATGAGGCGGAGAAGATGAAAAGTAAACTAAACTTGAAAGAAAACGTAATACTATGACTCCGGACGAGAAAGTAGGAAGTTCACGTCAGCTTCACTAATTTTGTTTGTTTCACATCGGGTTCACCAATTTTGTGCTGCAAAGCAAGCCAGCGGCGTGGGAATCTACAGTAACTCTTAGCGTGACCCACCCGACCTCCCGAGGTCGTGTAGACAAACAGCCGGTGGGGATGGAATATTCGTGGGGTGCGAGACAAACTAGTTAGAGCGATCTAATGTCTTCAATACGCACTAGTGGAATTTGCGAATCTAAGGCAAAGAAGGCCCTTCTAACCTGAACTGGTGTGATAGATCGATCGGCAAGGATGACTACTCGAAGGCTCCAATCAATATCGAGCTCTGGCATGATTCGATCTATGGGTTGTGGAATACGTGGAAAATGACCTAGGATAGTTTCGTGTATGTCTCCAGATAAGGTCATATGGTGGGTAATGAATACAATCGACTCTATGGACGATTCTCTGGCCTAGTCCAGAATTCTCTAGCTTTGTTAGCCGCTATATCTAGTAAGGATAATTGTTCGACGATGGTGGGTGGAAGTGGGGTAGATCTGAATACTAATATACATAGGCCAGTGTCTATGTCTGATTGACTTATGGATTCATTAGGTTGTGGGATTTGTGGATCACAACCATAGACTCTTGGTTGTTGTGGTCCTGCTATGGTCATGTACGAAATCAAGTCCTAATCCCACAGTATCCAATAATCATATGCTTTCTCAAGCTTCTATATTTAGGATCAATAACTACGCGATCTTCTCAGAGTACCTCACAGGCGTTCTTGCAACCTGGATTCTTAGGTTGGTATCTATATCGAGAAGAGTGTCTCGTGATCTGGTTTGCGGTGGCACCAAAGGATCACTGACAAAGGTTTGTTCTCTTCGAACCCTTCTGCACAGTCGTGTATGTTTGCACTAGGGTAATCTATAGTTCGGTTGATTTGACCAAAACGTGTGTGCTTGGTCGTCTTCTATATTTAATCCCCTTAAGCGAGAGGTGATCATGTCAGTAAATACTGTTATTGTTTGGAAGATTTGTATTCTAAGGTTACGTACTATGTCAACTATTGCTGTGATGAGATTGGGTTGAGGCAAAATTGGCTCAAATATGTATTCCCTGGGCTCCCTGGGTCCCGTGATTGTCATACAAAACAATAATGTAAATCTAACTGCAACAAAGTGAATTTTAACTACGTGGAATAAATCTAGAACATATATATAATTTCTATTTTTGTATTTTCTGAGAAACCTTAAGAATTTAAGAAAGTAGCTATTTAAATGTATCTAGAATTTGACAACTAAGATAAAACTTAAAACAAACAAAATAACCGAGTGTAGTTATTTGTCTGTGCAATTTGTAGATCTATTCTAAATAATGAAATAACTTGCTTAATCTATTTGCCAGACTCTCGATCCTACCTCAGAAGTGAGGAATGAATCATAGTTTCTCAGAAACTATCAATCCCCACAGCTTCCCTGGCAATATCGAAAGTAAACTTAACTAAAAAGAAGTGATTATCTACTCTATTTGATATATTTCTAACTTTAGAACTTTGAAAGCTAAAACACGGATTTCGCAACGTTGGCGAATCCAATGGTGTGTGTGATCTTGTCCCCTCAGTGTGATCTCCTCGTTCCTTTGTGTTCACGTGAATCCAGAAAAGCGTGTAATGCTAGCATCAACAGAAGTAGATATTGGGACAAAGGCAGCTCAGAATGTAGACTGAATATAATGCGAGTAGGAGAGGGATAGCGCAAGAGTACAGAGCTTGGCTTATGCAATTCCTAGCGGGATTTATTGCGAGTCATGCAACATAAAGCGTCAGAACACAAACTATCTTGTTTTGAGGAGCAAAACACTGTAACTTTAATGGCTTCCTAAGCTATTCTACTCCAATGGATTGGGTGAAATAACAACACTGCCTGCACAAGATGGATATGTGGCTTACCAACAGCTGAACAATGCTAACTAAACATGCAAAGAATTGAAACTATGGCTTCTAAGCAAAATAATAGACTGAACTATTGAAAATGAGAGCATGAAAAGTGAATGAGGTGAGACCAAAAGTGAATGAGCACAAGCCATTTATTTATAGCTTTTCATTCACCCAAAGATCAAAACCAAACTGAACTCTAAAACTATAAACAATGGCCAAACACTATTCCAGGGGACCAAAAACATAAATGCAAGCCCAAGTCGGTAAAAAAAGCTGGTGAATCGTTGATTTTTACGTGAGTCGTGTTAAAAACGCTTTCTGGAAAATGCGTAAAGGACCGCCACTCTGGCGGCGCAGCGTGATTACTGGGACCGCCGCCACGATCAGCGCAGTCCGCAGGCACGTAGCCCGCCCATGCGCAGGCGGTGGTTTCGCCATCCTTGAAGATCAAAAGGCCGAAAGAGGAAAAGAGATAAAAACAAAGGACGCAGGGGCTAAGCGGGGCATGTGGGATGTTAACGCACACTTGGAGATCTTTTGGATTCGAACACCTTGCGAGGAGACCTGTATCATCATTGGGGCACTTGTCACGTTGTTAGGCATTACGGTACCTTACTGATTTTGGTTACGTACGGGAACCATGTGAAATTCCTTGGTCTACCACGAAGCTAGTTTTCGACTTTGTATTCTAGTATCGACCATTGCCTACCTCATGTTCAGTGTTCAACTTCCCATGATCAGGTTACATGGCAATTTTAATTTAATTAGAGGACTAGGTGATCAGACAATGCACAACCATTAATGCATTACTTTGGCCAAAGTTTTCCACCGTGCAGGTTATGGCTAAACTCAAGACAACACACTAGTCTTATGAGTTTAAGTCTTCCACCACCTCACAACTATCCCTTTCACAGTTATCTAGATCTTATAGTTTGTACTTACTTTATTTCCACTTCAACCTATCTTGCGAGGCTTTATATCAAGATAAATGTCGAAGGCCAACTAGGATCATCATGAGATAAGTCTAATGTATCTTTTCATCTATTTACCATCCCATTTAGTCTCTCTTTTCCGATGCTTGGTTTTTAACCTTAAATTACCTTTTACAACGATACTCTTCCATTCTCTATACAATAGGATTTACAATCTTATCATATTAAGACCAAGTTCACCGGAAAATTTGGATTAAATATATATTAAAACATGTATATTTAATTATTCCTTCGATTAGCAACTAACGTCACTAAATAGCTTATTTAATTTAAAAATTAAAGACAATTGATTGTTCAATAATTGTTTAATTATCGGCTTCATACATTAACAAATATCAAATAAATAAATTTAACAATTTATGATAAGTAAGATTTCTTACTTCTAGTATTTATCATTTACTCATATTAAGATATTCTTTCATACAAGGTAATCATCTCTTTATTAAAATCATAAATTACATATGTCGTTAAGCGATATATAACTATTATGTTAACTCTCACATAGTGAGGTTTGAATATTAACAATGGGTCAAGATCCCAATAAATTTAGTCAAAATTTGGTATATCATCCTTCTACAAATTGAAATCCAAGTATCTCATTTAGATCCATGCTACGATAAAACTTCACAAGACATGAGTTTCCGCATATCCGAACATGACGGCTAATTGTCCTACAAGACTAGAGTAGTGGTATGTTGTCAGTTCAAAATGAACTGGCATGAATATTGCCTCCATTTTCGATGCAATTATTTAATAAAATATGAAACAATATACAAGTTATTTTATCAACAAACGCATGGTAATACAACAAAGAATGTATTATTACATGTTCTACATCAAGATACAACTATGAATG
Source organism: Taxus wallichiana var. yunnanensis (assembly GCA_018340775.1). Lineage (NCBI taxonomy): Eukaryota > Viridiplantae > Streptophyta > Pinopsida > Cupressales > Taxaceae > Taxus > Taxus wallichiana. Next base: position 484,064,637 of record CM031237.1, read on the forward strand.
TACACCAATAGAACAACCAATTTCTATTTTGACAAAGCATATTTCACTCTAATCACAAGGATCAAGACATTATCAAACCATAATCATTCAACATCCGAATTCGAGTTAAACCACAAGCAAATCATGCTTCACATGGTATAGATTCAACTATTATTTTTCTTACCTTCCAATCAACAAGCAACTTAACAAAATTATCGAAATCATCATTTCCAAATACCAATTAGACATATTCCCTCTAGGTAATGAGCAGCTCTATAAAATGCACAATAACTTTATTTCAAACAATCAAAATACATATATATATATATATATATATATATATATATATATATATATATATATATATAGGAACAATCCAACTAAGCAACGTAAAAACACCTCTATTAAATCATTTTAACATGTTCTTTTAGGTACCTAGGACGGATCAACAAAACAAATTGACCCACATACCACGAGGATGATAATTTTGAAGTCTATTTGCATAGAATAACATCAATAAGTTTCTAACACTTTCGAATTGAAATCCTTTAAGAAAAACTAAGTCATCTTACATGATTATTAACACTAATTTTTTTCAATCCGGTAATAAAATTATACCTACAGGAAAATCGACTTGTACATATCCAATTCAGTTCATTCCAACATTAATTTCTTTTCTATTTAGAAATTATTAGAATCCGGAAGCAAATATATATCGGGAAAAATGATGAAATACGGTAAAAATATTTTCACACTACCAGAAATCGCTTTGCTCATACATATAAATTATTGTTTGGTGTAATAAACCGAGAGGTAGAAATTGATTTGGGTTTCGGAAATCAAATTTAAATAGAACATAAAATAAAATAAAAATTGATTTGGAACACCCATCTGCATTTTTTTCTAGGTTTAGCTAAAACCACACAAAGGAAACTTAAGAGAATACAAAATCCATCAATTTCCTTTTTAAATTTCATTTCCAAGCAATTAAATCAGAAGTTGTCCACAAATTCATTTAATTGCCATTTAAAACAGAATGTGTATTTCCTCATTATTTACAAATAATGTTGCAGAGAAAGGAGAAGATATTCATGCCTGAAGTAAACCCAGAATCAACAACCTCTTACTCTTCCAACTCAACAAGTTGAATCCTTCCTTCCTCCCAAAACTCACGCAGGTATCCCAAAAGAGAAGAATGAAAACAGACAAAGGAGAAATAAAAGAAAATATAATGAAGAAACTATACTATAATGGAGAATTTTCGGGCTTCCCAATGTTGCTTCATGCGTCAATGCATGCCACATACTTGGTGTCAGATGAAGGTGTGTCCCTTTCAAAACTCTCAAATTTTAAATATTAAAATATTATTATTATTATTCTTTTTAACTTTTGATTTACATGCCAAATCCTTTTAGGATTTAAATATATAATTTCACAAATTAATAATGCATTTTTCAATTTTAATTTTTATTGATACCTAACTTTAATGGTATAATTAATCATCGTAATATAAGTCCACATATTTGCCAACAATATGTTATCATAATAATTATTCGAATATCGTAATAATACTGGAGAGGTAGTATTTATCACGGTCATTGCAAAAGTCGAACAAAACAAAAGATGACCAAACCAATTAAACTAAAGTAACCAAAATACAAATAACTGAAAGATTCACTATCATTTATGAATCGTTTTACCTATGATTAAGGCCTAATCATGTTTTAGGAAGGATCATCAAGGTGGGTGAGGGTTATTCGTTCCGTGATGTCATGCCCTGCAGAAGGCTGTGGGTCATGATACGATGAACCAAATGAATTTTATACCCAATGATGATCTCGTCTAATCCTATTTAGACTTAAGCGTAGTTAATATAACTACAAGAATTTTTGGGATGTTACACAACTAGACAACATCACCTAAGCGCTCATGTCCCCTCCAGGCGTCACGATGTTTTTCTACTCCACTCGCTCTTGTTGGGTCTCTTTTATTTTTAGGCATCTTTTTCACTTAAGGTTGGCCTTCTAGTTGTTAATTACTAAATTCAAATAAGGGAATCATATAAATACATAGTTATGTGTTCAAAATAAAGGAACAAGCACTAAGAATTGCTATCATCGCCTAAGTTTACATTCCAGAAGGAACTAGAGCACTCTAAAGGCATTCATCTAGCATCCATTCAAGGGGAAAAGGTTAATGACTCTTCATACACAACATAGGAAGGGGAAGTTTGTTTTATTCCATCCGCATATTTTACTACATTGTTACATTCTATGTATAGCTTGTTATCAAGTGCAACTAGCTTACAAGGGCATCTAGGGATATTTCTACAAACACTCACAAGAACTACATGGATTACGAGATGTATTGAAATGTTAGGTCGTAAGTTCACTCTTCGAGTGACCGTCGAGTCAATCGACTCCCATTCTACATTTTCCTTTTTAGGTTTGATGTGGTTTGTGGGTTTATGCAAGTGAACTTATCTTTTACGGAGTTACATGTATATTCGGTGATCAAGAGAGACTACCAGGTGATCGATAGGGAATAATTGCGACACCCTTGCGACACAAGCGAAACCAAATCCAGAGATTGTGTGCGAGTCATGGGTACCCAAATCTAGTCATCGGTGCCCTGTTCTATTACGGATGCCCATACCCTACCTTGTTTGTGAGCTCCGAAATTACAGAGGCCGATTCAACGTTATTTGCATCTTATTCATCACTTTTCCCTTCTCAAATCAATTCCAGTTGTGCGGATATCAACTAAGTTATCTTTTCTCTATCTCTTACTTGGGGTTCATACTTTATATGTTTGTTTTCTTGTGCCATATTGTATGTTAGCATTTATACATCATTTACTATAGTAGTTACTTTGTAATACTTAGATTTAATTCAAATTATATTAAAATCATTTGATGAACCCATCTGCTCGAACCCTTCCTTCTTACGCCCGTTACCCATAGTGGTCAATTTGGATCTTTTGAGCACACCGAGCTTCCTCCATCTACCGTAGGGTTTCTAAACCAATGGTTGAATATGATAACCCTTGCTAACTCACAAAATGTTCGAGTACGATGGAAAAGTGACAAGCGAGCATGGGAATCTACAAGTAACTCTTCCTCACACCCAACCTCCCGAGGTCGTGTCGAGACAGCCGGTGGGGATGGATTATACGTGGGGTATGGGTAAACTAGTTAGGCAATCTTATATCTTCGACACACACTAATGGAATCTGTGAATCTAAGGCAAAGAAGGCCCTCCTAACCTGAACTAGCGTGATAGATCGGTCAGTGAGGATGACTTCTCGAAGGCTCCAATCAATATCGAGCTCTGGCATGATCCGATCTATAGGTTGTGGGATACGAGGAAAATGACCTAGGATTGTTTCGTGTATATCTCCAGACAAGGTCATAGGATGGATGATGGATATGGTGGATTCTACGGGCGATTCTCGGCCTAGTCAAAAATCCTTAGCTTCGTTAGCTACTATATCCAACAGGGATAACTGTGTGATGATAATAGGTGGAAGTGGAGTGGATCTAAATACTAATGTGCATAAACCAGCGTCAACGTCAGATTGACTTGTGGACTCATTGGGTTATGGGATTTGTGAATCACAACCGTAGATTTGTGGTTGTTGTGGACCTGTTATGGTCATGTGCGGAATCAATCCCTAATCCCTAGTATCCAATAGTCGTATGCCTTTTCGGCCTCTATATTTAGAACTACAAGTTGTGCAATCTTCTCAGAGTATCTTACAGGCGTTCTTGCAACCTGAATTCTTAAGCTAGTGTCTATATCAGTGAGAGTATCTCTTGCGTCTGGCTGTGGGACCAAAGGATCACAACCGAATGTTTTCTCTCTTTCAAGCCCTTCTACAGTCATGCGGATGTTTATCTAGGGTAACCTGTAGTTTGGCTGGTTTGACCAGAATATGTGTGCTTGGTCGTCTTCTATGTTTAACCCTCTTAATTGTGAGCTGATCTGTTGTAAGTCTATTGTTGTTTGGAAGACTTGGATTCTAAGATTCTGATCTATATCGGTTATTGTTGTGACAAGATTGGGTTGAGGCACGATAGGCTCGAATACGTATTCTCTCGGGCTCCACAGGTCCTGTGATTGTCATGCAAAAGGAAATAATATAAAGCTAATTAATGATAGAATAAATCAACTACGCAAGATATATCTATGTATATTCCTAAATCTGATATTTTGATAAACTAAAAAAAGCAATTATCCAATATATCTAGAAATTGACAACTAAACTAATAATGAAATTAAAACAAACAAAATAGCAATGAGTATAGCTACTTTATGCATGCGAGTTGTGAATCTATTCTAAGTAACGGATAATCGATCTAATCTATTTGAAAGAATCTCGATCCTACCTCAGAAGTGAGGAGTGAATCATAGTTTCTCATAAACTATCAATCCCCACAACTTCCTTGGCAATATCGAAAGTAAAATTAACTAAAATGAAATGATTGACTACTCTTTATCGATCCGGTGTCTAGTCTTAGAACTAGATCACCTTCGTATATGTCTCGTTCATAGACCTTCTTGTTATCTTTGTCGGCACATATGGTTAGCATAAACTTTGTGCCATTGTTGGTGAATCTGCTTTGACCTCATCTAGGCTTTCTAGTTGAGAGAGACGTGCTTCTCTATAAGCTTCTTCATCCAGAATCCCTTGTAATGAGATGTGGAGACTGGGTATTTCAACCTCAAGTGGGAGAACTGCTTCTGCTCCGAATACCAGCGAGAAAGGAGTTGCTCCTGTTGGTGTTCTTATTGAGGTTCGGTGGGCCCACAAGGCTGGGTATAACTTTAAATGCCAATATTTTTTGTTTTCTTTCACCGTTTTAAGGAGAATGGCTTTCAATGTTTTGTTTGTTGCTTTACCTTGTATGTTGGCTTGAGGGTAATACAGGGAGGCTGTATGATGGTTTATTTTAAATTTATTGCATAGCTCACGAACCTCGTCATTCTTAAAAGAAGTCCCATTATCTGTGATAACGGTTTGTGGGACACCGTACCTGTAAATGATCTGGTTCAAAATGAACTTGGCGATCATGGAACCTGGTATAGTGGTGAGAGGCATAGCCTCTACCCATTTGGTAAAATACTCGGTGGCCATGATTATGAAGTTATGGCCGTCTGTAGATGAGGGAGAGAATTTCCCTATCAAATCTAGCCCCATGTAGAAAAGGGCCATGGAGTAGCGATTGGTTGTAGAGCTTGTGTCGGCATGTGAATCTCGTGGGAGAATTCTTGGCATTTATGACACCTACATACAAACTCTACTACGTCGTGTTCTAGAGTGGGCTAGAAATAGCCCATCCGATGTATTTTGTGAGTGGTGGCATGACCACCGAAGTGGCCTCCACATATTCCACTGTGAGATTCATGGAGAATCTTCTTGGATTCTTCTGTGTCAACACACCTTAGAAGCATTCCATCAAAAGCCTTACGATAGAGCACTTGTTCTATAATAACGTATTTAGCTACGATAATGCGTAACCGCCTTCTTTGTTGTGGCGTAGCACTTTTTGGATATGTATGGCTCATGATATAATTAATAATATCAGTATACCAAGGACATTTAGAGATGGGAGGTCTAGTTTCAACGTAATATATGCATTCATCGGGAAAGTCCAAATCGACTAGATCACCTCCGTCTAATGGGTTGTCAGCTAACCAATCTGTATGATTTGTCCCTTAATGGACTTTTGATTTACAAAAGTTAATTCAAATTCACCCATTAAGGTCATAAAGCGTCCAGCCTTCTTAGACAAGGACCCTTGCATGAGGAAGGTTCGTAAATGGTTTGTTTTTACAATGACCCTCGTTTCTTGATTTAGCATGTAATGTCTTAAGCATTTGGTTGCGAAGACTATGGCAAGGCACTCTCATTCTGCTTGCGTATAACATGTTTCATAATCGAGTAACGTGTGGCTTATAAAATAAATCACGCGTTCTCTCTTGTCATCGTCTTCTTGAGCCAGCATATGCAGGCTAGCGAGACATTGGTAGCTCGTGAATATAAGATTAAAGGGCGATCTGGTTTAGGTGGCATTAGCGTGGGTGGTGACAACAGGAAATGCTTAACTACTTGAAAGCATCCTTGTAGTCTTAGTCCAATCGATATTGTACTCTTTCTTGAGTAGATTGTTGATTGGATGAATGGCAAAGCTTAAGTCTAGGATGAATCTTTGGATTGCACCAAGTTTCCCAAGAAACAATGACGATTCAGATTCATCGGTGGTGGGATCATTTCAAGAATAGTGCAGATTTTAACTGGGTCTACGTCGATCCCTCATGACGATATAATGTAACCTAGGAGCTTCCCTCCTGTCACACCAAATACGCATTTTTCTGGGTTTAGTGTGACTCCGTATTCTATCAAACATGAAAGAATGATATGGAGCACTTCGGGTGATCACAACATTTCTAGCCTTGGCCAACAAGTCATCTATGTAGGATTCCACGATCTTGTGAATAAGATCGTGAAATATGTATGTCATTGCCCGTTGGTATGTGGCGCCAGCGTTCTTGAGACCGAATGGCATAACAGCGTAGCAATAGGTTCCCCAAGGAGTTATAAACGTGGTTTTGGCTTGGTCTTGTTCGGATATTCTGATTTGATTGTATCCTGAGAATCCATCCATGAGAGACAAAAGCTCGAATCCGGTTGTTGTGTCAACGATGATGTCAATGGATGGTAATGGGAAGTCATCCTTGGGGCACGCTTTGTTAATGTCTCAGAAATCTATGCAAATGTATCTTCCCATTCTTTTTGAGAACGGGAACGATATTAGATATCCATTGAGAATAATCGACTGGTTTGATGAATCCTACTTGGAGGAGTTTCATTACTTCTTCCTTTACCATGAGAGCCACCTTGGGTTTCATTGGTCTTGATTTTTGTTTAACTGGCTTTGCATCTGATTTGGTGATGAGGTTATGTACCGCGATGTGTGGTGCAACCCCTGTCATTTCTTTATAATTAAATGTGAAAGCCTTCTGATGTTCTTTGAGGATTCGAGTGTGTATTTCTATTTCTTCTGGAGTTAACGAAGATCCTAGTTTCAAGATCTTGGGTCTTCCTCCGTTCCAATGTTAATATCAATTGTTTCTTTGATTAAAGAAGCGTTACCTTCTTCAAACTCAGGCGGGGCTGGAGGTAATTCCAGATCATCTCCATTCTCTACTGTGTACATGTTGAGTTCTTTTGTGGGGGAAGCTCTATCATGGGATTTCGAAGTAGGAAGATGAATGTGGGATTAAGGATGAATCTACCTCATGATGGGTGAGATGTAACATTGCATAGGCATTTAAGTAATCTAGAGTGGCTCTATCACTATCAACGTGGTCTAGGATAATAGAGTTGTTCTCAGCTATGTTTGTTAAAAGAGGGTTTGACATTGTTTTCACTAATGGTTTAGTACGAAGGGATACCATGAAACGGGTATCTTCTAACTCACTGTTTGGGGTGAAGCGTGACGCTGAGGTTGCTATAGAATCTGTAAGAAGATTTTGTTCTCGTGGGATTGCTTCAATGGATATGAAGTCAAATTCTTTGCTCAAAGTTAATACCGTTGTTTTGTAGAGCTGTAAGTGTTCAACTCTGGTTTCATACACCTCAGAGACTTGGTTCGCTACTAATTGAGAGTCTCCTAACACCCTGATGTCATTAACACTGAGCCTTTTAGCTATGATGAGGCCAAGGAGGAGGGCTTCATACTCTGCGCCATTGTTTGTACATTGAAATTTAGTTTAAAGGTGAACGGTAGGATCTTTCCCTCGGGAGAAGTAAAGATCACACCTGCCCCAACCCCATAACGACATCTTGCTCCATCGAAATGGAGAGTCCAATATTTAGTTGGGAAGATGGACGTTGGGACATTCGCTACGTCAATTTTTTTACTTGGTTACTTCTACCATGCAGAGATCCTCTGCTGGAAGAGCACCAACACCTAGGGTATATCCCATACCTATAGAATCAAATGGTAGGAAAATTGGTAGATCCTGCTCTAGTAAGTCGACAATCTTCGCAGTAGTTCCTAATGATCTTTTTCTACAATGTTAGTCTCATCCTTGAGGGTTGGGATAGTCTTGACTAGGCTCATAGTCTCAAGATCTATTGTAGGTACCAACTTTTCTTCTGGTTTTGTGTCGGTTGGTTTATTAAGTTGGTTTGTTGGGAGTTCAAACTCAGAGTGAATGCCGGTCTTTTCTTTAAGTCAGCTAGGTGTATATCGAATGGTTTTGGATCACCTTTGGCTACGAATACCTTTCCTAAGTGCAAGAACCTTACTTCTTGAAATAACGTAGAAGGGATTGCCTTCATACGGTGTATCCATGGTCGGCCGAGGATCATATTATAATTGGTTTCCCGATCTATAATATAAAACTCAGTCAGGATTGTTTTGGGTCCTAAGGTAACTGGTAGTGTTATAGTTCCAATCAAAGTGGCCTTAAGGCTATCATAGCCTCTTAGCGTATTCCGAGTCGTGGAACAGTTTGTTTCTCCATACCCTAGCTTTTGAAGGAAAGAGAAGGGGACTATGTTAACTGCTGCCCCATCATCAACCATTGCGCGTTTAACATAATTGTTATAAACCCACACTTGCAAATGTAAGGCCGGATCACCTCTGCATGTAATCTCAGTGTCTGTTGGCATTTTGTTTATTTCGAATATAAACTTGGTATCCCTCTCCGGCTGCCCCGGAGGGTAGATATCAAAGTCTATATGGTTTACCTATGTGTTTCGGGAGGTGGAGTGATGTTAATTAAATGACCTAACCCTAATGCCTCTAAAAGAGCAGCCCTGTGGGTAGGAGAGTTCCTCAGCAAATCCAAAAAGGAGATGTGAGAGAAGGTTTTTGTTAGGTCATTAATCAGATCATAGGCACCTACGGGTTTCACTAATATTTGTTGGATGTTATCTGTCTCTAGCGAGTAACTTGGATTTGGCTGAGAGGAATACTCTCGTGTCCTTGTTACGGCTTCCACGGGTAGTTCGGTATCTAATTCTACTAAACCGACTATCTTGGGCCATGGTTGACTTCCTAATTGTGGTGCAACAGGTGGATTTAGTGAAGTCGAGGCTTCATAATCATTATTTCCTACCATTACACCTTTGTTCGTCCCATTTGGATTTAATTTGTTGTTATTGTGACTTGGGAGTGGATCATTGAAGATCTTGAGGGGAGCATTTTGAGGGGAAACTGCCCCTGTAAAAGCATTTGGTGCTGGTGACGCAGGATCTGCCAAGAACATATCTATGAAAAGTTGTCTTTGCTCCTCTGGAAAACGTTGCATGAATTTATTGTAGTCACGACACGTTCTAGTGTCGTGGCCTCGAATCTTGTGAAAACCACAATACGAGTTAGGATTGTAATTTCTAGGTTGCTGGTTTGGCGTATATTGTGGTCCAAGACTCTGATCAAACCGTTGTCTATTAGGATTAAGGTTTTGTATTTGTTGTTTTTGGTTTTGGTTCTGATTTTGATATCCAGTTGAGTTTTGGCTTGGACCCTGTGTCTGGATCACCGTTGTTTGTTGTTGTTGTTGTGGATGATTAAAATCCACCGAATTGATTGTTGGGGTAAAGTTGTTGTTTCGTTGATTGTTAACCAGTGGTGGAGTATTTAGAACATTGACCTTTTTAGCTTGGTCAGTTACCCCATCGGTTGTTGCGCCGTGATTTTTGTTAAGGATTTTAGGTCCTTGATTGACGTTTGTGGTAGTAGGGTAAGTCGTAGTATTCTAGTTGGGGGTGATTAACCTCCGTTTGCTCCATATGTCTTGCGACCACTATCTATTGCCACTTGATCTATTCGAGAGAGCGCTCTCAAGTACTTCATCGTAAGTCCTTAGTGGGAACTTCTGGACTTCTTCCTTCACCTCTCTGCTGAGAGAATGAAGGAATAAATCACATAGCTCCATTTGGTCCATGTTTGGAGCACTAGCTGAAGAATAAAGGACTGTACGCCATCTCTGGATGAAATGAGTGATAGATTCATTGTGTTCTTGTTTAATGTGCAAGAATTCCCTGATTCCTGTTCTTAACAGTTTGTTCATGTCAAATGCCTTAATGAACTCTGAAACTAGTTGTTTAAATGAATGGATGGAAGCTTCAGGTATTCTGTAATACCAATCGAGGGTGATGCCCTCCAAGGTTTTGGGGAATATTTTGGCAACAACCCCATCCCAAGGAAGTAATTCTCGAATGGCTGTAGCATAGGCCTTAATGTGTGTATTCGGGTCTCCCTCCCCTTTGTATTTGGGAAAATCGGGAAGAGGTCTCGGAAGCATGACGCTTCGTATGGTGAAGTCTAAGGGCTCTTTCAAGTACTCTGAGTAAGTCCCTATCGCATAGGTTTCGACCATTGATGGTGCCTGTTGAGGGGGAGGAGGTGGAATGGGTTGTTGATACGGCGTAGCGTATGCATTTGCAGGGGCATAAGGAAGCCCCTGTGGTTGAGCAAGCATGCTAGGAGAGGAGAACATATCTTCTTGTGGTGACTTGGAGTACATGTTTAAGTATGAAGGAGTATTCCCCAAGAGTGGATTGTGTTGTACAAGACCAGGAGGTATCATATTCTCCACCGAATGGTGTTGGAGGTGGCGGTTCTAGTTGGTGTTTGTTGTGAATACTGAGGAGGCATGCCCAATGTGCCTATTCCTGTGAGGAGGTCTACTTGGCTAGGATGATGTGGAGGATTGGAATTTCTGCTGCATGAATTGAGATGTTTGACTTGCTTGAGCAAGTTCTAACCCTCTAACTCTTTCTACTAAAGTGAAATGACTTCATTTGGTGAAGTCCCAGTATTTTGCCTTGGTGGTGTTTGTTGTATATTCTGAGGTTGTATAGTCATGTGATACCCCACTATGAATTGATCGTTGCCCTGCCAAGTTTCACCGAGGGCATTTCCTATAGGTAGTGGTATGGAGGTGTTTTCTTGAAAAGAGACCTCGGGTCGTGTTTGTAAACTTCCTATAGGTGGGTACATACTCCCAGAGCGTTGTTCATTCCTGGCGTAACACTGAATGTTCATCATCTAAAACTAGGTATGGATCTGATTGTCTGCTAATTTGTGGTCTAAGCAGCACCTGAGGAGATGAACCAGATTCTCCTGTGAATGTCATATTGTTCGAGCCTGAAGGCTCTGTTTGTTGTGTTTGTGCGAGTTGATCCAACTCCTCTATTTGGAAAGATGAACTATATCTAGTCCTTGGAGGTGGAGCTTGTGTTGATAATTGGTTATTTGAATAGTTGTCACCCCATACGAGAAGCGAGGGTGATGACTGTCTATTTAGTTGAGTGTAGTATGCCTCAAGACCTAGGAGAGGTTTGCCATATGCATCGAATCCCGACATATTCGGGGGTATATGAATACCCGTAGAATAATGGGAAAGAGCGAAGGTGGAAGAAAGAGGTAATAAAGAAAAGGGGAAGCATACTGTGTGTTTCACGTCGGGTTCACCAATTTTGTACGATGGAAAAGTGACAAGTGAGCATGGGAATCTACAAGTAACTCTTCCTCGCACCCGACCTCCCGAGGTCGTGCCGAGACAGCCGGTGGGGATGGATTATACGTGGGGTATGGGTAAACTAGTTAGGCAATCTTATATCTTTGACACGCACTAATGGAATCTATGAATCTAAGGCAAAGAAGGCCCTCCTAACCTGAACTGGCGTGATAGATCGGTCGGTGAGGATGACTGCTCGAAGGCTCCAATCAATATCGAGCTCTGGCGTGATCCGATCTATAGGTTGTGGGATATGAGGAAAATGACCTGGGATTGTTTCGTGTATATCTCCAGACAAGGTCATAGGATGGATGATGGATATGGTGGATTCTACGGGTGATTCTCTGGCCTAGTCCAGAAATCCTTAGCTTCATTAGCTACTATATCCAACAGGGATAACTGTGTGATGATAATAGGTGGAAGTGGAGTGGATCTGAATACTAATGTGCGTAAACCAGCGTCAACGTCGGATTGACCTATGGACTCGTTGGGTTGTGGGATTTGTGAATCACAACTGTAGATTCGTGGTTGTTGTGGACCTATTATGGTCATGTGTGGAATCAGTCCCTAATCCCTAGTATCCAATAGTTGTATGCCTTTTCGGCCTCTATATTTAGAATTAACAGTTGTGCAATCTTTTCAGAGTATCTTACAGGCGTTCTTGCAACCTGAATTCTTAAGCTAGTGTCTATATCAGTGAGAGTATCTCCTGCGTCTGGTTGTGGGACCAAAGGATCACAACCGAATGTTTGCTCTCTTTCAAGCCCTTCTACAGTCATGTGGATGTTTATCTAGGGTAACCTGTAGTTTGGCTGGTTTGACTAGAATATGTGTGCTTGGTCGTCTTCTATGTTTAACCCTCTTAACTGTGAGCTGATCTATTGTAAGTTTGTTGTTGTTTGGAAGACTTGGATTCTAAGATTCTGGTCTATATCGGTTATTGCTGTGACAAGATTGGGTTGAGGCACGATAGGCTCGAATACGTATTCTCTGGGCTCCCTAGGTCCCGTGATTGTCATGCAAAAGGAAATGATATAAAGCTAATTAATGACAGAATAAATCGACTACGCAAGATATATCTATGTATATTCCTAAATCTGATATTTTGATAAACTAAAAGAAAGCAATTATCTAATATATCTAGAAATTGACAACTAAACTAGTAATGAAATTAAAACAAACAAAGCAGCCGAGTATAGCTACTTGTCTGTGCAGTTGTGAATCTATTCTAAGTAACCAGATAACTGATCTAATCTATTTGAAAGACTCTCGATCCTACCTCAGAAGTGAGGAGTGAATCATAGTTTCTCAGAAACTATCAATCCCCACAGCTTCCCTGGCAATATCGAAAGTAAAATTAACTGAAATGAAATGATTGACTACTCTACTTGATATGCTTTTAACTAGAACTTTGAAAGCTTGAACCTGGATTTTGTAGAATAGTGGCGAATCCGATGGTGTGTGGCCTTGTCCCCTCAGTGTGATTTCCTCATTCTTTCGTGCTCACGTGGATCCAGAAAAGCATGTAATGCTAGCATCAGTAGAAGTAGATATGGGACAATGGCAAGCTTAGGATGCAGACTGAATACAATGCGAGTAGGAGAGGGATAGCGCAAGAGAACAGAGCTTGGCTTATGCAATTCCTAGTGGGATTTATTGCGAGTCATGCAACATAAAACGTCTAGAACCTGAAACTATCCTATTTGATGAGTAGAACCTGCAACTTTAATGGCTTCCTACTGAAAATCAAACTATCCTACTCCAATTGATTGGATGAAATAATAACAACACTTGCACAAGGAGAATATGTGGCTTTCTAATGCTAAACAACACTACCATGCATACAACAAATGAAACTATGAATCCTAAGCAAAATTGAAAGGCTAAGCTATTGAAATGAGAAATTCAGAGGCAAATTTGAGGGGCCATTTGCTTGAGCACAAGCCAGCTATTTATAGAATCCCATTTACCCAAAGGTGAAAACCAAATTGATCTCTTAAACCATAAACAATGCCAAAACACTATTCTAGGGAACCAAAATCATAAATACAAGCAAAGGCGGTGAAAAAAAAGTTGGTAAATGTTGAAAATTTACGAATCGCGTTAAAAGAGCATTTGGAAAATGCATGAAGGACCACGCCCTGAGCGGGCGGCTGAGACCCACCCCTGCACAGGCGGGCGGATTTCATCGAAGACTAAAAAGTAAAGAAAGGAGGGGGAAGGAAAAGCAAGGCGGGCTAAAGCGGGGCGGTTTCATCTTTGAAGACGGATCCCGAAAAAGAGGAAAGAAAAAGAGGGGAAGGAAAAAGCAAAGCACGCAGGGCTAAAGCGGGGCATGCGGGATGTTAACACATACTTGGAGAGATTTTTTTTGCTTGAGGAGACTGTATCATCATTGGGGCACGTGTAACACCTACAATTTTGTACGTATAGAGAAACCTGATATGAGCAATCATCTGATAAGGACAACGGCGTTGAACAAGCACAACTAGACAAGCTCACTAATTTCCGTCAAGCTTTACACACCAACCCTTTGCATATTCCACATGTTCTCAATGCTTTACTTACTATTAAACATTCTTGAGATGTTGTTTCTACTCCACTTGTAGGCTACTCCTTTTGTAGGCTACTCCTTAGTTGTCATGGCTTCCACTCAAGCCCTTAACATTCCTACTTCCATCGATACCACTACCGATCCTCTCATCACTCTCAATACCTCAATATTTTCATAGTTTCATCTCTCGCGTCATCAATCCAAACCCGCATAAGTGGAAATCTTTATCATAGGGTTCGCGAAACCCCATCTCATCTTCAATTTTTACTCTGCATCATGTCTCTTATAAAATGTAACCCAAAAGGGGGAAACCATAAAAAAATGCACCTTGGCGCATAAGGACATACTACATAAACATTTAAAACACAAATTGTAACACCACTTTTCCCCACACTAGGAAAAGGGTCGATGACACCATTTAACATAACGACAAACAATCATACACAAAACAACACTTTCTACACCAAACTATACAACATAAAAAGACTTTCCACATAAAAGAAACGACGACATATTAGCATTTTTATATTTAAAAAAAAATGTAACAACTACATAATAATTTAATTAGAAAATTATTTTCTAAATAGAATAAGAAAGAAAAATCCATTTCATTCAAAAGCAAGTCATTATGAATGATAGATATTAATAACTCAATTAAAAATCCTAATATTTTACCATATAAAAATCCTACTAATGTATTTTAAACACTTATATTTAAAATGCATTAACTACCTATTTAATAAATTACATTTATATTTATTACAAATATTCATCAAATTATATCCATTATCTTTATAAATATAAAAATATTTAATAATATTTTAAATTATTTAATGCTAAAATAAAAGATATAATTTACTTTTAAAAACAATAATAATAAATAAAACATTATATATTTAAATAACTCCACCGTACAAATCTACTTTTCACATAACATTTTAAATGTGGTAATGCAAAGTAAATACATCGAATTATAAGGCATGTTTTAATGTTTGGTGATTAGTATAAAGTTTAGATTTTACTTTAATTAAATATACATAGGGAATGGTCCGTATAGGTAAATGTTAGATTTTTTTTTATATAGATTTTAAATAAAACTACACAATCTAAACCACCGGTATAGGACTAATTATGTAGACATAGGCATAGGTTGGGATAAAGGTTAGGAACACAATATAATTTTATTTAGACATAGGTAAATTTTATTTTAGATAATATAAATGAAGAATACAATACGTGGGGGCATGAATATGACTTGAGCCAATAGGAAAAATCAATTTTCCTATTTTCATGGAGTGTTGTCTCCTTCTATCTTTTCAGAGACCTTATGTAAATTAAATTCACTCGGTCTTTTTAGGTGTTTTACAACACTAAAACAAACTAATTAAATATAAATATGAATATAAGTCTATAATAAACACAAGTATTAAATATTAAATAAATTCTCTTCAACTATTTTATAACAGTATTTTAATATACAAGTAAATGTTCAATTTTAATATAAACTTGTATTTATTTTAAACCAACCAACCATAAAACACGTGTAAATTTATTTTGTTTTTGGAAATCAATACAATGAAAAACAATACAACAACTTTGTAAAAATAAATTAACAATGCAATATCAATTAATATAGTTTCATATCACAATTAAATTAAATATCTATTCCAACAAAATATTACAAATAAAAGAACCATAATAATTTACTCTTTTATTTAATTTCTTTTCATAATTACCACAAGATACTCTGACCAAAATACTGAGAGAAAGAACTTATCTCAATCTAGCAATGGGATTTGTTATGCTCAATTCCCTGATCCACTTGGATGTAAGCACTAGAACCATGACCGCATTAATGAGGGGAAGAAAATATGCTTAAAAGCACAAATTGATGCCCTGACCAGGAACCATCGGGGTTGTACTTTGTACCCTCGATTAGGACTCCTCTGGAGCCCCTCCCCCGATTACAAACCTAGCTTCCCTGAAAAATTTCCACAAGCTTTTTGAAATTTCCAAAAATCTTTTTTTCCTCAGGATCCTCAACAAGTCTTACAAGCCATTTAAATAATACTTTTCCCAATTCGGTTTCATTACCAAAGGTTACAACGGTAACTTCCAAATTACAAATTTACAATTAGTTTAATGTAAATAATAGTGTCCCGACAAGTTCCTCTCAATTAAACCTTTTCATTTTTTAGTTACACAACAATATTCCAAAGTACTATATATATATATATATAACCAATATCATATCGGGGATTTTGGCACATCACAATCCTCCCCCCTTGAATCAACTATTGTCCTTAGTAGATCCAGAGCTACTCTGAAAAACACAACACGAAAAACACGAGTGATTAGTCAAACAGATCAAGATATTGTTCTTTAAGATAATCTTCTCTTTCCCAAGTAGCGTTATCCACATCACAAGAAGACCATTTTACTTTAATTTCTCTGTTCCTAAGTTTCCTAGTTCTAGTTTCCAAAATCATTTCTGGTTCAATTTGAAACTCACAAGTAGGTTCTTCCAATCCACAACATGTTTATCAAAAACATATCTTTTCAACAAACTCACATGAAAAACATTATGAATTCTAGACAACTTAGGAGGTAGAGCCAATCTATATGCCAAGGTTCTATTCTTTCAATAATTTCAAAAGGCCCACAAAAACGAGGAGCAAGTTTAGCATATTTCCCTAACTTCAAAGAACTCCTTTTTGGTTTAACTTTCAAAAACACTTTATCACCTACAAAAAACTCTCTAACAATCCTTTTAGAATCAACAAATTATTTATGTCTATCCTGAGCAACTTTCATATTCTGTTTTTCCCTAGCTATGATTTCTTCCATTTCTTTTACGTTGTCATTGCCATACCAGGATCTATGCTCGAGATTAGACCAGGAAATAGGGGTAGCACAATTTCTACCATAAACAACCTCGAAAGGAGTCATCTTAGTAGAAGTATGGTAACCTTGATTGTAAGCAAATTCAATCAAGTGTAAATATTGCTATACAAGTAAAAATAAACAAAACAAGAGTTAATAATTTTCCACTCAAGTAAATGTTCGATTTTAATATAAACTTATATTTATTTTAAATCAACCAACCACAAAACACTGTGTAAATTTATTTTATTTTTTGGAAATCAATACACAGAGAAGCAATACGACACTGTAAAAATAAATTAACAATGCAATATCAATTAATATAGTTTCATATCACAATTAAATTAAATATCTATTCCAACAAAATATTACAAATAAAAGAACCATAATATTTTATTCAATTTCTTTTTGTAATTGCCGATATCTGACCAAAATACGAGAGAAGGAACTTATCTCAAAGTGCGATGGGTTTTGTTATGCTCAATTCTGGTCACTTGGATGTAAGCACCAAAACCATGGCCGCATTAATGAGGGGAAGAAAATATGCTTAAAAGCACAAACCGATGCCTTGGCCAGGAACCATCCGGGGTTGTACTTTGTACCCCCGATTAGGACTCCTTTGGAGCCCCTCCCTCCTGCCCACAGCCCTACTTACAAACCTAGCTTTCCTGGAAAATTTCCACAAGTTCTTTGAAATTTCCAAAAATCTTTTTTTTCCCTCAGGATCCTCAACAAGTCTTACAAGCCATTTAAATAATACTTTTTCCAATTCGGTTTCATTACCAAAGGTTACAATGGTAACTTCAAATTACAAATTTACAATTAGTTTAATGTAAATAATAATGTCCCAACAAGTTCCTCTCCAATTAAACCTTTTCATTTTTATTTTGGAGTTACAAAACAATATTCCAAAGTACTCATAATAATATATATTTTTAATTTTTTAACTAATATCATATCGGAGATTTTGTCACATCGCACAAACACTATAAAATGCTAAAAATAATTGAAAATCATAAAATACCGACAAAATAGTGCATATGAATCACTCTTGATTCACTTATACATATCGAACACAATAATAAACTCTATATGCACTCACCCATGTATTAATTAAACTCATCTATTCACTCAACCACCCCATTTAATATATGCCCTATACACCCAAATCTCCCTCACCTACTTCCATCCCCAACTTTATAAAAAGGTCTATAGTCCCTCTTTCCCATTCTTCTAAACTCTCAAAAGTCCTAATTTTTATCCATTTCACTCATACATGTTTGCTCACCCGTGTGACCTATCTACGATTCTCCATCACATTATTCATCGACACCGTTTTGGGCCCCTGACCATCTACTAGTCACCCGGGTGATCCATGTTCAATTCTCCATCCGCCACAACTCATGTCAACATTCACACAAATCCCATCAACCCTCAGGACAATCCCTACTCACCCAAGCGACCTGCATGAATGTTTGTAACTCAAAATCACCTCTAGTTGCCTAAACAACTCAATTGCATAACAATTTAGCCTAGCGGGTCCTTAAGATAACTTTCGATTGCCCAAATGACCTAGTTGCGTATCAATTCAACTTTGACAACCTTTAAGACAACCCTTAGTCACCCAAATGGCCTAGTCACTCATCCATATAGCCCATGATTCCTTTGGGAAAGCCTACATTCTTTCAAACTTCTTAGAATCTTCCCAAGACAAACCTTAGTCACTAGGTGACGACATACATTCAAAGTTCTTAGATACTCCTTAGAAAACTTCTAGTCATGTAAGACACTTGAAATAACTTCTAACCATCTTGGAATCAACTTAAAGACACCTCTAATGGCCCAAGTGACTCCATTGCCAAACTTAACCACTTAGGCACACTGTAAACACCTCGACATAGTCCTGTAAACCTTCAAATCCATCCCCGATTTCCCATGAAACCACCCTACACTTTTACATAGTCACAAAACCTCCAAAACTCACATAATAATCACATAGGCAATCCATGTGTAATTTTCAATAGTCCATAACTCTCGGCATTGATCTAACATCACTTTCGAGAAGTCGTTGCGGGACCTCGATCGTGTATATTGCTTATCTTTGTCAATTTTGTCAATCATATCATATAATGTCTTTTGTCATGTCATTTGATCAAACATGAAAATGTTACGGATCTATTTACACCTTAATTAAATTATGTTGTGGAAATTGCGCGATAATAAATAGGATGTAAGGGTTTGTTACATGCGATTATGTTGATCTAACCAATTCACAATTAATCTTACATGACCGAGAATAATGCATTAATACTTGCTGACATAGATAAACAATGAAACAATAGCTGAAATACATAAGAGGGATGAATATTTAGATATACAAGTCAAGGTAAATGAGATATATATGTACGAATAGGTGGAAAAGGTAGATAAAAAAACTAGAGATGCTTCATTATTACTTGTTGGAATTGGAAATTGAGTTGGTGTAGGACAATATGAGCGTTGTATGGTCTAATCTTATAATTGCAAGGTTGTGATTTGAGATATATAGTTTGAGAACCTTCTCTGATCGGGCTCTCTGACTTCATGTGTGCTTCACTTGTCTGAAAATATGCTTTGTTGTATGTCGTTCAACCTCGGGATGACATGTAATCACCCTCTGATATAGTGGAAACCCTTAAAACCTTTAATACCTTAATAGAAGCATTAGATAACCAAAAGAAAAAGCATGTGTGTGGTGAGGCTAGATTACCCTTAGTGGTTGACCCCCTTTGAACTAATCCAAGAGTTTCACTATGTGCCCTCACACGAGGATCGAAGCCTCATGTAGTTCTCAGGGTGCTTGTGAAAGTGTGAGTGTGATTTAAGACAACCTCTTATGTGTGCCCTCACATCTCTTAACACAAAGATAGTGGGCTAACTATAGAATAAAAATGTACCTAAGCACAATAATATAGTGGTGAAGTATGATTTAGTTACATGACATAACCCTTTGTCCCTTAAAACCCTCTATGATGTTTGGAGTGACTTTGTTATTACAAAGACATGACACTACGACCTTTACATGCTTGGAAATGGAGGAAGCTAGACTCTTTGTTCTAGTCAAAGTGCTTGAACGTATAGTAGTGGTTGCTCTAAATGATGTGCAACTAATTTAGGAAGATCTAGAAGAGCCTTGAGTACTTTTGGTGTGATATTTTTGCAATAGTAGATTGTAAGAGTTTCAGGTGAGTTATAAAGTGATAATGACTTGCTTATATATCCTTTTGTAGGTGAAATATTACGATAAGCCTGATCTAGGAAGATCAAACAACATGTTAAAGAAATTTAAATTGTAAACACAGTCATGAGATTAAAGTGAGCAAGATTATGCGAGTTGGACAAGAACTTATAACACATCTTGACCAAATAATACGGTCATGAACATGAAGCATGTGATGTAAAATAAAAGTTATAAAATGATGCTTAGGGATGATTTATTGCTTTGATTGATTAATATTTCCTAAATTTACGATAGACAAAGTGTGGAGATGAGCAAGTCACGAAAGAGATAGAGAGATGTATTGATTGGACCCAGAAATGTGAGCATTTGTCTTAGTAAGGGAGCATAGCCAAAATTTTTATTGCCAAAGGACAAGTTACCAAATTTTAGTGTCTCTTGGATTTGGTAGGCGAGTTCCCCTAACGGACAAAAACTACTAATCCGTTTGCAAAGTTTATGATTGTCAGAATCGAGAGATACAAATTGCTTAATACTACTGAGAGAATTAGACATAATGTCCCTTAACACATTGATCGTGGCTCCTTAAACCTATTTTTATGTGTTTTAATTAATTTTGAGTTTTATGTGATTTATATATCTAATACTTATGAGAGCTCATTTCATGGTATATACATCGATGGCTTTTCGGAAAAAGGTCCCATTGAGGGGATCGATAGATTAGTCATTTTACTTCTAGTGCTTTTAAACCATTGGTAGAATGAGGCCATATGACAAAAATTGAGATAGCTATATAGACATCTTATAAGGGGTGTCTACACCTACCATATTTGGAGATTTGTTTTTGAGAAAAGTGGGAACTTTTCATCAAAATTCATAGTTGGAGAATCAACTTTAACAAAGGAAAAAATAACAAAGATTAAAACAAGGCTTTAATTGTAGAATTCTTTTCTTTTTCATCAATTTCTCTTTTGTTGAGCTATACTTCAGTTTTCTAGATTTTATAGAGCAATTTTGTCTCACTCTCATGGATGTTAAAATCTCTCCATGCTTATTTGTCTTGGTCTCATAAATGTTGTTAAAGTCTCTCTATATCTATTTGTGCAGGGCTCGTGGACGTTGTTAAATTCTCTTATCCATTACTGACTTATGATGATATTCATATCATATCAAAAAGCAAGTTGAAAGTGGACAACCTAAGCGAGTTATTTGAAGAAGCAATGCTTAGCAAGATTGCTGGTTTTACGATCAAATTCATTGTATGAGGTCGACATTGAAAGACATCGAAAATATCTTAAGGTTGTGGCATTGGTCTCATGGACGTCATTAAAATATTTCATTTCATTTCTCACAGATATATGTCGAGTCTTCGTGACATTGTTAAATTCTCTCTACATTTATTTGTCTTGGTCGAATGGAGGATGTTAAATCCCACTACTTCCTGACTATTTGTCTTGGTGTAGGGGATGACATTAAAATCTCACTCTTATTCTTTGAGATTTAAGTGCGTGTTTTATGGAGAAAAGGGTGCAAATTCATCATAATAATAGTCGAGATAAAGACTTGCTATGGATAAATTCCGCCAAGTTATGTGGGGAAAGCTATTAGGAAGAAAGAAGAGGTATTATTTGGAGGAATTTAATTCTACATGTGATCATCAACAAAAGAATTTTATAGGGGCTAATATCATGGAAAGCAAAGATCTTCATAACTCAATTGAGAACTAATTCACACTATCTTCGGTGTGAAACAAGAAGATGGAAAAGACCTAAAGAGGTATGAGAAGTGAGAATTACCTCATCTTCGAGTGTGAAACAATGATTGAAGGATTTTTAGTGTATAAATATTCTCTAAATATCCCTAAACCATTGCGAGGCTTGTAGAGTGTCTCGAGAGCTTTTTGTCGAGGTGGAACTTAGAAAGCGAAGCTCATGTGAAAAAGACATTGTAGGTCAAAGTTCGAGGTTTAAAAAGTGGTCAAACACAGTCGATAGTCAATTTGGACGTGACACGTAGCAAATCGGTAAAAGGTGAAATAAGGTTAATTTTTGTTGTTTTGACCTCCGGGCTTTGACAAATGGTTAAAAATTTGGCGGAGCTCTGCTTTTTCTTGGCTAAGGGCCCTCGGCCCGGAGTTCGACACACACTTTTTTATAAGGGGTGCCTTTGTTGCCTTTACTTCTTATTACCATTATTGCGTTTCGATTTTATATGCCATTTATCTTCTAACATTGCCCATGTGGGATTATTGTATTGGAGGATTGAATTTTGCATTGTAGGCTATATATATTGGCTTGGCGAGCTATTATTTTAGCTTGGTGGGGTGATCAAACTCCCAGGAGTTGATCTGTCGAGCTACATCTCTACATTGCTTGGGATTGTATTTCCACAATGTTGAGCGAGTTTTAACTATATGGTGGAACCATTATACACATTTGTAATTTAACCTACAAAATTGGTGGATCATATTAACAACTTGGGTAGAACATCTATCTACTTAGGCCGGATTTTATCTACAATTAGTGCAATAGATATAGCTCAACGCCATAATACATTGGTCGTTTCCACATACCTTTGCCAGCAAACCAGCAGGATTGGGCGGCGATCGACCCGAGGCCATATGACTCTACCAGCGGGCGGTCAACACACCACCTATGTGGCTTTATTTGCTTTGGTGCATCTAATTGGATGGCGATTGATCAAATACAACAACTTGATGCTTTACGAAACAACACAACATTGCATGAAGAGCCCGATCGGTGGGCGAATTGACCGCGACTCGACCCAACATAGTGGGTGTCTAAACAACACAGCGCTGACCTATAAGCGGCTCCCCCAACCATTGTGAGGCCCAGCCAAAGGGCGGATGTGATTATGCGCCACGTATACATAGGTGAGTCGGTCATATTTAGATCCTAAGCAAAATCTCCTCATGAGAAATGTGGCATTTTATCCCCATGACCAAGCAAAAGCGGCCCGACCAAATTGGTAGAGGGGAATCGAACCCTTGACTTGGCGGTTATAGCATAGAGGGACTGCGAACTCGCTTGAGAGGGGCTCGGTGATATGGAAATCAACTCGTTGTTATTTAAAACACAAAGAGAAGCGAGACCATGGATAGAGAAGAACATAGCAAATTGCATTCATCCTAGGTTTTGAGGCACTTAGAGGCACTTTCGAGACTCGATGTAAAAAGCAAGGTTGCTCGAAAGTTTGATACGGAGATGATGGTGGTCTTCATTTTCACGAAGTGTTGTATATTTTATTGTAGGTGTTTAAAGGTCGCACTTGCGGAAAAGCACAATCCATAATCCATAATCCATAATCCACAATGATCGACTAAATGCACATTTCAATTTTGGGATTTAATATCAAATTGAGTGCATTGTAAGATTAACTTGTGATCAAGATTAAAGGATTTGTACTATTTCCATTTGATTATGGAAGTTGAACTTTAATTCGATAATTGATCGTTAAGATAGTGTTTTGAAAATTGGGGTTTCAAAACACCCAAATTGGTTCAATTTAGCACTCTTGATCAATTTATAAGTCTGGAAAAATTAAGTATCTAGAAATTTAAAAAGTACAATTAAAACAAGTACAAATTTCGGATCGAAAAGCGGGAGAAGGAAAAGACCTAAAGAGGTATGAGAAAGAGAGACTTGTGTCTTTTGCATGTCTCGTGGAGTGGGATCACGAAACATTTCATGTTGGAGTGTAATGTTTACAATAACATTATGACCCAATAGACTAAGAGGGTGGCTGCTCCATCTTTATAAGATATTTTTAGGGAGAACATAATTAAAAACCAGGAAGTTGATTGTCAAACTCACCAAAAGAGATCTCGAGAGAAAGATCTTTAAAGAGATCTTTTTCTCCCATAAGCTGTCTTTGGCATGCTCCTTCTTCTTACCCCCTCCGCTGGTTTGAAAGATAAAACGAAAAAAATTAAAAAAGGAAAGGAAGGAAGGGGATGTCTATGGACGAACATTGAGGATTGGCAGGGCTCTATCCGTCTGTGTTTTACGTTCGGTGAAATAGGCGGGTTGTTGGGTTTAGTGGTGTTGCAGTCTAAGGCCTTCACCACTGAAGAATTCATTCATTTCCTTTTCCTGTAACAATGGGTGTTCCGGCATTTTATCGGTGGTTGGCGGATAAGTTTCCGATGGTGGTGGTGGACGTGGTTGAGGAGGAGACAGTGCACATCAATGGCGTCACAATTCCCCTCGACACCTCCAAACCCAATCCTAACAAAGTGGAGTATCATAATTTATATCTCGACATGAATGGAATCATTCATCCTTGTTTTCATCCCGAGGACAGGGTAAGTAATTACTAAAAAAGGGTTACATCATGCAAATTCTTAAACATCATTCACTCTATGGTATTAATCTCTTGCGGGTTTCGGGCATACTTATTCTTTTGATCGGTAAAATGAGGTTCGGTCCAACATTGTGCAGGGGAGATCGGCCGAATATCTGTATCTGCCTGTTAATGTTGTAGGCAGGCAGTTGGACTGTTAGGACTTAGATTGCAATTTTTGACGTATTAGTTGTATAATTTATATCAATAACTGAATATTTGATACGGACAGCCCGCACCTTCAACTTATGATGAGGTCTTTCACTGTATGTTTGAATACATAGACCGGCTGTTTGCAATGGTGCGGCCAAGGAAGCTTTTGTACATGGCAATTGGTGAGTTGTCTAATAAAATTAATACTTTAACTTTGGGTTGGTATGCCAATTTTGTTATCAGTTCGACCTTCACATTTGTATATTAGTTCTATAATTTTGGTAGCTTTTCTTTGCATATTGTGATTTTCAAATTTGGTGCAAGGAAATCTCATGTTTCCCTTTAAAAACACATGTGCTAATACCTGTTTTAGCCCATCTGCTGGTATCGAAATATTTTCTGTATTTGATTAACTCGTTTACTGTATGGTTTAGGTGGGTGTACTGCATTAGCTTGTTTCCATGGGATGCTTTACGATAAAATGAATATCTACTTTCACATTAATCTTCCTGCGTGGAATTGATATTTAATTATCTCCTTACATATGCAGATGGCGTTGCACCAAGAGCAAAGATGAATCAACAACGTTCTCGGCGTTTCAGGGCTGCAAAGATGCAGCTGATGCAGTAAGTCTGTCCTGCTGGGAAACTATGGCATCTCTTTTACCATTTTCTCATGGGTCTGATTAATGGGTTGTCTCTATTAGACAGCTGAGGAGGAAAGGCTAAGAAGAGAATTTGAAGCAGAAGGAAAAATAATTGATCCAAAGAAGTCTGAAGCATGTGATTCAAATGTAATCACTCCAGGAACGGAATTTATGGCCACTTTATCTATTGCTTTGCAGTATTACATACATCTGAGATTAAACTATGATCCTGGATGGCAAAATATAAGGTGTATCTTCCTCAATTTTCAAAAATTAATCTACGTATAACATTCCAATTTCATGTCTTGAAGACTTGTTTCTTTTCCTCATTTAACTTGTCTCTATCCATTATTGCTAGTTTTTAATATTTTAACATTGACTTACTTATTTACAAAAAAAACTATAAAGGTTATACTATCAGATGCAAATGTTCCTGGAGAAGAGAGCATAAAATAATGTCATATATTCGTCTCCAAAGAAATCTTCCTGGCTTTGACCCAAACACATGGCACTGCTTATATGGCTTGGTAGGTTTGTTTGACAGGGTTTAAAATAACTATGATCATGTCTGAGGATACTTACTTTCTTTTCAACTCATTGAAAGGTTACACTATTTTGCAGGATGCTGATTTGATTATGTTGGCCTTGGCTACTCATGAGGTGCACTTCTCTATTCTAAGAGGTTAGTGCCAGCTCAAAGATCAGATATTTTAGGAGTAAACATTGTGTTATTGCAGTGTTAGCTGGAGACCTGAGATGTTTCTCTGGTACTGGAGACTGGTACTATTGTGATATGTCTCCCGAAACACAAAGACTTTGTTATGAGTCTCCTCTTTGCAGTCTCCTAACTTCAGTTGCAGTTTCTTATTAAAAAATGGAAAATACAATGAAAAAATGATTAAAAATAGGTCAAAATGATCCTAATTGGCCACCTAACAGAGGCTAACTTTAATTGACCAACTCTTATGCCCTAATCTCAGTTATGCGCTTTATAAATTTTTTAATTCTTTTATGCATTGTGTCTTTTTTAAAGTCCTGTTATAGCATACTGATATTGTTTTCCAATTTTTATAAATATTAAATATATAAATATATATTTTATATTTCTAATGTCTCCCTGTACCTGTCTCCTATTTTTTTAAAAAAATGGCATACTGGTATCCATCCTTGTCTCCCGTCTCCTGTATCATTACCTGTACCTGCCTTATGGTATGTTTTATAGCTAAGATTATTGTATGCAGGAAAACTATGCCTTATTGTGTTTTACAATTGTGCAGGTTGTATTCACTCCTGGGCAGCAAGACAAATGCTTCATATGTGGCAGGCTGGCCACTTGGCAGCTGAATGTGAAGGAAAAACAAAGAAGAAGCGTGGAGTGTTTGATGAGAATGGCGGAGAAGAGATCCTTGTACCTAGAAAACCCTATCAGGTTTTGCAGAGATTTTTCTGCTTTATAATAGCAAAATTTATTAATTACTTTTTCTGGTACTCAGATGCCTCCACAGAGGTGGGTAGTACACATCATGCTGCGATATTCATCTTTTGTTCTCTGCATGGTTGATCCTTAAATATGATGTTTTGACAGTTTCTCAACATATGGACTTTACGGGAATACTTAGAATATGACACGAGGATACCAAACCCTCCATTTCAGATTGACTTTGAACGTCTCATCGATGATTTCATCTTTATGTGTTTCTTTGTTGGGAATGATTTTCTTCGCACATGCCTACATTGGAAATTCGTGAGGTTAGTATATGTTTTCCAATATCGACTGCCTTACAATTCTTAAATTTGTCATATGAGTATAGAGATGGCCTAGATGTACATTTGCACTTAAATTTTTGCTATATGAACAATTAAGTGTTTTCTTGGGTGCCAATGTTTGAATGCCTTATTGACGTAGGAGGAGATTCTAATTGGATGGTTATGGTTTTTAAGCGGATGCATAGATTTAGCATAACTTTGCCGTGACTTAACAGTTTCAGTTTGGATACCCAAATGCAGAATTAAATATTCATGTTACTTGCTTTATTCTAGAAACAATGGCTTATTATCTGACCTGGATGGATTTAATTATTCTTGAAATTAAATTTTATAAATTCAACTTTTTTGGGTTTCCACAGGGTGCAATTAACTTGTTGATGGCTGTTTATAAGAAAAGAGTTCAATGCAATGGGTGGTTATTTGACAGACTTCAGAGGCGAGTAATGAAACAAAGTTTGTGATGTGATGGAAAGTTATCGGAATGGCAGGAGGGATGAAAATTTGAAATATTCCCATGGGATACCACAAATGCACAAAATATTGATTTTTGCAGCAAATTTTATTGATTTTCTGATTAAAGACAATGAACTAAAGAAAATTAATATCTCCCAAAATATCCACTCGAATTACTTGAAAATTTAAAGAGGGCTTGATAATATTATAAAGGACATAATAAAACTATTTTTGGAGTTTTACAGAAATTAAAATGCTGCCAGAAAAATCACAGCATGCCCTAGACAGCTGGAAAACTTCAGAGGTTCGTAACTCTCCAAATACAAGAGCAAAAATTATGAGACTTTGGAAATAACATTAACAAATATAGGAAATGATATTTCAACCTTTCAGATCTGAAAATGGCTAACTGGAAAACCCTCCAAATAAGGCTGCAAGTTGCCTCGCTTGGAAAAGGGTTGGAAATTGTGAAACGCCTTCAAAGTGATGCTAAGCCCTGCCCAAATGGCTGCCGTAAATCTGATCTGAAAACCCCTCGATTATCTTCCCCAAATGCCCCCAAAATCCTCAAACCCTTCCTCTGAAACCCTTTGATAATATCTCTGTAACACAGCCCTGAAAGTGGCTCCAAAATGACAAGCTAGGGTAGATCTCTCACTACCGAAGAATGCCCTGCTAGCTAGGGATGGGTCTCTCACCACCGAAGCTAGGGTTCTGTGGGATTTCACTCCTGTTTGTAGATTTGCAAAAATACTTGTTGCACGTGAAGGAGAATAATTATTTATGCAAAAGTCCTTTTTCTTTCTCCCCAGCTCCTTATATACTTCTCCAAGGCAAAAGAGCCCCAATAAACCCTAGTCGCATTTTTCCCTTGGAAGGGTCAATAAAATAAAAGTAACTTAAGTTACTTTTCCCTTTTAAGTGCCATGGTCCAAAAGTGACCCCCAACGCAAAATTAGAATATTACGTGTCATGTGGCCCCTTCCTAAGGACAAAACATAATATCTAGTCCCTCCAAAACACTTTATGCTTATGTCAATGAAGAAATATAACAAAATGGACTAGATATTCATACCCAAAAGCTCCCCGCATCCCTAGCCCCTAGGTATGACCAAGGCCTGGACTCGAATTGGCCCTTAGGCCTTAGGCGTAGGAAAAGGGGACATTACAATCCTCCCTTCGAGAAATGCTTGACCCCAAGCATTATCCTGTCATGTTGCAGAAGTTGAATACCATGCCGTAAGTTTCTCCACCTCACCCTGATCGATCGACCAAAGATCGGTGTAATCCGAAGTAACCAAGAAACCCCATGTAGTCATCATGACCTCCATATTGTATCGAGAGCAATGTTGTTCTGTGAAGTAGAATGATACCCAAACCGACTCTCCACTGGTACCCACATCGGGATTGCCAATCTGTCCAATCCCTGCCACTCTGATGCCATCATCATGGGACTCGTCACTATCTCTCCGATCAACTCCTGGGTATGAAAGTCCACTCTGAATCTTGTAGAATTCCTGGATCAACTTGTGAAATAACTTATGTATACGCACAAAGTGTGCCTAACTCTCCCACATGACCCACATTGGTGTGAGAGTACAACTCCTCATAATGTATCTCAATGTGTCCAGTGGGGAAAAATCCCAAGATTCCAGTACATGGTCAACCGACAATGTCAACTCCACATAGTTCACCTCCTGTGATGAGTGATAACCTACTGAATAACCAGGTAACTGAGTCAACTCCATCCCTCCACTGACTAGCACATGGGTGAAATGCCCACCATGCCTAGAAGCAGTAAAATACATAGGAGTGCTATCCCATGTTGACTCAGAACATGATGAACCTGTAAGCTCTGATTTGTTATAACGACAAACCGTACATCCCTGTATGAAGTTGAGGATATCCTCCCTCAACCCATGCCATCTGAACCTCTCTGATATGAACTTGTAGGTCTCATCGAAGCTCAAGTGTCAGTCACGAAAGAACAATGCACATGTCACAATATCTCCATCCTCAACCATGAGTCTGACACAAGGTATAATCTGCCATGATAGAATATCATCTCATCCTCCAATCTGTAGGTGTCATCTTGTATGTGACCATCCAGAATCTCACAAGTGTGTCGGTTCTTGGAGTACTCAACAAGAAAATGAGATCTCCAGTCTACCAAACCCTTAGATAACCAACATAATGATAAACTTAGATGATCTGAACTGTAACCCCAATCTTTGTAACTGTCTCATGTGCAACATTGCTGGTCACATCCACATCCATCATACTCCACATCGATCATGATAATAAAACTCCTCATCATGCCGGAACGTCCTCTCCATCCCCTCAGTTGTAACCACCCTAGGTGCTCCTATAGATAATCCCCTCAAAATCACATTCTTGCCCTCGGACTTAAACTTCAGCTCCATCGTCTGAAAGTTAGTCGAAACTCACCAAGAGAGTGAAGCCATTGCACTCCATTGACACTATGTTGGTCACTCCATACCAACGATGTGGAAATCATCGGTAAATGTATAGTTACCCATCGTGATGCTCACTTGGGGAACCCGCCGTGTGCACCTCATAGACTCTCCATTAGCTACAACCACGTTGAAGCCCTCAAAATCCTCTGTCTGTAATCCTCGCCTCTCAACCAATGATGCATCAATAAAGTTGTGGGTAGCCCCACTATCAATGAGTACCATAACTCGTTGACCCTGCATAACTCCTCTAATCCTAAATGCCTTGTACATCGGAGTACTAGACAATGTGGCTATAATCTCCCGAGGAAAAGTCTCCTCCTCTGCTCTACATCAACACTATCCAAGCAACTCCATCTCCATCATCCATCTCGTGAGTCTCTAACTCCTCACCTCTGTCATCCTCACTCTCCTCGAAGACCTCGATGAATTGGGCCTTCCCTCTACCTCTGCAATCATGTCCTGGAACCCAAGGTGTGCGGCAATCGAAACATAGTTTCTTTCGCCTCAACTCATCTCTGTCCTCTCGGGAAATGATTGGCTTCTTAGCCACCTCCTGCCTCGGTGGAGGCTCCCTCTGCTGAAGTTCGTCTGATCCAGATGGAGGTTCCCTTTGTTGAACGTGAGGTGGAACCCTCGACTTTGGAGTGGATAACTCCAAGTCTCGAGCTCTCCTAATAGCCTCATGCAAAGAAGAAGGCTCAAATGCCTTCACAAACCCAACGAGAGCATCTGTCAAACCTGTTATGAATAGTGAAATCAACCTCATCTCCGTGACATCGAGTACCATGACTGATAATCTCTGAAAATCTGTGATATATTGATCCAGGGGACCGGTTTGTCTCAAATGAGTCAACTCCCTGAAATACCTGTCAGGGTCCCTCCTATCAAATTTGCTCACTAGCCTCTGCGTGAACTCTGCATAAGTAGTAATGTGTATGTGTCCCTGTGTAATCAACCCATGATGCCACCAATCATGAGCGTCTCCCTCAAGATGTAAGATTGCAAACTTAATTGCATCTTCCTCACGCATAGGATTCAAGTCAAAGTATGTCTTGACTTGAGACAGAGGTATGCGATACACTTCTTAGAACCATCGAAGTGTGGAATGGAAATCTGTCCCAATCTCCTCTGTAACTCTGGTACTTGTATTTGATGATCTCTCTTGGGTCTACTGCCAATCTTCATTTTGTAATATTCTGGAATGGCATGTTGTTACGAAAGCCCTCACTCAGTCAGTACCTCTCCAAACAAGACTCCTCATCAAAATATCTCTGATTTGTTGTACTGTGAAACTTCGGATCCTTCAAGAAAGAAGGTTCGTGAAGCCCAAAGGCCCGTAGCGAGAGAATGGGGAGGCCTTGCTGCCTGAATGTCCACTCTCACCTCTTTGACCCTGTTGTCCCATATTGCTATTTTCTCCTCTCATTATGACTATTTGTTATACACAGTCCAACATGTTGAAGATGATTAAAAAATATTCTCTTACCCTTTTTAGCAATCAAGAAAACCAACGCTAGTACCTTGAGAGGTACTCTCCCTTCTTGCACCGGAGTCTCCAATGAAGAAATCATGCTTGCCAACACTTGTAATCCCAAAAGACACATTTGAATTCCTTCTTTTGCTTATGAAATCAGTCACAAAGTTTTCAAAATCAGAATTGATAGTTTTGGATAATTGCCACATATTACTAGGATCCCATACCTTATAATGCCCATGAACCCTTGTATCATGTAAGGTCTTCCATCTTTGCTTCTCTTGTATCTCCTCATAAAGAAGATCATCACTCTTTGTCTTCATGATGAATTGACTTTGATGTACCAAATTCTTAGCATTCTTATGAGTTGTTAGTTTGAAATTGCAACAACGTGCAATTCCACACAAGTGTTCATGTGAGGCTCCTCCTCATGTACCCAGCTGCTCCATAAGTCTTCTTTCGTAGGTGTAGACTTCCTTGCAT
>CM031237.1:484096721-484386512 GCA_018340775.1 Taxus wallichiana var. yunnanensis
ATCCTAAACCATTTGATATACATTTGGATAACCTCAAGAAGAAACCTAGAATTCATTTTGAGTATGAACTCCCTATGAACCAATTAAACAAACCACTTCCCTCAAAATAATTGGTCACAACCACCAAGGGTGTTCTGAAATTTGAATTCAATGAACCAAAAACATTTGAAGTGGAAAAAATGGATGAGATTAGGGTTATGTCTGTAGAAATTGTGTCCACAAAAATCAAAATGGATATTCTAAAACTTCTAGCAATTGAGTCACAAATAATTCTTCCCTTTGAACTGCAAGGAGTCAACAATTTCCTTATTCTATCCTCTCTTCCTCTTAATGATCCCATAGAAAGACATATGATATAAGTATAAGAAGAAGAACAAGTAGAGGATGTTGAGAGTGAAATATCCTTCACCAAAGCCATCTCTATTTATTCTTCTATTCCCAACCTTACTCTAGATGTAAATGTGTCGAGAACCAAACTTGTCATGTCCGTGAGATATAACCCCATAGTGCAACAAATTCCAAATGAAATAATTCCTCCTTGTGTAGGGAACAAAGTTAAACAAAATCATCACATTCATGTGGACATGATATGTTAAGAACACAATAAATAGGTTTGTAAACTCTTTGTTCAAGTAGATGGACTTATGCTAATATTATATGTTTGGATGGATAAGATAGTGGGAAAAGGTTACAAATTTAAACCTAAAATACTAGGCCCTTGTCAAGCAAATGAAAATTTCAAGAATCTTACTTATTATTGTGTACCTTAGAAGGTGATGAGTTTGATGAAACAATCAAATCGCTTCACTTGAGACACTTCTGTATATAGTAATTACATCTCCACATTGTCCTTTTGTATTCCCATTATTTTATCATCTGCTTTGTCATTTGTTGAAATGGTTTTATGGAAACTTACTTTTCAATTAATTATTAAAATTTCAAACATAGAAAAATTTCTCAATCATGCCTCTTCTATAATTTCTTCATTCATTCAAATTATATACATCTCATCCTCATGTCCGTTCATGAGAAAAAAATTGACATTGGTATTATAAGAGCTTGCATGCTTCATCCTTTTTATGGTTTCTTACAATTTGAGTGTTCCTTGTTCATAGTTTTATGTAGAATCATGTTGATAATAGGTCTTCCCCTAAAAATTTCTCTCCATGACAAAAACATTCTAAACATTTAACCTAAAATTTTGTCATCCCATCTCATTCTTCGGTGATGAGCCCTCCCATATTAATAGTTACGTGGGGTTGAGATTATGGGAAAATGCTCCCTTATAAAAAGAAAAATTCAATGCAAAAAAAGATAAAACAAAAAAAGAAGTATATATAAAGAATAAACACAAATGTTCTTATTGTAAATAACCACATTTTCCATCCCTTATAATCTTTTGTGGTAATCTCGTGCTTCTTATTAGTATCATGAGATTAGGAAAGGAGGAAATTTCCCTTACTCTCCTACATTTTGTCCTTGGTGATGAGCACATAACTCTTACTGGTAACATGGGGCTAGATGTAAGGGGTCATATCAAAAATTAAAACATCTAAATAAACAAAGAAATAAAAGTTCTCGAAAGTTTAAAATTACCAATAAAATGAATTAGATGCATATGTTAGTAGAGACAATCATTCCTCAGCCAGATATTGGAAAATATTAGGGCATCCACGGATCTAAGTCTATTCAAAACTTGCATGAAAAATTCCTCTTGAATTGGTTAGTTAATCTTTATTATGGTTGGCTTATAAGTTTCTAAATAAATATTTGTCAAAGTTCTTGTCTCTTGGTCATCATTATTTTTCACTCATTCTTCAAATCACATATATCACATCATGTGTGGCTATCGGTGATGAGCCCTTGCATCTTACCATTTGGTGGGGTCAAGAATGACGTGAGATCATCCTATCATCATATCATATTCAAGACATTTTTCCAATGGAATAGAAATGTTAAACATTTTTAAAAAATAAAGTTTCCTAAGTGCATTTTGTTACCATATGTGTAACCAGATACATCATTCCATTTACCAAATTACATTTGCATCCATATCATACATCCAAAAATTCCATAAATATTAGGAATTTCTAACCATATAAGAATACATAAATGAGATTAATTATAATATAACCAAATGTTACAAAGGAATGTCGAGCCAAAAATAAAATTTATGTGTGTGTGGGTGTGTATTTGTCAAGATTCTCGTATACAATACTATCACATTGAAGGACAAGTGACATGCATCATTGGTACTTGCACTTTAGTTATCTCATGATTATCGATCTAGGGTGGTTTCCATGGCTATTTACAATAAAGGAAACAATTGAAACTTTTCTTAGTACTATTTCCTAATGAAATTAATCAAATATTATGCTAAATTCTATTAATAAATGAACTCTATTGATAAAACAAAGGATTACTAAACTCATAATTGAAAATACTAAAAACAATTAAATTCTGGCGATTTAAAGAAATGATAAATAATAGAGATGAGATAAATAATAAATGTTCCCTTAACATTTGGGAGGAGTGGCCCTTTCTCCTTCCCACTGATCAAGTTTAAGATTTTAAATCACACATGTTGAGTTATCCCTGAATCAAGTACTTTATTGAATAGATGAAATTATTTTACAAAAATCCATGAACTAACTCTATAATCCTACTACAAATTCTCTTTTGTATCCAGAGCATTCATAGTCACTCTATAAGAGGACTAATTATTTACAATAAATACTACTACTTAACTAAAAGATATTTTTGACAACTCATTGTTTGAGTTATAATTGTGGAAGAACTAGTACATGCCATATCTAAATCAAAATTCATCATGTTAACTACAAATGAGGTCCTTAATTGAATCTCAGTTGAGATGATTAATCAATTCCATAATATTTCAAAGATCATGCATTGATTCCTATAATCATGATGATTATAAGCCTATGAGTTTTATTTATCATCTGCTCCACATCTTCAATCAAATGAGTGTTAAATCAAGCTTGCATGATCCACATAAGTTGCATTATCGATGAGATGGTAGCCCAAGTTTCATATCCCTCTCATCATGTCAAATTGTGTGCTCTTTACATCAACTTAGTGTCTTTCTATCTCGAGTCATTTTCCTTCTTTTTCTGAGTTATTCATTCCAAGTGAGTCCTATGCTCCACAATGAGTCATGTGTTAATGCATGAGTGAGTCTTGCGCTCTAAAGTGAGTCCTACACTAGTGTATGAGTGTTTCATGTGTTGTGTTATCTAGTTGAGTCTAGTGATGGCTTAAGATATTCTCTTTGAAAACATTATTAGTTCACATAAAGACCAATTTAACACATTTTAAAGAAGCATATACAAGATGAAAATAACAAGATTATGCATAAAACTTTCTTTCAAAATGTACTAAAGTATTAATTACAAAATGATAATATCATACTTAGTAAAAATGATGACATGACAAAATAAGGGTTTACATATGAATTAGGAGGGATCATCACTCCCCCACACTTAAGGTTTAACATGTCCTCCTGCTATTTATTCAAGTTCTCAACAATTATTATACATTATATTCATTGGAAAAAATACGCCATGTCTCATCTTGCTCTGTGTCACAAAACCCAAAGAATTTTAATATTGTATCTCTCCATGTATTGTAGCATGCTTCAGGTTGATCATGGTTGTTGTTCCATCATGGCATGGGTGTTATTATCAATAGAGGTCTATATCTCATGCATATCCATGTATCCAATAGTTTTATTATAACTTTCAGATTTCCTTGGTCATTTTTAATGACTAACGGAGGTTATTTGGGGAGATGAATTATTTATTTTTCCATACCTCTAGAATTAGTTCATATCTGAGATGAAAAGAAAGAAAATTGGCATTAAATTTTGGGAGTATATAATCCTTGAAGTCAAATACACAAGCTGCAATATTTTCCTTATACTTATCCACAAGCTACAGATAATAGACTTGAGACTGATATCTCCTAAAAAATATGATTGGAGTTGGGAGATTTTGCCTCATTAAGAGGCCTGCATTAGATTTTTCTCTTACATATTCCCCTCTTTTCTCTCTCCATACAGATTGGTGTCTCATAGTGAAAACAAAATACCTCAACTGCACTTCTCCAACATACAAATGAATTGGAATTTCCACTTTCTAGGGAAAAGAAACTTATGGATGTAGAATTCACATTAGAATTTTTTGACAACATTGTCTGCTATTGTATATGCCATAACAAATTATTTTTCATCATCAAACTTTATAGACTCCATGGAACAAACTCTGGAAATTTTCCACATGGAGAATTGCTCCTTCAAAAATAATACATAAAAATTACCTGCAAGAAAGGGCTTGGTCATACAACCTACAAATGTGGATCATATTATCTTGAAAAAATTTCTTCCCTTCATTTCAACATTTATTTTCTTCTACCAATCCCCTTAGATTATAACATTCATGCACACATTTTACCATTCCCTTCAACAAAATGATCTGTGGAAATACAAAGTCTATTTGAGTTGTCTGATTTGTAGTCTATATAGAATTTGTTTCCTTCCTATCTTCTTGTAAGAGTACAAGTGATGTGTTTAAATCTTCAGATATAGATTGAAGGAATTTAATCCTTTTCTCTTTCTCCTCTCGCATTATGCTAAAGTTTTAAGATTATGTTTTTTATGTTATATTGTTTGTTGGAGATGTTGTATTTTTGTTCTTGCTCTACCTCCAATTGAGATGAATTCTTCTCTTTTATTTACAAAATGAATTATAAATGAGAAATTATCTCTTAAGACTATTGGAGCTCATACTGGACCTTGGAAAGAGATAATAGTTGGGGAATGATTGTATCCAAATCAAGAGGTGAACTAGGTTTACCTTCAAACATGGTATTTTTCCCTTTTTCCTAAGTGGGTGAGTCTTCAATTATTATTTGTGTTTGATCAATCTCTATCTTAGGAACATGGCCTTGGGGTGATATAGAGTCGGTGGAGAAGAAGAGAGGTGTATGTTGTCTTGATTTCATGATTGTGGTTGCTTCTTGTTCCTTGTAGGAAGGAACATTTTCTTGTTGGTGTTCATCAAGGTTTTGGGCAAGCCTTATTATCCTAAGACATTTTATTGGCCTTTCTGAGGTATTGTGCCTCTTTATAGAACCAATGCAGGTTCTAGGGCATAGTTTTTCTAGAATTTTACCCACTTCTTAAGGCCATGAAATTTATTGATAAAATATATCTTGCAGATTCTGTGAATAAGGCCTTGGAATTTTAGTTAAGAAGAACCCGTTGAAAATTTTCAATAGCATAGGATACATATTAAAATCAAAATTAGGTAGAATTAACCTTATTATGGGCTTTAGCTTGACCATAGAAGAGGTGGATAAGGATTCTTAACACAGGGCCAAGAATAACCTCATACTAACCTTCACATGTAAAATATTTAATCACCCATTTCACTACATTTTCCCATGGTTCAGGAATAATGCCCCTTTTTTTCCCTTAACCTTTCCTTTATTATCCATAACTAGTTATAATTTCTCTTTCTTTCCAACATAAAATATTTTAATTATTTCAGAGTAAGGGGTCCTAAAATTAACCAGTTTCCCTTCCTTTGGAATTCCTAAAATATGACTAATGATGGAAGGGTTGAACAATATTTTCTTTCCTTTCACCTTGGAATTTACCTCATTAATGTTCTTTACAAATTCTTTTTTCATTATTGGATTAAATTCCTGATATGCCAATATGAAGTCCAGCCACCCATTTTTCTAAAAAAACTCTACTACTTTCTTATTAGTGAGCAATTCATTTGAAGCTGTTTGGTTCATTACGGAGACAAATTCCCATGGCTAATAAGTGAAACATAGCAAGTGATGCTGCAAGACTAAAAGGAAATAATCACGGGAATGAAGGAGTAAAGGCACAAGAATGATAATTATACTAGAACAAGAATAATACTAGTAGTTGCACATGAGTGAAGCGACATAAATGGAAAGTGGGAAAAACAGGGGAAAAACAATTTTAAACAACAAAAATTGGGTAAGGTTTAAATAATTGCGATGAGACAACAAAGTGGAGTGTAATTTGGTACGTGTGAGAGATAAATGGGGAATCAGTTGAAGATATATTAGGATATATGGTGTATGCAATAACATTGGGAATGGGGAAGTCATCAATTCACACAAGCATAATAATGATCATCTCATAATTTAAACTTTACAACATTTTGAATGGATTAATTACACATACCTTGTCTATTGTCACTTGTCAAATCTGATTGGAAAATTTTTATTTATCCTTCTTTCCTCTCTCCACATGTTGTTTCTCATTTATTGATTACACAATTCAGGGGGTGACCGTCATTACTTGTTTTTAGCCATATGCATTTATTATTATTTTTTCAAATTTGTGTGTGTATTTAGAAGTAATGACCACCATTTCTGGTTTTCAGTCAATACTTCATAGGATGATGGTTGCATTATCTCTAGTTTTCAACCATCTCCTATTTATTCTTGTTGAAAACAAATTTATCCTTGAATTAAATTGGACTAAGTAACCTTGTCTAAACAATTTAGAGTTACATTTTCTTATAACATCATTTAAAATTAATCTTTATATGTTGGATTTTAATATAGCCTCAACCTATGGCCATTAACCAACATTACCTTTCTTTCACCATCAATAGGAATCAGCTGTGGGGTTCCATTTTTGAAGACTTCCTCTATCTGGTATGGACCCATCCATCTTATCTAGTAATTTCCCTTTGAATACTTTGTACTTTGAATCAAATTAAAGAGCCCAGTCTCCTTTTGAAACTTCATTTTCTTGATGTGACTATCATGCCACAATTGTCTTTGATGTTAGATGAGTTATATTTCATGAATTTCTTGAAATATCATCTCATTTAGTTGAAAAATCCTTGCTTGTTGTGCTTATGATAAATCAATTCCCACTTTAGCATTGTTCTTAAGTTCTAGATTTCAAATTCTATAGGTAAGATTGGTTTATTTCCATAAACCAACTCATAAGGAGTGAATCTCATGGTTGTCATCCAAGTGTTTTTGTAGTCCCAAAATTCTTTAGGTAACTTCTCAACCCACTTCTTCCTTGAGATATCCATTGTCTTAGTTAGGATATTTTCAATTCTTTGTTATTGACTTCCACTTGACCATTGGATTGTGGATGATATGGGGATGATTTCTTATGCCTTATTTGGTATGTTTCCATAAAGGAGCTAATTACCCTGACATAAATGGAGGTCCTTGGCCTTAAACAATGGATCTTGGTGCTCAAAACCATTATAATATGTGTCATATAAGAAACCAAGATGTTGCACCTCAACCCATTTTATAACATTCCTGTGTAAACCAAGATGTACTCCTTCCCTTGACAAGTTGGGTCAATTGGTCCAATGAAATATAGCCCCCACTTCTCAAATGGTTCTAACATAACTTGAGGTTGGAGTGGTATATCAGATGTAAATGTTGGCTTTCCTATTTTAAGTGATAAAATTTTTCAGTTGAGTAAATTAGATGTCTCCACAAACTTTCACGAGGCTATGCCCCTCTACATTGAATAGTGCAACTCCAATTATTGAATGTAACTAATTTAATCCTAATCTAAATGTTGTAGGTTTGTCAAATAGGTTGGGTATCATATAGGTAAACTCCACCGAACTTGTGGAAAAATTATTGTATAGGGTACAATGGAGGAATTCACAGCGAGGAGGGGAAAAGGAGAGAAATTAGCAAAGGAAGATTACTATCGTGAGTGGGCCAATTGCAGAGTTCACACCCAGTAACCGGAGTAGTTCAACATTCTATATAGATGAAAGAAACAATGAATCTAGTGGGACTAATGAATTAAAACAAAAAATTATTAGACTTATCTATCAAGGATGCAAATTTCCTCTCCAATACTATACTTAAAAAGTTCATAAAATGGAGAAGTGTAAGAAACATAAGCTTCCTATAACAACTATGTTTATAATGTCAATGATGAGAGGAAACCACGCACACAAAGCTGAACACATTCATGCATCTTAAAAGGCTGAAACTCCTTCCTTGATTGACATTTACACAAGTGGTATAATGCAAGGCAAAATAAGAAAGCATGTAAAATAAATTTAGCTCTTATTTCTTTTGCATTGATACAAAGTTCAACAAGAATCCAAAATCTCTACAAGGGATTAAAACTTTTAGGATCCTTTGGAAAGGATAAGTCATCCCAATTTATATCAATGTGAATTGACTCTTATCTTACATCCCACATGACTCTTCATGGTCTCATTCAACTTGTGACTTTTTATCTTCCTAGGGAGTGAGAAACATGTTCCATTTTTATAAATAAAAGGGAATTTACAATGTAACTTTATAAAGTCACTTAAGTGAATGAGAAAAAATACAATGATTACGCCCAACAAATAATTATAAAGGGGAGAGAAGAAGAGGGAGAAATAGAGAAGAAGGGAGAGGTTTTCATATCAGATGAAGAGGCTCCCTGCGTTGAAAAACTTGTTGATGACAATCACAATCTCCTCCTTTAACATGATGCACATACACCTCGGGGTACTAAATGAGCATTTATAAATATTGTTGAGATATCCTAATTGATACTTGATTAATAAACATATTTATCTCATTGAGATCACCCCGAATGACTCACTTTGAATCACCGAACTCCCCAAGTGATGAAGATGAATTCACCTGTTCCACCTTCCGATGCTATCTTTTTGTCTAAACACAATTGAACTCAATGTGAAGTTTTCAAGACCCATATAAAGTTTTCAAATTTTTTTAACCATTAAATCATATCATTATCCCATGGAGATTCCAAAAAGTGAAAATATGAGTGAAAACGAAGCCATTTGGCAACTTTAAGTTTCCAAAATGAAAACTTTCTATTTGTAGCAGGTCGGGTCATTACCTGCTATTTTAGGACATATCACCTATTTTGCTCCAGTTTCACCTTCTAAACCTTTTGGAAAACTCCATACTCTCTTTTTTTCTAACAAATTTCTATTTTTTTCAAGTTTCAATTTTTATAGGCTACTTTTCCCGGACCTGCTATTTTTGGAAAAATTGCCATTTTCCCTTGCCTTCTATTTTGCACCATTTTTGACTATTTTGGGTGATCCAAACTTGAAATTCAATGAAATTACTATTTTTAGAATGTAGAGGGGCATGACATATGCTATTTTTAGAAATTTTACTATGGGGTGTCGGATTACAATGAAAAATGTCTTGAAAAATTCTACTTCTCGTCGGGGTGCTCTGCTATGAATTTCAAGGGTTTTTCTCATCCGAATCTTCATGAATTTGAAGATGAAACATGTAAGTATGCATGTTATTTTTTTATAGGGAATAATTCTAATGAAAACTCAATCCTCCATATCCTAAAAATAGGGAATTCATGGCACAAAAACTAGTTCACGTGAAACTAGATTTTTCAGGGATCATTTCTTCCAATTTTCAAGGGTTTTCCTTGTCCGGATCTTTATGAATTCAATGATAAAACTTGTAGGTTTGTGATTTATTCATGTGATAGGTAAGAATTATAATGATAAATCAATCCTCCATATCCCTAAAAAATAGGGACTTCATGGCACAAAAACTAGTTCACGTGAAACTAGATTTTTCAGGATCATTTCCTCCAATTTTCACATGATTCCACCCATTGAAACCTTGAAGTGAAGAGGTATCTCACTTCTTTTTCATTGATGTTTCATGGCATACATTAATGTATTATTTTATCTTCAAATATCATAGAGGTATTTTGGAGAAGAAAAATCATCCCAAACCTTGGTAAGGTCATTTCTTTTTGCTGCCGAATGAAGTGAAAATTCTTCGTCCTGACAACTACGGATGTTTTGAGAGAGATTTTCCATGGTGTTTGAGTAATTTTCAGGTTTAATGGAGGATATAAAGTTTATTTTTTGAGATCTATAGAAAAATGAGGGGGTAATGAGTTCACGCTTTTCTTTCGACGATTTTTTTTTGCACGCATGAAGGAGAAGTAGTGCAACAATTGGAATTTTCATGAAATATGGCATTTTTAATCTTCATGGGATTGGGTGGAGAAAAGTTTCCAAGAATCCCAAAAAATTGGGACAATTTTTTCAAATAATTATGCCCCCATCCCATTAGTCTAAGTGGCATTCATTGATTTGTTGTTGAGAAATTGGCCAAAATCCACTTAAATCACTTGGGGCCAAAACAAGGTCATAGGGGTGACCTAGGAAGGGGATGAGCATGGGTGGAAAATTTTTCCCAACCATCCAAAAAAATTGGGATAGTTGGTGCAAAAAATTGTGCCCCTCTCTTGTTGGTCCACGTGACACTCTATGATTTTCTTAAGGCGAAGAGGTGAGGTGGCTAGAAAAATGGTGCATGAGGGCTTAACTGGGCTATTTAGGCTCAAAAAAGGCCACATCATGGTCCAGGGGGATACGTGGGGGTTGGGAACAATTTTATGTCCAAAAAATCTCAAAATTTTGGGATGCTTGGTGCAAAAAAGTGTGCCACCATCTGGGCTTGACATGTGTCCACCTAGAAATTTGACTAACTCCTTAATCTTACCTTGGGGAGCAACTTGACGAAGGTGTAACTTAGGTGTATGGAGGTTTTTTATTGCACTCCTTTATATGAAATTTACTAGAATGAAATTTTGAAAACAATTGGATGGGTATCATACCTTGATTCTTCTTTTAACCTCCTAAAAATATGATTTTCTTTTGGGATCATAGGTTATGCATGCTGAAATCAGAATGTGGGTAGAAATTATTGTGTCTTGTGATATATATGAAACCACCATCCTCTATATATCTAAAATAAATTTCCAATGATGTTTTTTTACCTCCAACTCCTTATGGAGCTTTCGGAATAACTTCCCAAAGCTCAGGGGCTGTTTTTTCAGTGTAAGCTACTTCACCCTCCAGGACTCGATTTTGTTGAACTTGTCCCAAAACCTCTTACCTTTCCCAGAATCTTCAAAAACTAGTTTCAACATTTTCCTAGCTATCTGATACTCCTCCTTGATGAATTTTATCCTTTAATTCTACTTCAAGGGTGTGCACCATCTTTAGAAAGACCAGAATTAGCCATTCCTAAGCTTCTTGAAGATCCTGACTTGAAGGATATTGACTTGGAAGTGCTTGAATGAACTTGATATCCCTAAATCACCTATGGAACAAGTTTTCATGACACATATGAAAAATTATAAGGGTAGGATAGGTCTGATATAGTGGTTAGGATGGTGCGGAGGAGGGCTCGGGATGACTTTCAAGAAAAACATTTCCCAAGAGGGTATGGTTGTCATGATTTGAAGTATGAATCTTCCCTTGCAAAAAATCATGAAAACAAATAGATATGACTTAGGTACATGTTGTATATCGATCATAGCAAGGAAATATCATGATAATCCCATAATTTCAATTCAGTTCATGGACTATTGCCTTATCCATTGGGCTTAAAGAATCATTTCTTCACACACACACACACACACACACACACACACACACACAACACATGGAAGGGAAACAATCCAAAAGTGGAAAACAACACATGAATAAACATGGAAATTATGTTACATGGGAATGGTATTTATAGAGGTGAAGAGAGAATGTACACATGCCTAAAAATAGGATGATAAAAGTAGATTTCATCATGGAACGATTGATTGAATTCTTACCTTGAAGAACAAAAGTCAATGTTTGATCATACCTTGCTCATGTGATGGATTTGCATGGATTGAGAAGAAGGAGACACACTAATATTCCATCTTTATATTCACAATATACTTGAGAAATTTCTTTCCTCCAATGAAAATTATGTCACCTTATTGAAACTCCTGCATCTTCAAGCTTCCATTTGATGTCCTATGATCATGAGAAGGAATTCCTCCATGCTCTCAAAAGTGTGAAAATTGATCTTGTCATGGAAACGTTATTCATTTAGGAATTGCAATGTGGAAGCAAACCTTTGATCATTGAGGTACTATGAATACATGAGAACAAACTAATATTCCTCCCATTTCATAGCTTCTCTGGATATCTCACTTCATTTCTCTATGCATTTTATTTTTAAAATGGAGGTTGCATCATTGAGCCAAAGGTCTTCATCATCCTTCAAAAATTATTGCAACATGGAAACATGTTTAAGACCAATCGGATCTTGGGAAATGATGAGTGCATTTTGATTTTGAATTATTTCGCAAGATTCATGCACATTCTCCCTTTGTTTCTAGAACAATTGTTATCAATATCCATCCACTCAAAATTGGTTTCGGCATCATCTTCAAAACTACAAAAAAAAATTTGGTCATAGAAACATTTTTCACTTTTGAGTGAATATTGTGGTGTGGGTTCTTATTTCAAAT
Source organism: Taxus wallichiana var. yunnanensis (assembly GCA_018340775.1). Taxonomy (NCBI): domain Eukaryota; kingdom Viridiplantae; phylum Streptophyta; class Pinopsida; order Cupressales; family Taxaceae; genus Taxus; species Taxus wallichiana. Next base: position 484,109,089 of record CM031237.1, read on the forward strand.
TAGTAGGACATTCAACAATGGGGAGAATAAGTTGACCTCAAATACACTCACAAGATGTTTAAAAAAATTTACTTTTTTCTGAACAACTATCTTCAATGCAAATCAACCCATTATGTTCCCTACTATCTTCCTCCATGATGGAGACATTGTCTTCAAGATTAGGGATATTCATAGGAGATTCAAGAACATTCCTTATTTTTAAATTTTGATCTTCTTCACACAACATGAAAGAGAAAGGCATGTCTTCACGTTCCCTCTCACTGAACAAGGCATTGGGAAGGACATCAAGCTCATCCATTTCTCTGTCTCACCATTAAACATTGGTGTATCAAAAATATAATCACAAGTTGATTCATACATATCTTGCATTTTCATATCCCGAGTTATGAATTTGAGACAAAGTTGAGTTCCTTCATTCTCTTTTCTAGCCTTCAAGATTTTTGTATAGATAAATCTTTCGAGATCATCATATACTCATCTTTGTCCTCATGGGAAGAATATCTGCATTGTGCTTCTAGGAAACAATTGAAAATATTCTCCATACATGTCCATGATTCATTTGAAACATCCTCGTTCATATCCTATATGTTTCTTGTTCACCTTTTTCTCATCCTCTTGTAATAACATGCATACTTGATTCCCAACATTTTCTAACAAGGAGAAGAGATCCATACTTTGTGGGAAGGGAACTCCTTCAAGCTTGAAATCCATTTCATCATCCTCTTTGTGGGAAGTAGAGAACCATGTTGGGGTAACAATATGGGAAGAATATTTAAGTCTATCTTGATCATCCATTATTGAATCTTCTTTCTCATATGGAAAATGAAATATTTCACATTCACATAGATGTTCATTTTTCTCCTTGCGTGAGAAGAGGTCATGTCCAAATATTTCATTCTCCTTGGCTTCAAAAGGAAATTGAAGTTGACCTCCTCTATTTTTTCATCCAGATTGAATCAAGAATAAAAAATTGACTCTTAAGTTGCCTCCACCCCATCATTCAACATTTCTTCATCACTTGAAAATTCATAATTAGAAAGAAAATTATTCATGAATACCTTGCATTCATTGTCTTGAGTCTAAGGTGAAAGATGGATTTCTTGCACTTCTTCACATATATTCATTCCATAATTAATTGAAAGATCAAAAGTTGAAAGGAGATTATCCATGATTACCTCAAACTTGTCATTTGATACTTCTTCATTTTTGGTGAAGCCTTCAAAAAACATTGAATCATCTGTCATGTAACAAGAATCTTCCTCTCTTTAATCTATTACTCCTCCAATGGTATGTTCCTTGAGCTAGAATGCATTGATGGATGTTAGTTCGACCTCTATGTCTTCTTCATCATATTCCACCATGTGTATTGAATTTAATTGAGTAAGTTTTAGGATATGGCATTCATCAACAATGTCCAAGAATCTTCCAGGGATGAACACCTCATAGTATGAGACATTCATTGTGATCCTCCTCTATAGGACAAATCTCCTCTTCTTCCTCCACTTGACGAAGTGCTTCAAGATGTTCATACCTTCTTTTTAATGCCAATGCATATTTCCAAACTTCATGATAGGCCTCAGGATGATAATTTCCTTCTTTTACACTCAAAAGTATTTGCAAAAATTCTATTCTCAAAATATCCATTTCTTCATCACCGTATGCAATAAAATCATCTAGAGGGAGGGAGATGAAGGAAAATTTTCTCATATTGTTAGTGAGCTATGTAAGGTTGAAAAATTTACCTTCAGTGGATTCTACACCATCATGTCCTTCATACAACCTTTCATATCTCTTCTAGATATTTTTCATCCATCTCTTAAATTCTTGATTGTTGGTAGCAACACTTTTATTGAATTATAACCACCATGAATTGATGATGGGATCTTCAAAAACAATAATTTTCTCCATTCTAAAAATTATTTTTTTGACTACTACATAGATGGTATGAACTTTGTTTCCTTTAACTTTCTTGGCTTTAGAAGAGATGTTATATAATGATGGTTGATAAAAAATTTGCATTTCTTGACAATCCTCTTCTTTTTATTCTTCATTTTCACTCATTAATACTTCACTCCAAAAGGTAATTTCTTCATTGTGTTGTGGGAAACAAATGTGAAAGGGATTCGTTCCTTGACATAATCACCTTCAAATATAATTTTTCTTTGAAATATGATGTTTTTATTTTTAGAATGTATATATAATTTTATTTTTATTTTTTTTTTGCACACAAATATTTTTTTGGGCACACTTAGGAAAATTTCTCCCTGGGGATTCACAAAAAAATGTTGGTGAGAAAATTTGTTGGTTGGGAAAATTAGGTGTCTCCACCAATGGTCACGGGGCTACGCCCATAAGCATTGAATGGTGCAGCTCCCATTATCAAATTTAACTAATATAATATTAATCTTAATGTTATGGGTTGGAAAAATAGGGCGGGGCTCACATAGGTACACTCCACTAAACCTGTGGAAAAATTATTGTATGGGGTACAAGGGAGGAATTCAGAATGATGAGGGGAAAAGGAGAGAAATTAGGAAAGGATTATTAATGTCTTGAGTATGTAAATTATAGAGTTCATGCCTATTAACTAGAGTAGTTCAACATTCCATATAAACGAAAGCATAAATGAAGCTACTAGGACCAATGAATTAAAACAAAAATTATTATATTAATCTATCGAGGATGCAAAGTTCCTTTCCAAGACTATACTTAAAAAGTGCATAAAATGGTGAAGTGGAAGAAACACAAGATGCATATAAAAACTATACTTATAATGTCAATGATGAGAGTAAACCATGCACACAAAGTTACATAAATTAATGCATCTTGAAAGGACAAAAATCCTTCCTTGATTGATATTTACACAAGTTGTACAATGCAAGGGAAAAGAAGAAAACATGTAGAATAAATGTAGCTCTTATTTCTTGTGCATTGATACAAAGTTCAACAACAATCCACACTTGCTAAAGGGGACTAAAATTTTTAGGATCCTTTGGAATGGATAAGCCATCCCAATTTATAGAAATTTGAATTTACTCTTTTCCTACCTCCCACATGAATCTTCGTGGTCTCATTTAACTTGTGATTTTTGTCTTCCTAGGGAGAGAAACAAGTTCCCTTTTATAAATCAATGAGACTTTTACAATGTAACTTTATAAATTCACTTAAATAAATGAGATAAAATAAATTGATTACACCCACTAGATAATTAGAAGGGGGAGAGAAGGAATATGGAGAAATAGAGAATAAGGGAGAGGTTGTCATATCCGATGAAGAGGCTCCCTGTGATGAATAAATTTCTGATGACAATCACAATCTCCTCCTTTGGCATGATGCATGGGCACATCAGGTTGCCAAATGAGTGTTTTGAAAAATTGTTGATAATACCCCTTGATACTTGATTTATGAACCTATTTATCTCATTTATCTCACCCCGACTGACTCACTTTGAATCACCCAACTCCCCAAGTGTTGAAAATGAATTCATCTATTGTGCCTTACGATGCTCTGCTTTGCCTCTAAACACACTCAAACTCAATGTGAAGTTTCCAAGACTCATATGAAGTTTTCAATTCTCTATTTGAGCCATGAAATAATCCCATTATCCCTTTGGGATCCAAAAAAGTTAAAATATGAGTGAAAATGAATCCATCTGCAACTTTCTGTTTTTAAAATGAAGACTTTTTATATTTATTAGACAATGTCATGACCTTCTATTTTGAGACATATCACATGTTTTTCTCCATTTTCACCATCTAAACCTTTTATCACACTCCATCCTCTTTTTATTGATGCATTTCTATTTTTTTCATCTTTCTATTTTTAGCAGGCTATTTTTCCTAGACCTATTTTGGGAAAAACAACCATTTTTCCCCTTCCTTCTATTTTGCACAGTTTATGACTGTTCTGGGTGATCCAAAATTTAAATTAGAGGGAATTAATATTTTGAGAATGTGTAGAGGCATGAAATACCCTATTTTTATAAAGTGTACTATGGGGTGTTGGATTGCAATTAAAAAAGTCTTGAAAATTTCTACTTCTTGTCGAGGTGCTCTGTTATGAATTTCAAGAGTTTTTATCATCCAGATCTTTGTGTATTTAAAGATAAAAATTTTAGGTCTCCACATTATTCATGTGATAGGAAAAAATTATGATGAAAATAATTCCTCCATATCCATAAAAAATAGGTACTTCATGGCATGAAAACTAGTTCTCGCGAAACTAGATTTTTCAAGGATCACTTCCTCCAATTTTCAAGGGTTTTTCTCATTCGGATCTTCGTGAATTGGAAGATGAAACTTATAGGTATGTTAATTCTTCATGTGAAAAAATAATTATGATGAAACTCATTCCTCCATGTCCCTATGAAATAGGTACTTTATTTACGAGAAAATTTATTCATGGAAAACTATATTTTTAAGGATCATTTCCTCTTATTTTCGTGTGATTCCACCCACTAAAACCTTAATAAGTTGAGAGGTAGCTCACTACCTTTTTCACTACTGCATCATGGAAGCCATTAATGGATTATTTGAGCTTCAAATGTCACAGAGGTGTTTTGGAGAATAAAAATCATCCCTGTATCTTAGTATGGTCAATTCCTTTACTCGTTAGCAGTGGAAAACCTTCATCCTGACAACCACAAATGTTTTAAGAGATATTTCCCATGGTGTCTGAGGATTTTACAAGTTTAATGTAGGATATATAGTTGAATTCATGGATATCTAGAGAAAAATCGAGTGGGAAAGGAGTTCACACTTTTCTTTTGACAGTTTTGTGTTTGCACACACGAAGAAGAAGCATTGCGATAGTTAGAATTTTCATGAAATATGAAAATTTTAATCTTCATCGGCTTGGGTGGAGAAAAGTGTCCCAACTGTTCCAAAAATTTGGTACAGTTTGAGTAAAATTTTTAACCTCCCTCTCATTGGTCCAAGTGGCATTCTTTGATTTTTTGTTGATAAATTGGCCAAAAATCACTTAAATCACTGGGGCCAAAACATGGTCATATGGGTGACCTAAAAAGGGGATAAGCATGGGTGGATATAACTATCCCAACCATCCCAAAACAAAATTATGGTTTGTGTAAAAAAATTCACCCCTCTATGATTGGTACACATGGCATTTTGTGATTTGCTAAGGCGGAGAGGTGAGGGGGCTAGAAAAATGGTGCACGGGGGCTTAACTAGGCTATTTGGGCTCAAAAGAGGTCACATCATGGTCCAAGGGGATACATGGGGGATGGGAAAACATTTATATCCCATTCATCCCAATTATTTGGGAAACTTGGTGTAAAAAAGTGTGCCACCATTTGGGTATGACATGTGTCCACCCAAAAATTTGACTAACTCCTTGATCTTACCTTGGGGAACAACTTGACGGAGCGTAACTTAGATGTATGGAGGTATTTTATTGAACTTATTTATATGAAATTGACTGGAACTTTCCTTTTGAAAACCATGAGATGTGTCTCATACATTTACTCTTCCGAAACCTCCTAAAAATAGGATTTTCTTTCGGGATCATAGGTTTTACATGCTGAAATCAAATTGTGGGAAGAAAAATGTGTGTCTTGTGAAAAAAAGAAATTGCCATCCTCTAGAAATACAAAATACCTTTCCAAATATATTTTTTGACCTCAAACTCCTTACGGAGCTTTCGGAATCACTTCCTGAAGGTCAAGGGTTGTTTTTACCCCGACCCTCTAAGACCCGCTTTTGTTGAACTTGTCCCAAAACCTCTCAAACTTCACAGAATCTTCCAAAACAAGTTGAAATTTTTTATTATCTCTCTGATACTCCTATTTTATAATTTTATCCTTTCATTCCACTCCGATGGGTGTGCATCAGGCTTAGGAAGACTAGAAATAGCCATTCCTAAGCTTCTTAAAGAGCCTGTCTTGAAGGATCTTGACTTGGAAGTTCTTGAATGAACTTGATATCCCTAAATCACCTATGGACCAAGTTGACACAACACATATGACCAATTAGAATGGTATAATATGCCTGATACATGGGTTAGGATGATCTGGAGGAGGGCTTAGGATGACTTTCAAGTAAAAAATTTCATAATAGGGTATGGTTGTCATGCTTTCAAGTATGAATTTTTCCCTTGCAAAATCTCATGAAAACACCCACCCTTTGTTATTGATCACATTTGCATACATAATTTTTGACATATTTATGCAAATAAGGCCAATAGAAACCAACTCCTAAGACTTTTTGGATAGTCCTCTTGACTGAATAGTGTCATCATGACATGCTCGAGTATGTCAAAGATGTCATCCTCAGCTACACACCTACATAATACATGGTCAGATCCACATTTGAAAATCATTTCATTAGTCCATGTATACATTTCAATTGTTTTAATTAATTTCTTTATTTGTTTAGGTGTGAGGAAATATGGGAACTTCCTTTAGCCAAGTAGTTAGCCATGTCTATAAACCAAGGAGAGATAATTGAGATTGCAAACAAATGTTCATCCAAAAAGTCATCATTGACCTACTCTTCTATACCTGAAATGGTTATCCTTGAGAGAAATTCAGCCACCACATTGGATTTACCTAGTTTATCAATGATTTTTATGTTAAATTCTTGCAATAACAACAACCACCTTACAATTCTTCCATGCACTAAAGGTTTATTCATTAGATACTTAATAATAGAATGATCAATATGAACAATTACTTCATATCTTGTAATGTAATGGTGAAACTTGTTAATTGCATAAAAACTATAAGAAACTCCTTCTTTGTGGTGGTTTAGTTCCTTTAAGTAGGGGAGAGGTTCTTGCTTATGTAGTAAATAGCATGCATTGCTTCTCCTTCCTCTTATTTTCCAAGTACATCCCCCACTACTTCATTGAAAGAATCAGTTTTTATGGAAGGGTAACTTCCAAATTTGTCTTCTTAAGACTGGAGTATTTGTCAATTTTTCCTTAATAGTGTCAAAATATTTCTGACATGCTTATGTCCATTCAAACTTAGAATCTTTAGTTAAAAGGGAAAATAGTGGAGAAGCCAACTTACTGAAATCTTAAATGAATCTTCTATAATAACTAGCATGTCTAAGAAATCTTCTTACTTCATTTTGATTTGTGGGAGATGGAAGTTTTATAATGATGTTAACTTTATCTAGATCTACCTTGATTCCTCAGCAAAAACATGATGGCCCAAAACTATACCTTGCTCCATCATGAATAGAAATTTCTCATGGTTTAAAGATAATTAATGTTTCTCACACCTTGAGAGGACTTTGTATAGATTATCAATTGCCTCTTGGAATGTTGCTCCATAAACAGTGAATTCATCCATGTAAATCTCAACACAATCATGAGTGAGATCAACAAATATTGTTAACATGGCTCTTTGGAAAGTAGTAGGAGCATTACATAAGCCAAAAAGTAAGAACCTAAAAGTAAATGTACCCCATGGGAAGGTAAAGTTAGTTTTATCATGATCCTCTAGTGCCACTTTGATTTGATTGTATCCACTAAGCCCATCAAGGAAAAAACACTTTTTTAAGATAAATTATTAAGGACTCGATCAATAAAAGGTAAGGGAAAATAATCTCGATGAGTTACCTTATTTAACTCCCTATAATCCACACAAATCCTCCATTTCCCATTCTTTTTAGGAACTATTACTAATGGAGAAACCCAATGGCTATATGATATTAGATAAATGAATCCTACCCTCAGGAAGTTTCTCAATATTTTTTTACAATGTCTCTTAAGGAAAGGTTTATCCTTCTTTGAGGTTTCCTGACTGCTCTGGAGTCAGTTGTGTAAATATGGTGTGCACAAATATTGGGGTGAATACCTTTCATGTCATTATATTCTAAAGTAAAGGCTTAAGGATGAGATCATAGAAGTTCAAATAGAGTATTATCCTCCTCCGACTAGTCAACCAACTATCCATTTTCAACGTATTTATTGGGAAGATGGGTAATTGCTTGGTGTCTGGGTGGAGAGAATTTACAATAGGGTATTCTCTCAATAATGAATTCAAAGGGAACCTATGGGGAAGTAATATGTGAATGGAAGTGATATTGTGAAATACACACTTGGTCAAATCTATGTTTCATTAAAACAGGAGATGATAGGTTGATTGTTCTCATCCATCATGTCATCTCTTATTTCAACAGGTTGCGTCATAGCAGCAAGACTTATGAATAGTCCAACACGGGAATCATAATCACCATTCTAGATTTGTTCTAAATGTTCTTGAATTACAACCATGGCCAAAGATGAAACCATATCTTCTAATTCATTTGTATCATCCTTCCACCATTGTTTATCCTTTGTGGAAAAGGGTTTTGTAGCTAGATAAATGGATAACTTCTTTGAATCATGTCCATTTGTAATCACCATATTTCTTGTCCTGCAATCGATAAGAGTTGCAAAGTGGCTATCCAAGGGAATCCTAGAATCAAAGGATATCCAATATTCTTATTCTTCATTTTAATGAACATAAAATATATTGAATAATCCCATGATTTGATGATTATGGTCATGTCCTTTATGATTCCTTTGGGTTTGGCTACAATTGATCAACCATTTGTAATCTTTGCTGAAGTTAATTGAAATTATAGGAGAGATAATGTGGGCAATATATCATTTTTCATCACATTAATTTCAGCCCCTAAGTTAATTAGGACATTTGGGATTTGCACATCCCCTATGTAAATTGTAACAATTGGACTCCCAGGGTCTCCATATTTTGGAGGGATCATATTCCCTTCCAATATGCTAGCCAATTTTCCATCAACATGGATTGTTGTAGGTTGATTCTTCCATCTAGCTTGAGTTTTAAAATAGATATATTTTATGGTCTTATTCAATTATGGAATTTATCTAAGAGCTTGTAAAAGAGGGATTCTAATACTCGTTTTTTTAATCCTTGAATTAGATCTGTCTCTTGTTCTTCATGGACTACAAGTAATTCATTTTTATAACAGTCTAGATGGAAAGGAATACCTAAGTTCTGTTCAAATGCTTCTTCAATAACAAGATTGGGATGTGTTTCTTCTTATTTTTATTTTTCTTTAGGGACTTCTTCTATAATAAGAGATGATGGTTTTGAGGTAACCTTCCTGAATGTAGAAATATATTTATATAGTCTACAAAGTTGATTGTGGGGTTTTTGTTTGATTCCACTATGTATGTTGGGTTACCCTACCTCAAATTCTTTGGGTTTTCCATAGTTTGAGCTGGAATTTATGGTTGGGTAGGTTGTTTAGATGGGTTAGTAGTTGTAGGTCCCATTAAAAAGGCTTGTTGTCCCTAGGGTCTTCTTTAGTTATAATATTATCGACCCGATCCTTGGGGTGCATTCCATTATTGTTGGAATTAAGGATTAAATTGTTAAAATGGTGGAATGTTTGAGTTTGGAGTCTAAGGTTGTTGATAATAATTCGGTGGTGCATTCCACTGAGGACTCCACTCATGCGGAAATTGTTGATCCCAAGAATGTGGATATGACTATGGTGTTTTCCACTGATTTGGAACTCATTGAGTTTTTGGTGCATAGGACTGGTTCTAATTTGATTGAAAATTCCCTCCTTACCTCTAAGCCACATAATTCAACTCAGCTTCATTTTGTGTGTTTTGTTTTAAATGATTCCTTAGCAAGGGAAGCAATCCACATTGATTTATGGGTGTTTTAGATCACAAGAAAAGGTAGACATCTTTTTTTATCTAAGGGATAGTCCTTAAGTCCATGTTTGTCCCTACATCTTGGATAGTATATGAATAATGGATATGTGTTCATAGATTTCTCCCTATCCATAGTTGTATTAATCTAAAATAAGAGGGTTTTCCTTATATTCTCAATTTCCTATCTTAATTTGGATAAGTCACCATTGGCCATTTTTCCTTTCTGTTTTCGAAGGTTCGGGAAATTTTGGGAGTAGTTCCTACAGAGGTCAATGATATTAGTGAATTCCAATTTTTTCATATCTCCTTTTCCCATAAGATTAAAGGCTTCTTGTGTGTCCTCATCCAATCCCTTAAGGAATAAATTTTTGAGAAGATTAATATCAAGACCAATGCCACACCTCTTGTGAAGGAAGAGGAACCAATCAAGATAGTCCTCAACACTCCCATCCTCCTTTTTGGCATCCTAAAAATGTTATTCCTTTATTTCCCTGACCCTACAGTAATCTTGGTATTTATCCAAGAAGATTGTTTCCATCTCCTCGCCAACTATGAATGGAGTTGGGGGTTAGGCCCATGAACCACCTCATGGTTGCATCCTTCAAATTTGAAGGAAATAACTTTAATTTTTGAGTGTCTGAGGTGTAGTCATAGGTTTGGCACAAGAATTTGAACTCAAATAGGAATTGATCAGGATCTTCTAAGACTAGTCCCCTAAAGGTTGGTATAATTGAAGGAGATATATTATTCATGGGGATTGGTCATTAGGATACAATTATATGGGTTAAGTAAACTTCATTCCAAGTGGAGGGTTTTCATTATTTCCACCAATAGGGTTTTCCACTCTATCATCCATCCTTATTTTTGAACAATTTACTCCACATGTTGGTTTTGAGGGGGGTTTGTAAATTTATTCTAATTTATCTACCTCTACAGTCTTTAGATCTAAACATAAAATCCTATCATACAAAGAACAATTTCCTAACTATAAGTGCCTATTGATTTCTTATGTTACACATACTCCAAAGCATAAAAAGAATCTTGTTGTCACTACAAGGTATTTTATTTCAAAATAAATAGTTATGGAAAAGATATTTTTGAATGGAAACTTACCAAGCTATTAGGAAGTACTGGAGTTGTTACTTTAATCTTTTCTAACAACTTAAGAATCCCCGACAATGGTATCAAAAAGTGACAAGTGTCATTGGTACTTGCAATTTAGTTATCTCATGATTGTCAGTCAGGGAGGTGTCCATGGCTATTCGCAACAAAGGAAATGGTTGAAACCACACTCATTACTTATTTTCTAATGAAATTAATTAAATAATATGCTAAATTATATTAAGAAATGAATTATATTAATAAAATAGATGATTATTGAACTCAAATATGAAAATATTGAAAACGAGTTAAATTATGGTGATTTAAATAAATGATAAATAAAAGAGATGACATCAAAATCAATTTTCCCTTCACGTTAGGGAGGAGTGGCCCTTGCTCCTTCCCGTTGACCTGGTTTAATATTTGAAATAACACGGGTTGAGTTATCCCTAAATCAAGTTTTTTTAATAGAAAAATTTATTTTACAACAATCCATGAACTAACTCTTTAATCCTACTGAAAATTCTCTTTTACATCTAGAGAAGTCCTAGTCACTCTAGAATAGGATTGATTATTTTCAATAATTACAACTACTTAACTAAAAGATATTTATGACAACAACTCATTGTTTGAGGAGTTACAATTATGGAAGAACTAGTGCATGTCATATCTAAATCAAATTCATCTTGTTAACTATATATGAGGTCCTTAATTGAATCTCAACTGAGATGATTAATCAATGCAAAAATATGTGAAATATCATGCATTATATTTCTATAATCATGATGTTTATAATTCTATGATTTGTTTTGTTCATCTAGTCAATGTCTTCAATCAAATGGGTGTTAAAAAAGCTTGCATGATCCACATAATTTGTATGATGGATGAGATTTTAGCCCACGTTTCATTCCCATATCATCATGTCAACTCATTTTCTCACTACAACAACTCGTTATCTTTCCATCTGAGTCATTTTCCTTATTTGCGTGAGTTCTTCATTATAAGTGAGTCATGTGTTAATGCACAAGTGAGTCTTGCGCTAGTGCATGAGTGAGTCCTTAATTTTGGTATTTAGTTGAGGCATGTGATGGCTTAAGATATGATCTTTTAACACATTGTTAGTTCACATAAAGACCCATTTAAGGCATTTTGAAGAAGCATATACAAGATGAAAATAACAATATTATGCACAAAACTTCCTTACAAAATGTATTAAAATATTAATTACAAAATGATAATATAATACTTAGTGGAAAATGATGACATGAAAAAAAAAGGGTTTAAAAATTGTCTCGTATAAAATGTCGTCACACCGAAAGACAAGTGTGGTAAAAATGCTCAACTATGATCCAAAAATACAAAAGAATCAATATATACAAAAAAATGGTTTCAAATATTTAAAGGCCCCTACCCTTTTCCTCTCTCTGAGATCCTTATGAAGGGGCAAGGCGATGACTCCTACTACAAATCCTATAACAAGATTGGATAGGTATAACATGGGAGCCTCCATGTGTTAAATGGTGAGAGCATCTATTTTAGTGATCGATGGTGGTAGCTCCAATGTGTGAAGGTCCTCGTCGTATCTCTTGGTCCTATGGTAAAGTGAACTTAGTATTCAAATGAGAGATATTTGTCAAATGTCATGATGGTATAAATACATCGCAGTGTGGTGGTTGGCTTATGTAAGGGATTCTTGGTATTCCAATAAATCCTCTCGAGTCATGTTATTAATGATAATAAACAAGTCTAGGTTCATGTGCTGAATAATATCCCATCATCCATCAACAATGGCTACAAAAATAAAACGTATAATGGCGAGTTAGAAAATGTAAAAAAGAAAAACCATTTTTCACTAACATATAATCTAGGAAGTATAAGGAAAGATAAGTGTGTAAATACTCACTTGGGTCTTTGAAAATTGATCTCGGGTCTGGATTTGGTGCTACACCGCCTGTAGGATCTCGATACAACCTCCTCATCCTCATCCTCATCCTCCTCCATTACCTTTTAATGGACTAAATCCTCCCTCGTATCCTCTAGATGGAAGGTATCCTCCTTCACCCCCTCTTCACTACGATGACCATTGATGCCTCTCTTATACCCTGCCACTCAGGATCTGAATCCTCCTTTGATCCCAATTTTGTCTCAACCTCATCCTTCTTTCTCCTATTTAGGACCTCTCTAATATGTAAATTCTTTCTCGACCTAGCTGCAACACTATCAAATGGGTGCGGTGTAGCTCATGGTGTCCTAATCATGACTCCTATAATCATCACTATGCATCAAGTCGGCCCTTACGGTCATCTATTGACTCTTCACCATGTATACAATGGAAACTAGTGGAAGAGCATATGAGAGTGGAAAACCAAACTATTGGGGCACCCAAAGCACTAGATGTGTTTCAACTTGACTATTATGGTCAACTAACAGAGAAGTAGTAGTGCGGTATTCATGTAACTATCTCCTCCCCCCATCAGCCTAACATATCCTAATATGGATGACCCACCATATATACAGTGGTCATTTTCCTAGTTGAGGCATGGCCCTCAGTTGAGCCATATTTACCCATCTAACAGCCCTGATCTCTCTAGGATCTATTATCCCAACACTCCTTTGATAGGGGACAACACACTCATAAATTCATGACATCACTAATGTGGGGTAGCTAAGTGATGTGGCCCCACATCTAATAATATGGTATAAATCATGATAACTAGTGTTATGTATGTCAATCTACCATGCAAAACTCTCTCATAGAGCTTTATGCTCTCAAAAATTGACACAGAGTAGAATAGAAACACTTCCCCTCCCTTATCCCCAATCCAGTGTGAGGCCAATATACCAATTATGGCCTTAGGCTAAGTAGGAATAGGGGTAATCTCAATGGTGACCAATCTAACTCCCTATTTAGATCTTGTGTTAGGTGCATGTGCATCTTTGAGATATGTTTCCCATCTACGGGCCTAACTAATGAGCTAGCGCTCTTTAGTGCCAACTTCCTTCCTATGAAAGGAACTTTGAGGATCCTATAGAAATCCTCAAATATAATGGAAGAATCCCCTCTAGCACCAACAAAATGGAAAGTGTTACAATCCGCATCCAAATAAGTCGAAAGTTGTAGAGAAGGTGACTCATATGGGCAACTGGTCATGTCTGGGCTAACCGTTATATACTTTCCCTCTCTAACAACCCTCTCTCCATTGGTGTCAATAATTGTAGGATTTTGAACAACCACTCATACTCTCGGGATCTATTCCATATGATATAATCCCCTTACATCCAAAAGCAATGAAAAATGAGCCTTTTAGAATTTGATAAGTGCATAATAGGCTCACAACAACAATATAAATACAAACAAAACAACTAAAATTTCATACTTAGTTTCTAAATCACAAAACATTGTGACAGTTACAAAACTTATGCTCTTAGCAAGGTGGCATTTGTGTAACCACCACTCTGCTATGGTGGCGGTTATGTAACCATCGTGACGTTTATGTGATATTGCAATAGTTACACAATCAACACTCTGCATGGAGTGACAATTGTGCAACCATCATGGTGGTCGCATTACCCAAAATATGGTCGTGCCCTTAAAAGTAAAAACTCATAAAACATGCCAAAATTGACAAAACCAACTCAAAAAATTTACAAAATCTAAAAGGTGCCCCCACCCCCACAAAATTTTTGAGTATTAAAGTATGAAAAATCTCCCCTACATCTAGTATCAAGCAAACATTAAGTTTTAGGGTAAAAACAAATAAATGTATATAACTAAGATGTTCTTAGACCTCTACTATTTCCCTTTGGTTGTGCTTCCATCATGACTAAATAATCTTCGATTTGACTATACTCATGAGAAAAATAATCACTAAAAATGTAAAGCTCCAAATTTAGCCCAGTGGGTATACACAAATGATTTCTAAAAATAGTAAAAAGTGATATATGTATATATATGTATGTATGTGTGTGTGTGTGTGTATATATATATATATACATACATATATACATATACATATACATATATATATATATATACATATATATATATATATATATGTGTGTGTGTGTGTGTGTGTGTGTGTATATATATATGTATATATATATATATATATATATATATATATATATATATATATATATATACATATTTAGCTCAATATTTGGTTTTCTAATGTTGCTTTGAGTGAGTTTATGCAGGGTTGGTGCACCGAACAAGTATATTTCTCATCCTCGCGGATATGGTAAGTAATCTTGTCTTTTCATTTCAAAATATTTTGCTAATTTTATCTTAAAGATACACTTGAATCTTGTTTTCTCTTTGCAAGTGGCGGGAATGCTAGATTAGTGTAATTTTAACACACGATCAAGCAAGGTAATATTCCTAAGTCTCGCACTTGGGATCTCTATACTTGGAAATCACATTTTACGCCCATTCATGGATAAAATGATCCTCTGAGGGGAAATATTTACGCTCACAAAAAATTACATGGTGTTGCATTGAACGACATGACAAGTCTCCAATGATGAAAGAATTATTTTCTAGAGTAATGATAAGATCTAGATCCTTTCCCTTTACCTTCAACATGCTTGTTTATACTTATTTCTCCATGTTTATAAATTTGTAAACTTGTATACTTACGAGTGTAGACACAAAATCACACACTTACTACTATTTACTATACCACCAAGTATGTTGTTTTATATATGAATCTTAAGTAAGAAAATTATTCACTAGTGACCCATTCCCTAGTCCATCCGCTTGTCTTGTTGGTTTCTATTGCTTTTATCTTTCACACTTGTCAGTCATATACCTAGTTCTGGTCAGAGCACAGGGATCCCTGTCATTCATTCTCTAATAATTTTTCATCATTTTTCTCTAAAAACTAGCACCCGTGCACTCCTATCCATCATGGGAACTTGTCAATTGTTTATGTTTGATTAAGATTGACAACTTTGTGTGGCTTGTGCTTGAGTTGTTTTACCTTGACCTGTGTGGGTGTGATGGATCCGAGTGTCCTTTAGCTATGGCATGGCCTATTTTATCCGACTTGTGTGGTCTTTCCTATAGATTGGGTTACCTTCTGTGCATGGACGATAAAACCAAAAATAGTTTTGATAAAAATGACATGCAAAATCAAAACAAAACTCCAAACTTCAATCCTCTCGTTGTTAATTTTTGAGTTCAAGCCAAATTTAACAGGGTAATACGAGCATATGCATGCTATACAAATCAGGCCATTTTCATGGTGCATGGATTGGTCTAAATTCATATGAGATGGGTCACGCAAAGCTCAAGTTTGTGAGCAGGATAATTGCCAAGCACCCCTTGAAAACCCTGTGCACATAAACTAGAAGCGACGTCATCGAAAACAAGCACAAATGAATGCCAAGTTGAGTCATATTATAATGGGCTCGAGCACATGAATCAATAAAGAGCTCAAGCTCGATCATGTAAGAAGGTTGCAAGTAAAATTGGAGTATTTTGGAATCAAACTCAAGATCCCTTAAAAACCGAGAGACGAAACCATACCTTGAATCTGGCTATGGGCATGAATTTGATGGAGACAACCACCTAGAACTTTCAAGGTTGATTGGCTCTAGCTAATGCACGTGTCAGGTTTTTGTGTGAAAGCTAAGGAGTGCATGTGGAATGAGCTTCTCTTTCTTCTAGTTTTGGATGTCTGCAAACTTTTCTTGCTTCTTCGTCTTCCAATTTCTCCCACTTCTGCAACTTCTTGTAATTGTCTTCTTCCCTGCTTCTCGAGATGATGGAAGCGGAATTATAATTGCCATAGCAATTAAATGCCCACGTGGAGAAAATGAGAAACTTCTTCCAAATTTTTCGAACAAATGTAAAATATTAATTAATTTTATTAAATAAAAATGTAAAATATTAATTAATTAATTAAAACAATGTTTACGACATAGAAGGAGGACTTCATAACCAAAATGAACGAAACGAAGGCCAAAACGATCAAAAAAATAAAATGATCATGATGAAGGTGATAAACCATGAGAAAGGACACTTCCGAAAAAAAAAAAAATTCATGGTATAATTTTGTGAAGTCAAAATTAGGCGATATGTGAGTTCCGATTGAGGAATTTCGGTCCTTGATTTTTTTGTGGAACCGTTCGATAGTTATAATTTTTACGGCGGGGTGGGTGACCAACCTCCCATTTGGGCCATAATTCTTACAACTATTTTCTATCGCCACTTGATCAATGCAAAGCACACCCTCTACAATCTTCATAGCTCCGAAGAGGAAACTTTTGGACCTCCTCCTTGGTCTCTCTATTAAGAGAATGGAGGAACAAGTCATAAAGCTCCATCCGATCCATGTTGGGAGCACTAGTAGAAGAATAGAGGACTTTTCACCACCTCTAAATGAAGTGGGAAACAGACTCGTTGTGCTCTTGTTTGATATGGAGGAATTATATAATCCATGTCCTCAATAGTTTGTTCATGTCAAAATCCTTAATGAACTCATATACGAGTTTATTGAAGGAATGGATAGAGGATTTTGGGATTCTATAGTACTAATTGAGGGCAATCCCTTCAAGATTCTTAGGAAATATTTTTGTGATGACCACATCCCAAGGGAGTAGTTCTCTAATGGCAGTGGCATATGCCTTAATATGGGAATTTGGATCTCCCTCCCCCTTAAACTTGGGGAGGTCTAGTAATGGTCGTGGGAGCATAACACCTCATATAGTGAAGTCTAGAGGTTCTTTTAGGTACTCGAGTATGTTCCCATTACATATGACTCAACCATTAATGATCCTTGATGGGGAGGTGGAGGTAGAATTAGAGTTTTATACGACACAACATAGGTATTGGTTAGGAGTAAATAACCCCTTGTTTCGATTGTAATGGACGAGGAAAGGATATCCATCCATATGAGGAGATTTGGAATACATGTGTACGCAGGGGAAACAACACTAGGGTATGGGTTTGCGGGTGCAAAACTAGGGAATGCTACATTTCTTGAAGGATCGACATTAGAGAATGCACTTCGATCGGTCTTTATATAGGTGCGTATATGAAGGATGAGGGCTCATCCCTAGTGTTCTTGACCCTGTAAGGAGGTCACCGGGGCTAAGAAAACCTAGGTAAACCTATTCTAGTGGTGGTTTTTGATAGGTTATTGTAGAGGGAGAATAGTTGTGGTTTTAAATGTGGTTAGAGGAATTTCCCTTCCCGTAAAGTGTGTAGGTTGTGAAAGATGAGAAATCTCTAATTCTCTTATCCTATCTATCAATGTCAAAATTAGATCACCCGGTGAAGGTTGTGAGTTATGTTTGGGTGTGTGTTGAGTGTTGTTGGGTTACAAAGGCACATGATACCCTACTATAAATTGATCATTTATGGACAACCCCTTCTTAGGTGTGCTTTTCTGTTTTAGGATGAGGGGTGGCGGTATTTTTCTAAACAAGAGCATTTGTATACCCTTGCATCCTATCTAAGAATTATTTTATAGCATTAAGACATTCAACACTTTGGGTGAAGTGCACTAGAAGTTCATCATTGTGTGGGAGATAAGAAGAAAATAAATCAGATTTGTATGCTGATTTCAGGTCTAGACAAGACCCATGGATAAGAACCATGTTCTCCCGTGAACATCGTGTTATTAGACTTGGAGAACTCTCGTTGTGCACTATGTGGTTAGGTTGTTCTATCTCCTCAATCCTAATCATTGAGTTAGTGTTGAATCCTTGAGGAGGAGGTGTGTGAGGAGATAGAAAATTATGTGAGTAATTATCAGCCCACCCTAACAAAGAGGGTGATTGTTGCATACCCACTTGGTTGTAATAGGCTTCAAGACCTAAGATGGGTCTGTCGTACTCCTGACCCGACATATTCGGGGTGTATAAACACCGCATAATAATGGGAGAGGGGAAGGATGGATGAAAGAAATAAAAGAAAGAGGGAAATGAAAATTAATTAGTCCATCAAGTCAGGTTCACCAATTTTGTATGCCGAGAATCAACACGTGATTCCTAGACGCACGTGACCTCATGAGGTCGTGTCGGGATAGACAGAATGAAATGAATGGGATGGTAGTAAGATGGGTAAATCAGATGTAGGAGGAATAGATGGAAATGACAACAAGAAATCAAGAATCCTTATGTTCTCAACAATAAAATCAGGTATTTTCTCGTTAAGGGAAATAAATGCATGTCTTACTTGCTCAGGGGTGATGCTACGATCAAGGATGATCATCGTACGCAAGTCGCGGTCAATATCGGTAGAACCGAACAAGACTCTACTTGGTTTTGGAACATGGATAAATTGCACTTCTTCATTTATGAGTTCCTCTCCAAAGAGGTTCATGAAGATATAACAAAAAATGGGGAAAGGGAAAGTGTGAAATTGTAGAATCTAGTCTCTGTCAAAGCTTATTTTCCTATAACTCCTTGGCAAGATCTACCTCGTGCGTTCAAAGAAATTAGTTGTTGAATAATGCTAGTTAGAATTGGGGTAGTTCTGAAGATAAGTTGACATAAGCCTTGATCAATGTCTATTAAATATGTATCTATGTTTGGTTGTGGCATGGTTGGGTCACAAACTCTACGTCTTGGTTGTCGTGGACCCTGAATGGTCATGTGGGCACAAACTAAGCAACTACGAGAAATAAACAAGCACGCAAGAAACCAAAGGGAACTAAAGCTAAGATCTGGTAGCTTAGGCCACTATGGAAATGAGGGGGGTTTTGTTCATTCTAGATTTAATTAATCAAGTTCCTAACTTTAAATAAACAAAGCAAGCAAATCTAAATTAAATAAAGTTGATTGATTTCCCCTTTAATTTAATTAAATTTGATTGCAAGTATTTAATTAAAGAACATAAAACAAACTAATCTAATTACTTTTTTGTATTTTCAGAGATGCTTTTAAATGCAAATAAATAAAGTAAATATAATTAACTTATAATATATGTTTTGGATTTTACATTTCTGAAAAAAAAAAAAAATCTACAAGCAAGGGAAATTTCTTGCTTCTAAATTAAATAAATCTTATTTATACACTAAAACAAAATAAATAGGGAATAGTCAGATGTGGTTATCCCTCATTGATTGTGAACCTTAATCTAATTTAAACATGGGTATTTTCCAATTTGTAATTATGGATTTACTTCTTCTTATTGCTTCACCTCAAAATCATGGGAAGAAATAAAGATTCTCATAAGCAATTTCTTCTTCCCCTGAGACTTCCCAAGAGAGCAATGAATCGCACATAAAATATTAACGGTAAAAAGAAACACAAAAAGAAGTATAGACACGAAGCTTCCTCAAGCTTCTTTCCCTAGCAGATCCACAGGGATAAGCAGGGAAGAATTTTGTCACTAGAAGATTGTTTGTATGCACATGAATCTAATTAATGGAGGAATTGAAATCTGCGAATATTGTAAAGTGAATAAGTGAAGAAATTGATGCACATGAACTTATTCCAACTCCTTTCTCAGGTAAATCCATAGGGATAGACTAAGAAGGAAGTATCAAGGGAAGATTTTTACGGGGAAAATGAACAACTATAATTCTACTTCTTTAAAACAAGTTATTGATTTAACAACAAATATTGATTCTAGATTAAAAGATTTAAAGAAAATTAAATAACATCCCCAACCTGGTTATCGTAGAACTGTGACGATTCCCAAGTATGGTTATGCTTCTCTTTATCCCCTCAACTTATTTTCCAAAGATAATTCCAATTGGTCAGGGAGTTGTGTTGGTTGTAGAAGAAAATCAAGAAACAAGAAGAATGTTGGAGTAGACTGGTTGTAAGTAGACTAGTAACAAATACAAGTAAGAGAGAAACAAAGCAAAGACTAAGTTGTTTGTGTACTTTCTAATAGGATTTCAGCAAACATAATGATGTAATCAAAATCAATAATCTCCAACCAATGCTTCGGGAAAAATATTGGTTTTTATAGAAAAACAGGGAAGAAGTCCAACACACTTGGAAATCAAGAAATGTTAGATCATCCTAGGAAGGGGTAGTCAACATTCTAAGAATAGTAAGGAAGGAAGAGGAGTTCCATACATATCCAACAATCTTAAAATCGGGGAAATGGTAAAGAAAATTGTGAGAAAGACACTTAGAAGCTTGTAACATTACGTCGAACTCATGATGCTGGAGTCTCAAATAAAAGCGCACATAACCGACGGTCTATGGTGGCGGTGTAATGCCCACTCCTCTTCGACACTATTTTCATTATGTTGATATTACTTTTGGACTAATACTTAGACATTTTGATTATGATACATTGATTAGTAGATGATAGACTATGCAAATATTTGGACTATTGACATGTTGTGATTCACATTTTGATTATGATACACTAGATGACATTGGTAGACAGTTCAATATATGTTGATTTGCATTATTTGGATTTTATACTGACACGTTATACTCTGGATGTTCTAAGTAGAATTATAATCTCATGGATGTTAGAATCAAATTATTTGATATGTTGATAGATGATAGAATTACTTAATTTCGGATGATGAGTATTGATTTTTATATGTATATTTGTCTCGATGTTGTTAATACGGTCATAAGGCTAGAGAGGTATTTTGTTTGTGTTGCAAGACATTTTATCACATACATTGAAAGGGGATAGGGGACCAACCATGGAAGGATGTCAGGTGTTGTGCAACGTGGCCAAAATTTGACAACTTGTGTAATGTTATGTTGTGTTTTTTTACATGCCTAGTTAGGAGGTTTCTCATGGAGGGTAACCTCACATGTGTGGTCATGGGGTGAAATTTTTTCTTTCTTTTAATTTTGTGTGTGTTTTAATTGTGTATATGTATTTAATTATTGGAAATTGTTGTCACTTTATTAACAATTATTATTATGTCTTAATTAGCTAATCCAACTTAATTTGTTAACTAAAATAAGGATGTGACAATGGGATAATTATGAGGGTAGATGGTCCTTGAAATCTTGTTGATGTAGGATAGATTTTTGTTGGTTTTTGTGTTATGTACTCTTTCCCAACTTCAAAATTCAGATTTTGACTTGGGAGGATTTTTTTGGCGACTTGTGGGACAAACTAAGCTTGTGCCATGCCTCTTAAGTTCACCCAACAACCATACCTATGGTATGGAGGGTTAATTTTAGACTTATTTATGTATTTTATAGTGTAAAAAGTTAAAATAATTGCACTTTCATACTTACCCCAATTAATTTGTCCTTGGTAGGCATGATGTACAAGTTTGAGTGTCTTTTGGGTTATCATTATCTTACATGTTCATTTATTGTCTTGGGCAAGGTGTTTGACTTGTATGTTGGAATGGAGGAATGATAAACCTGACATCCTACATGGATCCACCTTATCATCATCACATCCCATTTCTATTTATTGATGGAATTTAATGGAATTGGGGTTACTTTTTCATTGTTTTCTCTTACACTTTTGGATTTGGGAGCTTGTTGGAGTTTCTTTTGCAGTGTGCTTGGCTTGAAGGTGTCAAAAATTGTGGAGTGAATTTTTCTTAGAAGCTTGATGGAGAGGTAGGCTCTCCGCATTTTTTTATTTTTCTTATTATATTTGTAGATGTGAAAAAAATTGCTTGTTAAGTTGTATGAGTGTTGTGAATGTGGTTTTTTTGTGGTTAGGTAGTTTACCTTAAGAAGGGAGTGGGAGATGGAAGCATGGAACCATTGGGGAGGGAAAATGGAGTTGTGAGGCATGCATTTTGGAGGGAGTGTGATTGGGAGTTTCACCTATGGGGAGTGAAAATGAAAACATGTACATATTTTTGCATACTTGCAAGAGGAGAGATAAGGATGTTTTGTTGTTTGTATTGAGCAGATGGAGGCTTTGGGTGAAACTCCTACTTCACTTGGGAGGTAAAAGGAGGTGGTTCCCATATTCCTTGCTCCATTTGTTTTGATATCAAACCTATGTTTTGATTGATAAAGTTTATAATTTTGTTGAGTATGTCCATTTAGATGTGTTGAATGTTTTTGGATTGTATGTTTTGTGGAAGCAATGCTTGTAAAAAGTTATCAAATGTTGCTCAAGATCCCTCATTTTTCTTTGGTTGGGGCTTGGGGACCAATAATGTTATGGCTTCTCCTCTTATTGGATTAAAGGTTGGACGGAGAGCATTGCCTATTCCCCCTTCCTTTGTATTGTGATCCTATTTTTTGAAAGATTAAAGAATGCAAGATTGAAGCTACAAGTTTGGAGAAGATATTCAAGAAGACTTGTGTTTGTCCTTGTTGAAGAACCCCTATGTTTTATTTGATCATATTATTATTCCCACTTTAAGTGGAAGTTCGTAACATTTGTATGATTGAAGGAAAGTTATAATATTTCATTTATTCCAAATTGAAATGAGTTAGTGAATGTAGAAGGATCTCTTGGTTGCTCATATTGTTGGAAAGGATTAAACTTAATGAAAGAAAATGATTTAAAGTCTTTGCATTGTAAAAGAATGATTTGGAAAATTGGTAGTTTCCATAGTTTTATTTTAATGCTATAGTGAAAGGAAAGCTTAAGTTGTTTATTTTTCTTGAAATGAAACTCTCCTAAAGTTGTAAGCATTTAAAGTTGCAATATATATACATGTATATTTGAAAAACAAAGATGTATTGAAAGGAAGTGTGTTGAATTCTTGTTGTTTTGTTGGAAAAATGGAATATGTGAAATAGAATAAATTGTAGTAATGTTATACTCAATATTTTACATTTTATTGCAAAGGAAAGAATAGAGATTGAGTTGATGTTTTGTATTTGGAATTAGGAAACTAGATATACTATCACTTTACCCACCAATGAATGGAAAACATCCTCATTAAAATTAATATTGCATTAAAAATCAACTAGGAAGGAAAAAATGTGAAATTAATGTTTTGTTGAAGGTTTTGTTTTCGGGGAACATAATTGTTGCCATGTGCGAGATCAGCGGTTTTAGAACCACCACCCAGACAGCAAAGCGGTTATCGATGAACCGCCCCCCAAGAAGGGTGGTGGTCACAGGACCGCCAGCTTACGTAGGGCGGCGGTTTTGTCACTTTGACGGAAAAATAAATTTTTGTCCGTGAAAATCCCAGTTTTAAATTTAAGAAAAATCTAAGCTTAAAAAAACAAAGAACCTTCCAACAACTAGGAATCCACTAAATTTAAAATTTCTAGCCTTCCAATCTCCTTTTTGACACCCAAATGTGTAAAACTCATGGATTTAAAAGAAATGGGGTTTCCCAATAGTTGAACTCAAAAAAACAAGTAAATGATTTTATTAAATAACAAAATAGATCCATGGTAGGATCTCTACATTTAACAATGGGCAACATTACAATGGAAAAATATTTACAACTAATATCAAGAGAAATTTTGTCATGGTTGCTCTCCTTTCTCTCATGGCTCCTCCTCTTCCTCCTCTTCCAAAACCTACAAATAAGAAAAGAGCAAATGAGGTTGTTTGGGAAAATAGGAATTAAAATAGAACCATAAGGAAATTTAGGGCAACCTAAATCTAAGGGCTAGGATTGATTCAATCCTATGGCCCAAATTAAACCCTACCTCACTTAAGTGGGAAGGAATTTTGTGGGAATGTAACTTTAAATAAAAAGAAATAACATGGGTAATGGGGTGAATGGGGCCACTTAGTGGCTAGGTAAAACAATTAAACCTTGAGTTAGAAAATAAGGTAACCTAGGTGCTTGATGATTAACTAAACTAATGGAGCTTAGTAGATGCTTTAAAATGTAAATATAGCTTAGGAAGTAAATTATAATATTTAATTATTAATTTAATTCCGTTGTTCACAATCTTGTGTAGAAATTCTCTAACCGAGAAATTTATTAATTGAGAAAATGCCTAACCTTGCAAACACTTTTAAACAAAAAAAAATATTACATAAACTTGACTATTAATTTATTAGTTCTCTTTGTTTTGAGAGTAGAAAATTGTGGGCGTGGCGGTGCAATTACGCAACTATTGTGGAGGTTATGTAACTAAAGAATATAACACCAAGAAAAGGGGGTGAAAAAAATTGTGAAAGAAAGAAGAGCTAATGGTGATAAAAAATGAAGAATAAGTCATATAGACATGTTGTAGACAAGGAAATGGGACTTGGACCTCATCATTTGTTCTAGAAACAAAATTTATCATCTTAGGGGATTTTTACCGTTTCACCAATGTAGCACTATGAAATTTTGGGTGCGTGTAGGGACCCCACCATTTCTGAGCGTATTTTCCTTCTTTGTCATGGGTATAATTAAGATTTGAGGACAAGTCACCCACGTCGAAAGTATGAAGACGGACAAGTCTATTATGTTGTGTGTCCATGTGTTTTTTTTGCTTTTGATTGAGAGCATAGGCATAATCATGTCACTATTCTAGGATATCAAGTTCATGAAGACATGCCTCATGATTTCCTCGCTGGAAAGATGTCACGGAGGGATATATAGAGCGAAATAAATTCCACCTCGAATGGAAGGACAACATCAACTCCATAAGTAAGAGAGATAGACGTTGCCCCAGTGGCCATAAAGACATTGGTGTGATATGCCCATAGTGTAGGATATAACTTTGTATGCCAGTCTGTATGTGACTCACAAACCGTCTTTTGTAGGATTTTATTGATGATTTTGTTCTTAGATTCATCATGTCTCTTGCATTGTGGATGATACGATGTTGAGAATGGATGTTTGATCTTAAACTTAGTGTGGATTTGCTTCATTTATTTGAATTTGAAACTCTCGCCATTTTCAAATATGATGGTGTGCAGAAATCCAAAGTGGAAAATGATGTGTTTGAGGAAAAATTTAGAGGTAGTAAGTCCAGACATGTTGGTGAGGGGCATGCCTTCAACCCACTTGATCAAATATTTTCAGCGAGTAATGATGAAAACATGACTGTCTTGAGAGCGATGGAGCTTTCTGATATAATCCAATCCCCATATACTAAAGGGTCGGGGAGGTGTGATATATTGTAGCTCAGTTGGAGGAGAATGAATCAAATCATCATGATATTGGCAAGGTTTACACTTTTTTACAAAGGGATAAACGTCAAATTCGAGTATAGGCCAATAGTATCCCATATGTAGGCATTTTCATGTGGTAGTGTGACCACTATGATGGCCATTGCAAGTACCCCTATGCATTTATTCTAAGACAAGGGAAACCTCATTCTTGTTAAGGCATTGGATAAGGGTACCTTTGAAGTTTTGATAATATAATATGTCATCTTTGAGTACATATTTAAGAGCCTTTTTTGTATTTGTAATCGCGTTCGTGAGTCCATACTATCGAGGTAAGTCTAATATTGAATAATTTGGAGAATTTTTGTATACCAAGGATCATTGGCATAGGTGTTTGATTTGATGTGGCGAGGACGTTACGGTTATATTGCCAATGTGAGGTAATGGGGGTTTGAAGAATTTTTACTAGGGGATTAATCTCATGAGAATCAGATTTACGGATGGAATTGTGTGGCATTTATGGCCAAAGAGTCAGCCAAGGCATTTTATTCATGTGGGATTGACTCAATGGTAAATGAATTTAAGCGTGGTTTTAGCTCCTCAACTAGGTCGTAATAGGTTTTAAGGTTTTCGCTATGACATTGATATGTGCCACTAACCTTTGTCGACACACCAATTGAGAGTCCCCCATGGCATGGAGATAAGTAATATTCCTATCGAGGGAAACTTGCATGCCTAGGATAAGAGCTTCATATTCGGCCATGTTATTGGTGACCTCAAATTCTAGTCGATAGGAAAGGGGAAAAGTTTGGTCGGAAGGATTAGAGAGCATACAACTTTCCCTAACTCCTTGAAGGAATATTTCCTTGTCAAAGTGTAATAACCATGTATCCTCTTGCAAATGAACAATAATTTCTTCTTGGTGATCTTGGTGTTTGGTTTAGCCTTAGGTGAGGGAGGTGCTTCGTTATTGGCATCAGAGGACTATGCCTCAAGATCGACCGTGAAGCTGAAGAAATAGTCCTTGATAGAAATAACATTATCAATGTCATAAATGAAAAGGATGTCCTCATTAGGTAGTGCATCATGAATATGTTGAGGAGTAGGGAAGGGAGTAGTGACAAATTAGTCTCAATAACTTGTCCTTGTACCACTCATTGTGTGATGATACGAAGGTCAAATTTTGTGATAAGATTCATCCACTTCCCAATTCAATCCATTGGAAGGAAAATGTTTGAGAAGAAGTGTCGTAAAGGATCCGTGTGAACAATGACGTAAGTGGTTTGGTAAAGCATGTAATGTCATAGTTTTGTAGCGGCATAGTAGATGGATAGGTAAGCCCATTCGATGGAAGTGTATCACATCTCCTAATATAGAAGGGATCAACTAACAAAGTATATGATGTTCTACTTTCCCTTTTCATCTTCTTGTGCTAACATTTCCCCTATGGATATTGGTGTGGATGAGGTATATAATAATAAAAGTCGATTGGGGAAGGAGGTTGTAATGTTGGTAGTGAAGATATAGATTGTTTTATGTTATCTCGAAGCTTGCTGAAAATTATTGTTCCTCTCAAGTTTGGTAGACTTTCGGAGTAGACTATTTATGGCATGCACATGATAGGTGAATTCAGGGACAAATTGTCGATTTTCATGAGCTCTCTAAGAAAATTTTGTGTGTCGGCTATAGAAGATGGTCATGGCATGTCAAGGATAGCCTTAATCTTTGATGGATCCACATCGATGCCAGGTTTTGACACTATTAAACCTAAATAATTTCCTCGAGTCACCACAAATGTACAGTTTTTGGGATTGAGACAAACATTGTATTTGCAAAGACACCCTAGGGTGATGTCTAGGACATGAGCCTGATTGTGTGTGCATCAAGATTTGATGAGTAGATCATCCACATAAACTTTGTGTAACATCCCAAATTTCTTCTAAGTTAAATTAACTACGGCTAAGTCTAAATAGGATTAGATGAGATCATCATTGTGTGTAAGAAGTTATTTGGTTTGTCATATCATCACCCACAGTTTCTACTACGGGGCATGACACTGCTGAATGGGTAACCCCACACCCACCTTGATGATCCTTCCTAACAGGATTAGGCCTTGATCGTAGATAAAATAGTTCATAAATGGTAGCAAATCTTTTGGTTATTGTATTTGATCACTTTATTTTAATCAGTTTGGTCATCTTTTGTTTTGTTTGACTTTTGTAATGACCGTGATGATAACTGCCTCTGTTTTATTTGACAATGCTATATCAAACCAGCTTTATGAGAATATTCGAATTATTATTTACAGACTTGGTGATTTTCATTTGTTTGAATTTTTTTATGGAACATGGGAATTCGAATAATTATTACGATAACATATTATTGGCAATATGTGGACTTATATTATGATGATTAATTTTACCATTAAAGTTAGGTAACAATTAAAATAAAAATTAAAAAATGCATTATTAATTTGTGAAATTATATATTTAAATCCTAAAATGATTTGGCATGTAAATCAAAAGTTAAAAAGAATAGTAATAAAAAAATTTTAATACTTAAAAATCTATGAGTTTTGAAAGGGACACGCCTTCACCTAACATCAAGTAAGTGGCATGCATTAACGCATGAAGCAACGTTAGGAAGCCCAAAAATTATCCATTATACTATAGTTTCTTCATTATATTTTTCTTTTATTTCTCTTTTGTTTATTTTCATTTTTCCCTTCTGGGATACCTGCATGAGTTTTGGAAGAAGGAAGGATTTAACTTGTTGGAGCTAAAAGAGTAAGAGGTTGTTGATTCTAGGTTTACTTCAGGCATGAATATCTTCTCCCTTCTCTACAACATTATTTGTAAATAATGAAGAAATACACATTTTGTTTTAAATGGCAATTAAATGAATTTGTCGAAAGCTTCTAATTTAATTGTTTGGAAATGAAATTTAAAAAGGAAATTGACGGATTTTGTATTCTCTTAAGTTTCCTTTGTGTGGTTTTAGCTAAACCTAGAAAAAACGCAGATGGGTGTTCCAAATCATTTTTTATTTTATTTTCTATTTAAATTTGATTTCTGGAAACCCAAATTGATTTCTACCTCTGGGTTTTATTACAGTCAAACAATAATTTATTTGTATGAGCAAAGCGATTTCTAGGTAGTGTGAAAAATGTTTTACTAGGTATTTCATCATTTTACTTGATATATTTTCTTTCGGATTCTAATAATTTTTAAACAGAAAAGAAATTAATCTTTGGAATGAACTGAATTAGATATATACAAGTCAATTTTCCCGTAGGTATAATTTTATTACCAGATTGAAAAAAATAGTGTTATACGATCATGTAAGTGTTATCTGTAAAATTGATGAGGAAATTGTGCAAGTAACCATACCAAATTTCGTTTCGGTTCCCCAACTAGGTCCCTTAGCATTGGAAAGGCATAAAATCCCTTTCCAAAAATCTGGTTTGTCGAACTTAGTCATTTCGGTCCTTTTTGGTTGGGCGCAGATTTTATTCATGCAACATCAAATGAATTTGCGCCCCTTCTATTCCTTTGGCGCATCCTTTGGAGTGTCGACATTACAAATGTTGCACCTTCCCATGTTGCGCCCTTCTAACCTATGCCGAGGTGCATGTGCCACACTTGTCGACACTAAAATTGTTGCGCCCTTGAACGGTGCGCCAAGGCACTGAAAAATTCATGTTGACAGTCGCATAACCGCACCAAAGGCACAAATAATTTCATGTTGGCATCTGTTTTGGTGCACCCTTTGAAAAAGTTGGTGGCGCATTTATTACACCTTTTGCTATAAATAGGCACATCCGACCTGTCATTTTCACGATTGAAAACACGTGAAAAATTTTATTCCTCTGCACCTGTCAGCGCTCTTGTCATCCCGTGTCGCTTTACGTCGCATTCATGGACCCCGCATCGTTTCTTTCATTCTATATTATGGGTAAGTGGTCCTTGCTTTTCTTATGGTTTTTGTTTTGGTTTGGTTGTCTGTGGGGTTGTTTTGTTTAAAAAACAAACAAAGAAATGAATCTAAAGAAACAATATGCACCCTCCAGCCCATTTTGCAATCTTCTCTCCCCCAAACCAGTTTTACCCTCCTTCCAGATCTGCTGGCCTGGAGGGCTTTTTGTCTCAAAATGATCCAAGATCCTCTTTGCTCTGTTCCCCCTCACTGTCCAGATCTATGTTAAAGAGGCCAAAAACCACAAAAACCAATCAAAACAGAGAAAATCTAAAGTTATTACATATCCAAACCCGTGGTTTTCCTTTGGCGCAAACGCCATCATTGTTGCATAAAAAATAGTCACGCCAAAGGGCGCATTGTCCCTACCTGTAGCATGCACCCTCCTCCCTACGCCTTTTAAAATTCTTAAAAACCTAACACATGGGCGAGCACTATCCCGCCTACACTGACATCTGAATGTCATGCAAGCTCTTCCTGCGCGCGCCAAAATCCCCTTGGCACACCTTAACTCAATGATGCATCCTTTAAATCTACACCCCTTGGCACATAAGAATGTTCTGCAACATGTTCAAAACTAGAATTATTTGTGCCCAGTTCAAAACCTTTCATATGGTGCAGGCAATCCTTTTACACTAACATTGAATGTTATATGTAGTATTGTTGCGCCATGCGCCCTTTGGCACTGTTTTCTTCCTTGCAACACTTTTAAGAATGCACCTTGCTTTTTCGACCTGTAGAGTGCGGTATTATTGCGCCTGCGCCCGAAGCTTCTAAATTGCTAACTCTTCTTTCTATAAAGCTTTGATGGATAATCTAATAGCTAACATGGCTCTTCTACGATGGACTTCGCTCCTTCTTCTTGCAGATCAGCAACTGAACTCGGAATCGCATATGTCTTCATCAAGTAAGAGGCGACCAAGTCTAAGGGTAAGGCCAAACTCACAGAGGAAGAAATGAAGTATAAGTATCAAAGGGTCAGGATGCCCGAGTCCCATGCAGAGTGTGACTTAGACATCAGGGATGCTGAACTTGGCCACATTGACATGGAAGATTTTTGGGTCAGAACCAGAAGGGTCACAGGCAGTCCATGGATGGACAAATTGGTTGGCTAGTGGTCTACACTTCACTTGGGGAATTCCTGTAAGTGCAAGTAAATAATGAATTCATGATGGTGGTGGCCCGCTGCTATAATAAAGACACAAGGTGTGTCGAGAATGAGAAGGGCGAGGTTATAATCAACCTCACTGCCTGGCACTTTGAAATCATGCTAGGTATCCCCCACCACCACCGGCACTTCATGTAGCAATAACCCAAGAAGACTACATAAAGGCATGGGATGAAAATGAAGACAAGTGCATGCAGCTAATGAACGAAGTATATCTGAAAAACAAGAAGGTAATAACCAGGTGGCCCCAGGTTATTCATCGCATAAACTTTTTAGAGGAGTTGAGCAACACCATTACCTTCCTGAGCAGGGTGTTTGGGCTTCCTGATGCCCATTACTTCCACAAATGGATGCTCAGATATCTAGAAACTATGAACAAAAATGTGCCTGATCAGCGTTTTGAGTGGGTCGAGATCATCAGAAGCACTATCTCTGAGCAACTCTAGCAACTCTCAACAACGGGGAGATTCTACATGAACTCCTACATGGTCTACGTTGTTGCCTCGAAAAGAGACTATTCGGTGCTAATTCGATGCGAGGTATGGCCCCAAGTGAAAATATATGAATATTATCTAGAGTTGAGATTGGAGAAAAGCATCCCACAGTTCAGTAAGATCAGTGATGCCTTCTTCTACGGCATCATCTGCCTATTAAGGCCCAATATGACTCACAGCCAAAAAACCAAGAGCATAGTAGATCGCAGCGAGAGAAGTGGGGGCGTTGTTTATGCAATTCCCCACTTTTACTTATCTCAAAGCCGCCAACTTCTTGGGGGAGCACACCAAGTTGCCAAGATATGCAGGCCCTAAACTGGTCCTATTGGAGTTGTCCAGGAAGCTCATCACATATCATGAGAAGTGCCTAAAAAGAAAGAAGTTCGGAACTCCATTCCCCCTCACAGGGGTAGATACACTGCACTTCTCAAACCAAGGCTCGGGAGATGTTTGCAAAACTAGAGCTGCTCACACCTCAAGCACAATTTCTGGCAATTTCAACCTTTAATCCACGCAATTACCTCCCAAAGGTAAAGCTTGATCTGATCCACGTCCCATAGATCAAGGATATATACATCGACCTGTATCATGAGGTCGAGCTCAGGAGAAAAGATCACTCCCACTTTGGTCTAGCAGAAATTATTCAAAATATGGCGTGGTCATTATCCCTAGAAAGGTTACCAAACGGATGATCAAGAAGTTGATCAGGTCTATCTAGATACAAATGGGACGACTGGCCATTTGCTGAGATTGATAGAGCAAAGGCACCTCAAACTATTGAGGAAAGGGTCAAAGGCACTTTACAGTGCACAGAACATTGGTGCAGATTTAATGGTCTCATCTACCTAGGGGTAGACTTCACCACGTCTCCCTTAGGTAATGCACCTACCAGAAAAATTATTCCAAAGGGAAAAGAAAAAGACAAGGAAGGGGAATCAAGCGCTACTCGAGAGCAAGCTCCCAAGAGTCCTCCTTCCGCCACCCGAGAATAGATTATACGGTGACACAGGTCATAATGGGAATGTCCTCTGAGAGCCTACAAGGAGAGGCCTTATCTGTAGTAGATTCCCTTTGCAAGAAGCTTCAGGAGGAAAAGGAAGAGAAGAGAATACTAAAAGAACAAAACAAACATCTTCTCCAAGCCCTACTGCAAAAATTGGCAAAGGCACCTCCTATAATTGCCACAGAAACTCCTGAGGCCCTTAGCCAGGAAAAGATAAATGAATACGCCAAGATTGGCAAACAAGGCATGGCAGTATCCACCTGGAGAGACCAGATCCTCAAAGATAGTGAGGAAGTAATCATAAAGTTCACAGAGCTATATCAGAATATTGGTCAGGCGAACAAGGAACTCCAGGTGATTGCGGGACCTATCTCCCAAGAGTTGGACCATGCTAGGTTACAACATGAGACATTCAGAAGATGCTCGATTGCTCAGTCGATGACTTAGTGAAATTTGGCATCTTCGATCACCCCAGAGCACCCAACAAAGTCCTTACTGCTTTGGACTATCGGGTTGATCAGATGGAATTTGTCTTGGAGAAGATAGACAAAGTCAAGGAGGAAGCCTTGGATGCAATGCATCAAATGGAGAAAATTTTCCTAAGGATGTCTCTAGGCTTGCTCACTCCATCATACGCCTTGAGGAAGGCAGATGAAACCATTCGGCTCTTCAAAGAGATCATCTTGCAAGGGTTAGGGTCAGAAGCTACTTTTGACGTGGAATCCATCAACAACCTTCTAGCTTGCCGTGACTTCGTGGGTTACCTGATGGAGGTAGGAAATGAGTACTTCAAACTCCCAGAAAAGCTCAGAGATGAACGGGAGACTTGTGAAGTCATCGGCGATCACACCAAGGGTCCTGCCCAGGATCAACTTCAACCGATGATTAGCAAATTCATGGAGTACCGGGCCCAATTCCACATTTCCTCTCCTGAGAAGAAGTAGGATACTCCTTTCCAGCCACGGGATGACGATGAATAGCCTTCCTCCTCTTGGCTTTCTTTCCATTTTTGTAATATTTAAAAGTATGTTGACACAAATGATGACATCATCCATGTTGCACCATGGGATGTTGTCATCCACCAAGTTGCCCCAAAGTCAACATTTGACTTTTAGATATTTTGTAAATATTTTGTAATTAGTTGTTGGTTTCTTTTTGCCTTCTCTCTCCTTCTCCTTCTATATATACTTGAATACTTGTTGTATTCAGGTGGTGGACACTTTTTAGATGAAAAATAGAAGTGAGAAGAAAAGGCTTTGTACTTTTTGTAACAGAAGAAAACATTAATACAAATATTGAGACTTTGTGCTGAATACATGTGTTATGTGCATCAGATCTTTCTTATGTCAGAT
Organism: Taxus wallichiana var. yunnanensis; assembly: GCA_018340775.1. Lineage (NCBI taxonomy): Eukaryota > Viridiplantae > Streptophyta > Pinopsida > Cupressales > Taxaceae > Taxus > Taxus wallichiana. The sequence continues at coordinate 484,142,774 of CM031237.1, forward strand.
CTGTGTGTTTATTCTGTTAGATCTATCTCTACTTTTTTTCATTTGCTCATCAGTATTGCTTTGTTTGTTTATGCAAGTAGGTTTGGCTCCATTTATTACCAATCCCAAAACATAAACCCTCTGACCTTTTTGCTTTGGAATTCATTTCTTTTCTCCCTTCAGATCTATCCTATCTCCTCTCTCCTTCTTCATTCCTTTTTTCATAATCGAAATACCCCAACTGGGATGAGATCCCAAACCCTAAGGTAGAATATTGTAGGACTTGCGCAGATTCCTGTTGGTAGAATAGCAATAAACCAGTTTCACTTTGCTATCTCAAAGAGGGGCTATGCCCTTCACATTGTTGGCTCATCTATCCATAGATTTGCCCCCCGATGATTTTTGCACCAACAGCTTTTTGGTGACTCTCTACTGGGGATCGAACCAGATCTATGTGAGTGTTGTGTCAGTTAAAGGACACTAACATTTTTAATTGCTAAAGTAACTAAGAAAATAGATAAAACTGTAAAAATCACTACTGTTTGCAAATCTTAACTTTTGCTTAAAATCCAAAATTTTTTTGCAAAAGTGATCCAAACTGAAAATTTTCTTCAGAGATCCATAGATCTGGGCTAGTTAGAGATCTTTAGTTCGCTGAGTTTTTACAAAAACCCGTATTTTTCCGTAGATCTGAGTTTTTGACTATTTTACAAAAATTTCAAACCCTTGCAAAAAGTCAACTCTAAGATCCGAAAATCAGCTTGCTAAGTTTAACCATCATTTTATCCTCGTTGATCTTTGTCATTAAACCACAATCGGTTTTCAAAAGAAGGATAAAATTAAATATTTAGAAAAGTACATGCTGCTGATTTTTGTCAGAAAAATCAGAAAATCAGCAAGTACAACCAAAAAGAGTTTTTAAATCTGCTCTAAAAACATTACAGATCTAAAAGATACACTAGCGGGTGAACCATTTACTCGTAGCAGGAGAGCTCGTGGAGAAGTGGATCCTATTTTTGATCTACTTCAAAGGCACAACTTTAGTATTACACCAGCACGCTTCTCATCGCTAAGTTCAACTGATCGGTCAACTAGAAGTGTCTCGCCTCCACGAAAGAACCATTTTTGCAAGGAGCATCCACATCCCTTTGCAGCGCTTTGTTGCTCAAAGTGGAACCGCACTTCCGCTCGTCCTTTTTCTAGCTTTTCAAATGGCAGTACCATGGGGAAACGCTATGGGCCCTCTTGCTTTGCCACATCCTATTCACGCACTCCCTCATGGAAACCAAAGAATTTCCCAAGATTTGATGGGAGTGGAAACCAAAGCATGGATTCACATATATCTGCATTCATCATGTCATGCAACATCTTGGATGTTACCCATGAAGATGTGTCAGTACACCTCTTTTTAGAGACCTTGCAAGGACCCCGCAGAATGGTTCCAACATTTGCTAGCCGGATCTATCACTAGTTGGGCCACATTACGAACTGCATTTGAAGAAAGATATAAGCCTTCAGAAGACGTGTTTGCATTACTATCCAAGATCACTCACCTAAAGAAGGAAGTCAATGAAACCATGCGTAATTTTATCACTCATTTCAATTCACTCATTAACCGTGTGCCACCTGCCATGTTGCCAATGCCAGTAAAATCAAAAGTGTTTCTTTATGAATGCCATGAGCTCAAGAGTAAGTTTCTTACTCTTACAAGAACAAATTACCACCCTGGTTCTCGCTCAAGCTGCTACCATTCGGATAGAAGACAACCTACTTATATTTGGTGAATTAAAATGAGAGCCGTCCAAGCCTAAAGCTTCAACCCCTTCTCAAGCCACTTCATCAGATCCGGATTCTAGAAGATGGTGAACGACTTGCTCGTGTTAAAGAAGCAATTAGCTCAAGCTTCTCCTAGCACTTCATACCGGGATATCCCATGAGAAATTTCACTCCAACAATGCCCCACAAAGGCCACGTTTTCCTGCAACTGCTCCATGGTTGGCACTTGAGGCCCTCCAGTCAATGCCCTGGTCGAGATTGAAGAAGAGAGCAAATTATGAAGAACCTTCATCCCAAGGTGAAGATGATCAAGATGTCGGTGAACCGACTGGTGACTCTACAATCGGGTATATGGAATTTGAAGATGAGGAATCTGATGAAGAAGAGGGTACTCAAGGGTATGCAAGTGGGTAGTCATATGTTGTTTTCACCCGCTCTCAAGGAAAAGAAGCAGAAGTTGTTGCCAAGATACAAAAAGAGAAGGTTGTGTCAAACACGCCTCCAACCATTGCTAAAAGAGGTAATCCTCTTCCTGCTCAACCTCCTATTAAGTCTTTTACAAAAAAATATTTTCCCCCATCTCTCCTCCAAATCAGCCTTCTCCCATTCCCATAAAGACCAGTAATCCTACCCTACCACCATGAAGTGAGGGACTCATTCCCTCATCAACGCAACCCTTGGTCGCATTCGACATAATCGATCATGCTAAAAAGACCAAGATTCAAATGTCTGAGGCTGAATATCTCTAGTCAAACCCTGAGCAACTTGTAAGATTGACCAAATATATCCAAAGCCAAGCTGCCGTAGTCTTCCCATGTCTCCCGAAAGGAATCCTTTCCACTCCTCCTGCATCTCGCATAAATGTGGCCTCGACTTTCCGTGTCAGGAAAAATTGAACCTTTTTATCTCTCCCTCCTAATCAATGGTCACAAGCTAAGCAATTGCATAATTGATTCTGGGGCTTCCGATAATGTCATGCCAACAAAAGGTCACCCATGCTTTGGGCCTCACTCTTACCAAGCCTTTCGGTAGATGTTACTCCATGGAAACCAAGCAAGTTCCATTGATTGGTCAAATCAAAGACGCACATAGTTCACCTTTGCGGCATTCCCAGAGAAAAGAGTAAAGATGACCATCCTCATTGCTGATATCCCAGCAAAGCATATGGAATTCTACTAGGAAGGAGATTTTGCAAAGAAGTTGGTGGAGAGATTTATATGGACTGGTCCAAGGCCAGAATCCCCATCAAGGGTGTAATGCAGACATTGGAGCCTGAATCACAAAAGAAGTACTTAGTCACCAATTTCGATGACCCCAAAGCCCAAATTCTCTTTGAATCATCAAGGATGGGGAACTACTTCTTATCTACTGAGCCTGAGAAATGGACATTCTCATCCAAGAGGAGGACCTTAACAAGATATGGATGCTACAGTTTGATGGCAGTTGTGCAACTAGTGGATGCGGTGTTGGAGCTGTTAATATCTCCGAAGAGGAGATTTTCCTCTCTCTTTCAAGTTGTAGTTTTTCAACACAAATAATACTGCTGAATATGAATCTTTGCTACTTGGCATGCAAGCTACAAAAGAAAGGGGAATCAAGAACCTAAAAGTACAAGGTGATGTCGAGCTAGTCGTGAATCAAGTAAAAATAATATACCAAGTAAAGAATGAAAGGCTCAGGCATTACCGCAATGCATAGTATGGGACAACATTGAGGAATTTGACGCCTTCTCAATAAAATCCATTCCAAGAGCTCAGAATGACATGGCCGATTCACTGGCCGTCTCAGCTTCTCTCATGCTCCCTCACCTAGGGTTAAAAATAGACACATATACTATTGAGGTAGTCTTCCGCCCAAGCGTGCAGACAATTCTCAGCACTGGTAGGTATTCAACGATGACAATCAACTTATTGCCTTTCTAGAGAAGGTAGAAAATTTCAGTGAGCTTCATTTTGAAGGATCTACTTCTACATGTCGTGAATCTATCACTGATCAAGCAAACGAATCAAAAGGAGGTGATGGCATATGTCAGCTCAAAGGAAATAAAATCCCAAAAGGTTTAGTCTCTCTGGAACGATTGTTTGACAAACATGATCATTTTGTCAAGAAGAAGTGGCAAGATGATCCTAACTCCTCTCCAGAGACTGAATCGGTTAATCTGGGTACTATGGAACACCCGCAGCTTGTGAACATTGGGAAATGTTGCACACCTGAAGAAAAGCGGAAGTTCATCAAATTGTTGAAGAAATATATGGACGTATTGGCATGGTCTTATGCCGATCTAAAGTCTTTCAAGCTGAAGGACGTTCAACATGACATCCCGTTAAAAGAGGATGTCAAACCTTTTCGCCAGAAACAGAGGCACTACAATCCCAAGATATTGGGTACCATCCAGTGGAAATATAGAAGATGTTGGATGCAAGGATCATTTTTCCTATCCACCACAGTACCTGGGTCACAAACATCATGCCAGTATGAAAGAAAAATGGTGAGATACGCATATGCGTAGATTTTCGCAACCTGAATCAAGCGTCCTTGAAGGACAACTACCCACTTCCCATAATGGATCAGGTTCTGCAGCAGAAGAACTGGTTCAGAAATGTTGTCCATGCTTGATGGTTTTTCGGCTATAATCAGATTGAAGTCTCACCTGAAGACCGATTCAAAACAACATTCACTACTCCCTGGGGCACATTTCCTATAAAGCAGGATGCCTTTTGGCTTGACTAAACTCGGTGCCACCTTTCAGTGAGCAATGGACTTTGCATTCAAAGGTATGATGGGAAAGGTCATCATGGTTTACTTAGATGACTTAACTATGTTCTCTAAAAAGTGAAGTGATCATTGTGATCATTTGGAGCAAGTATTGATTAGATGCCGAGAACACGGGATTTCCCTAAATCTAAAAAAGTTTGTTTTGAAGTCACTGAAGGAAAGTTGTTGGGACACATTGTAAGCAAGGAAGGGACAAAGATAGATGTCAAAGGGTTAAGGCTATTCAGAGCCTTACTTTACCCACAAGCAAGACCGGTGTTCACTCTTTCTTTAGAAAAGTGAATTTTCTCAGGCGCTTTGTTCCCAACTTTGCTGAAAAGACTCGCCACATATCAAATATGATGAAAGGGTCACAAAATTTCCTAGTGGAGCGAAGAAGGAAAGACATCATTCGAGGATATAAAAGCCTCTGTTGCTCATGCACCCATCCTGGTATGTCCCGACTTCTCCAAGGATTTTATCATGTATAGTTATGCATCTGAGCATACTGTATCAGCCATCTTAATGCAAAAGAACTCTGAGGATGTTGAATCTCCAATAGCATTCATGAGTTCTCCTCTCAAGCCTCATGAATTAAAGATGTCTCAGTTGGAAAAACACGCCTTCACCGTTGTCAAAGCAGTCAAGAATTTCTGGTACTACATCCTGAACTCTCATACGGTAGTGCTTGGTTCCCGACACGGCAGTCAAGTCAATCCTAACTCAACAGGAGTTAGGAAGCTTACGAGGGAATTGGATCACAAAGGTCCAAGAGTATGATCTAGACATAAAACCAACCAAGCTGGTAAGAGGCAAGGGCCTATGTCAGCTTATGGCTGAAAACAAAGATTCAGAGGTCCCTAAAGAAAAAGATGATTGCATCGATGGAATGCAAGGCCAGCTGGAGAAAGCTGATTCTCTACCTATGGTTCTATTTGTTGCGACTAGTGATGAATGGTATTGATATCACTTTCTTTCTCACTTACGGTGAGTGTCTAGCTCATCTAACTTCAAAGGAGAAGTGTACTGTAAAGCTCAAGGCAGCAGATATGTCATATGGGATGACGGTTTATACAAGCGTGGGATTGATGGCATCTTCTTGCATGATGTGTTGACAAGCCACAACAGGTAAAATTACTAGAAAGCTTTCATGATTCAGCCTGCGGTGGTCACTTTTCCTCTTCCGTCACAAGACATAAGATCATTCGGGCTAGGTATTATTGGCCAACACTATTTCAGATACAACCACCTGGGTAGCAAAATGTGAGCTCTGCCAACAGTTTGTTGGCAAACCAAAATTGGCTACTTTTCCCCTTAGGCCCATCATTATTGACAAACCATTCAGGCAATGGGGAATTGACTTTATTGGAGCACTACATCCCCAATCAAGTTCCGACATAGTTATGTCCTAACAACAATAGATTACTTCACCAAATGGGTGGAGGCCATACCTGTTAAGAATGCCACTTCCGAAGTTTTTGTAACTTCATCAAAGAAAATATCATCGTGAGGTTTGGCATCCCACACAAGATCATTGATAATGCTTCCAACTTCTCCTCACGGGAAGTTATCGGTTTTTGCTATGAATACGGGATAACCTTGGCCCATGCCTCAGATTATTACCCCAGGAAATGGTCAGGCAGAATCCAAGTAATAAGAACTTAGTGACCATCATACGGAAGCTAGTCGATGAGAATCAGCGGTCATGGCACAAGTCATTGTATGATGCTTTGTGGGTAGACCATATTACTCCAAAGAGGTCCCTCGGTATGTCACATTTTCAAGTATTATATGGAATCGACGCTGAGCTTCCCATTTCTATTGAACTTCCTGCTCTGCGCTTGGCACGAGCGATCAAAGATGAGACTTTCCAAAATTCTCTTGAAAAGAGGGTCATGTATCTGTAGAGCTTGAAGAAAAGAGAGTAAAAGTGGTCGACAAGATCACCGAACATCAGAATCAAGTCAAGAGACTATTCGATAAGAAGGCCAAGCAGAGAGATTTTCAGGTGGGAGATCTCGTCCTTTTGTGGGACAAGCGAAGAGAGCCAAAGGGCATGCATGGAAAATTGATTCTCTATGGAGAGGGCCTTTCAAGATCAAGTAGCTCAATGGAGAGAATAGCTTCTATCTCTCGTATCTAGATGGAACTGAGCTCCCACTTCCCTATAGCGGGCAACATCTCAAAATATTCAGGAAGTAGAGCTTTCTCTCTTCTTTGTATAGTTTGCTTTAGTTGTGTGTTTGTTTTTGTCGTGTGTTTTCTTTTTTGTTGGTTGTGTGTTTTCCTTTTTTTTCACCCTTGTTTTTGACTTTGTAACCCAATGGATAGGCACATGTTGATCTGGGATTCTCTACCCTTAAGCTTCACTCAAAGATAGTCCCTGAAAGAGCCAGTTGTTATCTTGTAAAATTGACGAGGGCAATTTTGTAGGTAACCATACCAAAATTTTGTTTTGGTTCCCCGCCAAGGTCCCTTAGCATTTGAATGGCATAAAATCCCTTTCCAAGAAAATCTGGTTTTTCGAACTTAGTCATTTGGTCCTTTTTTGGTTGGGCGTAGATTTTATTCATGCAACATCAAATGAATTTGTGCCCCTCTTATTCCTTTGGCGCATCCTTTAGAGTGTCGACATTAAAATGTTGTGCCTTCCCATGATGCACCTTTCTAACTGCGCCGAGGCACATGTGCCACACTGTATCGACACTAAAATTGTTGTGCCCTTAAGCGGTGCACCAAGGCACTAAAAAGTCATGTGATAGTCGCAAATAATGCCCTACCAAAGGCGCAAATAATTTCATGTTGGCATCTGTTTTGGTGCACCCTTTGAAAAAGTTGGTGGCGCATTTATTCGCACCTTTGCTATATAAATAGGCGCATCCGACTGTCATTTTCATGATTGAAAACAAGTGAAAAAATTTTATTCCTCTCGCACCTATCGGCGCTCCTATCATCCCCGTATCACTTTAAGTCGCATTCGTGGACCTACATCATTTTTTTCATCCTATATATTGGGTAAGTGGTCCTTGCTTTTCTCATGGTTTTTTTTTGGATTTTGGTTTGTTATCAGGTGGTTTTTTGTTTAAAAACAAACAAAGAAATGAATCTAAAGAAACAATATGAAGAAAGCCCGTTTTGCAATCTTCTCTCCCCCAAACTAGTTTTACCCTCCTTCCAGTTGCTGGTCTGAGGGCTTTTATCTCAAAATGATCCAAGATCCTCTTTGCTCTGTTCCCCCTCACTGTCCAAATCTATGTTAAAGAGGCCAAAAAACCACAAAACCAATCAAAAAAGAGAAAATCTAAAGTTATTACATATCTTGGATGGTTTTCCTCGCGCAAACGCCATTATTGTTGCATATAAAAATAGTCACGCCAAAGGGCATTATCCCTACCTATAGCATGGTGGTGCCCTCCCTATGCCTTTTAAAATTCTTAAAACCTAACACATGGGCGAGCACTAATCAATCCCTACACCGACATTTGAATGTCATGCAAGCTCTTCCTGTGCCGCGCCAAAAGCCCCTTGGCGCACCTTAACTCAATGATGCATCCTTTAAATCTGCAGCCCCTTGGCACATAAGAATGTTCTGCAACATGTTCAAAAAAAGAATTATCTGCGCCCAGTTCAAAACCTTTCATATGGCGCAGGCGCAAATCCTTTTACACTAACACTGAATGTTATGTGTAGTATTGCTGCGCCCTGTGCCCTTTGGCGTTGTTTTCTTCCTTACGCAACTTTTTAAGCAGTGTGTATTGCTTTTCGACCTAAGAAGCCTATAGTATTGCCTTTGCACCTACACCAGTGCTTCTAAAGTGCTAACTCTTCTCCCGATAAAGCTTTGATGGATACCATTAACATCTAATATGGGGTGATGGACTTCCCGATGCCCATTCTTCCACAAATGGATGTAGCTAAACTCGGAATCACATATGAACAAAAATGACCAAGTCTAAGGGTAAGGCCAAGACTCGTAGAGGAAGAAATGAAGTATAAGTATCAAAGGGTCGGGATGCCCGAGTCCCACAACAGAACTTAGACATCGGGGATTGAACTTAGCCACATTGACATGGAAGATTTTTGGGTGAACTCCGAGAATGGTCATAGGCACGTCCATGGATGGACAAATTGGTCGGGTATGGCCCAAGTGAAAATATACCGGGGAATATTATCAAGAGTTAAGACTGAAACAACATCCCACAATTCAGCAAGATCAACGATGCCTTCTTCTACGGCATCATCTACCTATTGAGGCCCAATATGACTCATGGTCGAATGACCAAGAGCATAGTGACTGCAATAGAGAAGTGGGGGGCGTTGTTTATGTAATTCCCCACTTTTACTTATCTCAGAGCCACCAACTTTTTGGGGGAGCCCACCAAGTCAGTTGCCAAGATATGTGGGGCTCTAAAGTTGATTCCTATTGAGTTGTCCAGAACTCATCACATATCATGAGAAGTGCCTAAAAAGAAAGAAGGGTGGAACTCCATTCCCCCTCATAGTGGGTAGATACACCTGCACTTCTCACACCAAAGCCCGGGAAATGTTTGCAGAACTAGAGTTGCTCAACTTAAAGCACAATTTCCCGGCAAGGCCGACCTTTGATCCACAAAATTACCTCCCAAAGGAAAAGCTCGATCCGATCCATGTCCCACAGATCGAGGATATATACATCGATCTATATCACGAGGTGAGCTCGAGGGAGAGAAAGATCACTCCGCCCGGCCTTAGCAAAATCATCCAATATGGTGTGGCCATTGTCTCAAAGGTTACCAAACGGCTGATCAAGAAGTTGATCAGGTCTATCTAGATACGATGGGGACAATTGGCCATTTGCTGAGATTGATAGAGCAAAGGCACCTCAAACTATTGAGGAAAGGGTCAAAGGCACTTTACAGCAGCACAGAACATTGGTGCAGATTTAATGGTCTCATCTACCTAGGGGTAGACTTCACCACGTCTCCCTTAGGTAATGCACCTGCCAGGCCAAAGCATTTGCCAAAGGGCAAAGGAAAAGACAAGGAAGGGGAATCAAGTGCTACTCAAGAGCAAGCTCCCGAGAGTCCTCCTTCCGCCGCCCAGGAATAAGTTGTAACCCTGGTATCTCCAGAGAAAGAGTAGGCGGTAAGTGTTCCAATGGGCACATCCACTCAGGATGTTGCCACGTAACCACCAAAGTTCCCTTCGTCCCATCTCCCTACTCCTCCTTCCCCTCCTCATGTCACTCAAGCAACCACTCCTTTGGTTGTGTCTTCTCCCCCATCTTCTACTGTTCCCCTTCCTCTTCCTCCATCTTCTCTTCCCTCGCAGAGTTGTCCCCCAGTATTTCTTCCCTCATCTCTCAGATCCCTTCCACCCCCATGGTTTCTTCTCCTACAGTGACTCCTACCCCTGTGAGCATTGTTAGAGTTTCGGCTTCTTTATCAATGCCGCCACCAAGCGTCTCAACCCATTTCCCCGAGTTCACTGTAGTGCTCCTTCTTCTCCTCCTTTCCCTCTTCCCCCTCTGGTCCCACTCCCTTAAGTCCAGCATGGATCTCCCATCACTGAGCCAACATAAGAGGAAAGTCCCCATTACACCAATGGACTTCTCCATCATCCCAAAAAAGGAGCTAAGAAGCAAAAGCCAATAACCCGCTTCTCTCAGAGTGCGTCAGGTGAAAGAGTAATGGAGATCGCGTACCCCGATCCCACAAAGGACAAAAAGGATTTGTCTCCTATAGATTATACAGTGACATAGGTCACAATGGGAACGTCCTCCAAGAGCCTACAAGGAGAGGCCTTATCTGCAGTGGATGCCCTTTGCAAGAAGCTTCAGGAAGCAAAGGAAGAGAAGAGGATACTAAAAGAACAAAACAAACATCTTCTCCAAGCCCTGCAGAAAATGGGCAGTGCACCTCCTACAACTGCCGTAAACTCCTGAGGCCCTTAGTCAGGAAAAGATAAATGAATACGCCAAGATTGGTGAACAAGGCATGCAAAGTATCCACTTGAGAGACCAAATCCTCAAAGATAGTGAGGAAGTAATCGTAAAGTTCATGGAGCTATATCAGAATATTGGTCAGGCGAACAAGGAACTCTAGGTGATTACGAGACCTATCTCCCAAGAGTTGGACCATGCTAGGTTACAACATGAGACATTCCAGAAGATGCTCGATTGCTCAGTCGATGACTTAGTGAAATTTGGTGTCTTCGATCACCCCAGAGCACCCAACAAAGTCCTTGCTGCTTTGGACTACCGGGTCGATCAGATGGAATTTGTCTTGGAGAAGATAGACAAAGTCAAGGAGGAAGCCTTGGATGTAATGCATCAAATGGAGAAAATTGTCCTAAGGATGTCTCCGGGCTTGCTCACTCCATCATACGCCTTGAGGAAGGTAGATGAAACCATTCGGCTCTTCAAAGAGATCATCTTGCAAGGGTTAGGGTCAGAAGCTACTTTTGACGCGGAATCCATCAACAACCTTCTGGCTTGCCACGACTTCGTGGGTTACCTGATGGAGGCAGGAAATGAATACTTCAAACTCCGAGAAACTCTCGAGAGATGAATGGGAGACTTTGAAGTCATCGGCGATCACACCAAGGGTCCTGCCCAAGATCAACTTCAACTGATGGTTAGCAAATTCATGGAGTACCGAGCCCAATTCCACATTTCCTCTCCCGAGAAGAAGAAGCATGATACTCCCTTTCAGCCTGGGACGACGATGAATAGGCTTCCTTCCTCCTCTGGCTTTCTTTCCATTTTTGTAATATTTAAAAGTATGTTGACAACATGATGACATCATCCATGTTGCACCATGGGATGTTATCATCCACTAAGTTGCCCCAAAGTCAACATTTGACTTTTAGATATTTTGTAAATATTTTGTAATTAGTTGTTGGTTTCTTTTTGCCTTCTCTCTCCTTCTCCTTATATATATACTTGAATACTTGTTATATTCAGGTGGTGGACATTTTTTAGATGAAAAATAGAAGTGAGAAGAAAAGGCTTTGTACTTTTTGTAATAGAAGAAAACATTAATACAAATATTGAGACTTTGTGTTGAATACATGTGTTATGTGCATCAGACCTTTCTTATGTTAGATCTGTGTGTTTATTCTGTTAGATCTATCTCTACTTTTTGTCATTTGTCCATCAGTATTGCTTTGTTTGTTTATGCAAGTAGGTTTGGCTCCGTTTATTACCAATCCCAAAATGTAAACCTTCTGACCTTTCTGCTTTGGAATTGATTTCTTTTTCTCCCTTCAGAACTATCCTATCTCCTCTCTTCCCTTCGTCCCTTTCTGCTCACAATCAGAAATACCCCAACTGGGACGAGATCCCAAACCCCTGAGGGTAGAATATTGTAGGACTTACGCAGATTCTGTTGGTGGAATAGCAATAAACCAGTTTCGCTTTGCTTCCTCAAAGAGGGGCTATGCCCGCACATTGTTGGCTCAAATCTATCCATAGATTTTCCCAACCGATGATTTTTGGACCAACAAGTAAGATGACTTAGTTTTTCTTAAAGGATTTCGTTATTGGAAGTGTTAGAAACTTATTGTTGTTATTCTATGCAAATAGACTTTAAAATTATCATCTTGTGGTATATGGGCCAATTTGTTTTGTTAATTATGTTGGTTACCTGAGAGAACATGTTAAAAAATGATTTAATAGAGGTGTTTTTACACTTTTTTAGTTGGACTGTTCCTATATATATAAATGTATTTTTATTGTTTGAAATAAATTTATTGTGCGTTTTATAGAGATGCTCATTACCTAGAGGGAATATGTCTAATTAGTATTTGGAAATGATGATTTTAGACAGTTTTGTTAAGTTGTTTGTTGATTGGAAGGTAAGAAAAATAATAGTTGAATCTATACCATGTGAAGCATGATTTGCTTGTGGTTTAATCAGAATTCGGATGTTGAATGATTATGGTTTGATTATGTCTTGATCCTTGTGATTAGAGTGAAATATGATTGCTGAAATAGAAATTGGTTATTCTATTTGTGTACATTCATAGTTGTATCTTGATGTAAAACATGTAATAATACATTCTCCATTGTATTACCATGCGTTTGTTGATAAAATAACATGTATATCGTTTCATATTTTATTAAATAATTGCATCAGAAAATGGAGGCAATATTCATGCCAGTTCATTTTGAATTGACAACATACCACTACTCTAGTCTTGCAGACAATTAGCCGTCACGTTCGGATATGTGGAAACTCATGTCTTGTGAAGTTTTATCGTAGCATGGATCTAAATGAGATACTTGGATTTCAATTTGTAGAAGGATGATATTCTAGAATTTTAACTGAATTTATTGGGATCTTGGACCCATTGTTAATATTCAAACCTCACTATGTGAGAGTTACCGTAATAGTTATATATTTCGCCTTAACGGCATATGTAATTTATGGTTTTAATAAAGAGATGATTACCTTGTATGAAAGAATATTTCAATATGAGTAAATGATAAATACTAGAAGTGAGAAATCTTACTTATCATAAATTGTTATATTTATTTATTTGATATTTGTCAATGTATGAAGCCGATAATTGAACAATTATTGTAACATTCAATTGTCTTTAATTTCTAAATTTAATAGCTATTCTTGGTAGTAATTAATATATAGGAATAATATATATATATATATATATATATATATATATATATATATATATTTAATTTGGCCTTCCGGTAAACTTGATATTAATATGTTAAGATTGTAAAGCCTATTGTTTAGAGGATGAAAGAGTATCGTTATAAAAAGGTAATTTAAGGTTAAAAATCAAACATCAGGAAAAGAGAAACTAGATAGGAAGGTAAATAGATGAAAAGATCCATTAGGCATATTAAGGGATAAGTACATGTAAAATGCTGAAATAGTTACATTTTAGCATAACGAATGTACTTATCTCATGTTGATCCTAGTTGGCCTTTGGCATTTATCTCGATATAAACCCTTGCAAGATAGGTTAAATTGGAAATAAAGTAAATACAAACTATAAGATCTAGATAATTGTGAAAGGGATAGTTGTGAGGTGGCGGAAGACTTAAACTCATAAGACTAGTGTGTTGTCTTGAGTTTAGCCGTAACCTGCACGATGGAAAACTTTGGCCAAAGTAATGCATTGATGGTTGTGCATTGTCTGATCACCTAGTCCTCCAATTAAATTAAAATTGTCAGTAACTGATCATGGGAAGTTGAACACTAAACATGAGGTAGGCAATGGTCGGATACCGGAATACGAAGTCGAAAACTAGCTTCGTGGTAGACCTAAGGACTTTCACATGGTTCCCATGACCTGAAAAAGGTTGAGCCAAAATGCTAGTAAGCATTTTCACTCGAAGTAGTGGCGAAGGGAGATCGTGGAGATCTGGATACACCCTTCTCAGCCACACATGGCTTACACGGATGTTATCAGATAGATCAAAAGAACAAATTTGATTTAAATAATTTGATTAAATAAATCTGTATGATTGCAGCTGTGTAATCTATTTTTATGTATGTTTAAAAAAATTCCTCATTTTCCAGTTCTAGTAATTTTGAGTGTTACATTTTGGTATCAGAGCCAGAGGCTCAGACACTTGGACATTAATGGGACACACGTTCTAATAAAAAGTATCCTCTTTTATAAAACATGAAACTTTGGCTAGGCCGGCAATAAGAGCTAATATGGCAAGTGATAGTGGGGTAAATAATGATGATGTGTCGATAATACTGGCTGCTAAGTTAGAAGAAATCCTCAACCTTTTGAATGACACCGAAATCGAGTTGTTTACCATTAGAACAACAATGTCAGGGTGGTGAAGAAGATGAGGATCGTAGGGATGATGAGCAACATGATGATCAACCCGAGCACCTGAATGAAAGGGAAAATAAGAAAGCAAGGTTGGTTGTTGAGTTAGCGAGGGACATTAAAAGAATATCCCCACCTAAATTTGATGGTACAACTCTTGGGGATGGCGCTAAAAATTGGCTATCCAAAATGGAAAAGTATTTTGAGATTAGGGACTTTTCAGAGGAGACAAAAGCAATATGGGGAGCCTACCAATTGTCCCATGAAGCATCTTCCTGGTGGGATAACCGGAAAATGGAACTAGGAATTGATTCTTGTATGATCACGTGGGAGAAGTTCAAGGCCTAATTCTATCAAAGATGGCTACCTCAACTATACTTTGACCAAAAAATGGCAAAATTCCAAAATCTAACTCAAGGAAAGTACTCAATTACAGAATATTGGGAACGTTTCACTCGATTGCTGAAATATGTTCCTATGTATCAAAAGGATGAGAAGTTTAGAGTGAGAAAATTTATAATGGGATTGAATCCTAGCATTGGTGGTGAGGTAGATGTTCATGGACCTACCTCAATGGAAACAATGTTTGAAAAAGCTATCAAGCAAGAACAAAAGTTGCGAAGTATTTATGCCTCTAAAGAGGAAAATAGAAGGAAAAATAGCAATTTTCAAACACCAACCGCAAGTAAACCAACATGGAAAAGGGAAACAACAAGTTCAAGCCTGTCAATAAAAGAGGAATAAAGGTAGAACTATTGTGAATAATAAAAATAATGGGCAACAAGGAACAAGTTTCAGCCAGAATAAGATTGAGAGAAAAGGACCACTGGGTGGATGTTTTAAGTGCGGTGGTGATCATTTCGCTAACAACTATCCACAAAGAGGACAATGGAATAACCAATAGAAGGGATCTATATGTAGTAAATAAAGAGGGGCAACAACATAAGATTTATGTTGCAGTCCATAATAAGCAAGCAAGAAAAATAAGCGACTCCCATTGAAACCTCAGGTAAGATTTTTGGAGAACTTGTTTCTGTTTTATTTGATTCAGTTCAACATAATGTTTTGTTTCATCTAAAGTAGTTGATAAACTCAAAATAAGAGTGGGTATATATGGAACACACTTGGGTAAAGATGGAAATAATGTTGTACATAGAGTGAAGCAAAGTGTTTGTTTGAGGCACCACTAGAATTACCTGAGTTCACAACAAGATTAAACTTGTATGTGGCACCTCTTGGATCCTATGATGTTGTCATAGGTATAAATTGGTTAAGTCAACATAATGCAACCTTGGATTGCTTAGGAAAATGTGTAACCTGCTGCGATGATCAACAAAAAATAACAAGTGTTCAGGGTGTTAAAAGAGAGTTTGTCACTAGGCAGATTTTTGCCATGCAACCTGAAAAAAGGCAAAGTGAAAGGGCTGCCATCTATATGTTGTAAAAATATCAGATTCGGGATAGGAAAATGAGCCTGAAATTGAAGCATTTCCCATCTTAAGGGAATTTAGAGATGTGTTTCCAAATGAGTTTCGACTTCCACCTAAGCGTGAATTTGACTTCACAATAGAGGTCAAACCAAAGCAATGGAACCAATTTCCAAGGCACCGTATAGAATGACAACAACTAAATTAGTTGAGTTGAAAGCTCAATTACATGAGTTGTTGTCCTTAGGTCTGATTAGACCAAGTATATCACCATGGGGTGCATCGGTAATCTTCATGAAAAAGAAGGATGGGACCCTCAGACTTTGTATTGATTACCGAATGCTCAACAAGGTAATAGTGAAGAATCGCACCACTGCCCCGAATCGATGATCTTTTTGATCAAATGGGGGCACAAAAGTGTTTTCCAAGATTGATCTTAGATCCGGTTATCATCAACTATGAATCAAGGATGAAGATATCCATAAAACCACTTTTAGAACAAGGTATGGGCATTACGAGTTTACAGTTTTGCCCTTTGGTCTAACAAATGCACCTGCCGCTTTCATGAACTTGATGAACAACGTGTTTAGGGAATACTTAGACCAATTTGTACTTATCTTTCTCGATGATATATTAATATACTCCAAGAATGAGGAAGAACATGATGAACATTTAAGGATTGTGTTGGGAATTCGTAAAACATAAATTATATGGAAAATTATCTAAGTGTGCTTTCTATCAATATGAAGTACAATACTTAGGCCACATAATAAATAAAGAGGGAATCTCGGTGGACCCTTCAAAGATTAGTGCCATCATGGAATGGCCAACACCGAAGGATGTGCATGAAGTGAGAAGTTTTATGGGTCTAGCAGGCTACTATCGAAGTTCGTAAAGGACTTTTCTAAGTTAGCGGGACCTATCACTTCTTTACAAAAGAAGGGTAAGAAATTTGTTTGGGACATCAAGTGTGAAGAAGCCTTTAAGGAGTTAAAAGGTAGACTCACAAGTGCTCCGGTGTTGAAGATTCCGGATCCAAACGGGAACTTCTCGGTGGTAACCGATGCTTCAGGGAAGGTTTAAGCGAGTACTACTACAAGATGGGCATGTGGTAGCTTTTGAAAGTAGGAAGTTGAGGGTGCATGAAGTAAATTATGCACCACATGATCTTGAGCTTGCTACGATTGTTCATGCGCTGCAAGTATGGAGGCACTATTTGCTTGGGAAACCTTTTGAACTCAAAACAGATCATCTTGGGCTCAAGTACATCTTTACACAATGGCCAAATCTAAATGCAAGGTAGCGAAGATGGCTGGAGTTCCTAGCAAATTATGACTTTGATATAAATTACATTAAAGGAAAAGAGAATAGGGTGGTTGATGCCTTAAGTCGCAGAAAGTATATTGCTGCTATAATTACATTAAGAACCCAGTTCAAAGATGAAGTCAAAAATGAGTTAACCAATGACCCCTACTACAATCATGTTAAAACAACTCTAGAAAAAGATCCGAGAGACAAAAGGTATGATGGTTTCAAGCTGGAAACAAATGGGATTCTACGTTATAACAATATAATATATGTACTAGAGGGTAGAGAACTCAGAAATAAAGTTATGAGAGAATTTCATGATGTTCCCTACTCGGGACACCCAGGAGTAACAAAAATGATGGCGGACATCAAAAAGTAATACTTTTGGAAAAAAATGAAAAATGATGTGATTCTTTATGTCTCACAATGCCTATGGAATGTCAAGCAAGTAAAGGTTGAACATTCACATCCAAAGCAAGACTATTATATCCTCACAACGTGCCAGAATATAAGTGGCAAGTTATAAGTATGGATTTTGTCCAAGGTCTACCTATGTCCCAAAATAAACATGATGTTATACTTGTAGTTGTAGACAAGTTAACTAAAGTGGCACATTTTATAGCAAGTAATTTAAAGGATAATTCACCCATACTAGCAAAAAGGTTTGTGCAAGAAGTTTTCCGATTACATGGAGTTCCAGAAATAATAATTTCAGACAGGGACTCAAGGATGACTTCTAGATTTTGGCAGACTTTGTATGTTGCCTTAGGGACAAAACTGAACATAAGTTCTGCCTACCATCCTGAAACTGATGGTCAAACTAAAAGAGTAAATCAAGTGTTAGAAGATTTACTAAGAATGTATTGCATGGATCAACAATACAAATGGGAAGAGTATCTTCCCTTGGTTGAATTTTCCTATAATAACACCTACCATTCTTCCATTCAGATGGCTCCTTTTGAGGCCTTATATGGTCGTAGGTGTAGAACACCAATAAGTTGGGATAATCCTGAAGATAGAGTACTAATTGGACCTGAAATGTCATTTCGGAAATGGAAAAATAGGTTAAATTAATCCAAGAAAGATTGAAAGAGGCGCATGAAATAGATAGAAAAGTTATGCAGATTTAAAAAGAATTGACAGAAAGTTTAACGTGGGAGATAAAGTTTTTCTTAGGGTCAAACCTAAAAAGAGTTCCATTTCGTTTTGGAAGGTCAGCCAAACTATCTCCTAGGTTTGTAGGACCATTTGAAGTCCTAGAGGTGTTGGACCAGTAGCCTACAAGCTAGCACTGCCTCCCGCTCTATCCAAGATGCACAATGTATTTCATGTATCCTTGCTTAAGAAATATGTACCTAATTTAACACATGTACTTAATTGGGATTCATTGCAGGTTCTAGATCCAGGGGTAATCGCGGTTGAGCCTATAAGGATACTAGAAACCCACAAGTTGCACTTGAAAACCGTGAGGTTTCACAATGTAAGGTCCAGTGGGACCAATATTATGAAGAAAGTGCCACTTGGGAGAATCTGGAAGATATCCAGACTACTTTTCCGCATCTGTTTGACTGATTTTTAAGAATATATTTTTGTTATAGTGCTAAATTCAGTTTTTTTATAAAGAGGTAGATAAGAAAATCTGTAGATAAGCTTACAACTGAATATTGGAACTAAGGTACTTTTTGATGAGTAGTTATTGTTGAAGATTTTGTAATGAACCTAGAAAATATGTCGTTTAAGCAGTAATGTGTTATGTCTACAGATTATGTGACTAATTTTCTAGATATATAAGGGATGTTGTGACCTTTATGATTCAAAGTTGAAATGATATTGATACAAATTTTAAGCTGATTTGAAATATATTAATGCAACAAATGAATGATGGGTTTAGTTTATCTATTTATCCTGAAATCATCGAGACGATGATTATTCTAAGGGGTGGAGTATGTAACATCCCAAATTTCTTGTAAGTTAAATTAACTACGGTTAAGTCTAAATAGGATTAGACGAGATCATCATTGTGTGTAAGAATTTATTTGGTTCGTCGTATCATGACCCACAACTTTCTACTGCGGGGCATGACACTGTTGAACGGGTAACCCCGCACCCACCTTGATGATCCTTCCTAACATGATTAGGCCTTGATCGTAGATAAAACGGTTCATAAATGATAGCAAATATTTTGGTTATTGTATTTTGGTCACTTTATTTTAATCGGTTTGGTCGTCTTTTGTTTTGTTCGACTTTTGCAATGACCATGATGATAATTGCCTCTATTTTATTTGACAATGCTATATCAAACCAACTTTATGAGAATATTCGAATTATTATTTACGGACTTGGTGATTTTCATTTGTTTGAATGTTTTATATGGAACATGGGAATTCGAATAATTATTACGATAACATATTGTTGGCAATATGTGGACTTATATTATGATGATTAATTTTACCATTAAAGTTAGGTAACAATTAAAATAAAAATTAAAAATGCATTATTAATTTGTGAAATTATATATTTAAATCCTAAAAGGATTTGGCATGTAAATCAAAAGTTAAAAAGAATAGTAATAATATTATTATTTTTAATACTTAAAAATCTATGAGTTTTGAAAGGGACACGCCTTCACCTGACATCAAGTAGGTGGCATGCATTAACGCATGAAGCAACATTGGGAAGCCCAAAATTCTCCATTATACTATAGTTTCTTCATTATATTTTTCTTTTATTTCTCCTTTGTTTATTTTCATTCTTCCCTTCTGGGATACCTGCGTGAGTTTTGGAAGAAGGAAGGATTCAACTTGTGGGAGCCGGAAGAGTAAGAGGTTGTTGATTCTGGGTTTACTTCAGGCATGAATATCTTCTCCCTTCTCTGCAGCATTATTTGTAAATAATGAGGAAATACACATTCTATTTTAAATGGCAATTAAATGAATTTGTGGACAACTTCTGATTTAATTGCTTGGAAATGAAATTTAAAAAGGAAATTGATGGATTTTGTATTCTCTTAAGTTTCCTTTGTGTGGTTTTAGCTAAACCTAGAAAAAAACGTAGATGGGTGTTCCAAATCAATTTTTTTATTTTATTTTCTATTTAAATTTGATTTCTGGAAACCCAAATCGATTTCTGCCTCTGGGTTTTATTATAGTCAAACAATAATTTATTTGTATGAGCAAAGTGATTTCTGGGTAGTGTGAAAAATGTTTTTACCAAGTATTTCATCATTTTGCCTGATATATTTGCTTCCGGATTCTAATAATTTCTAAATAGAAAAGAAATTAATGTTGGAACGAACTGAATTGGATATGTACAAGTCGATTTGCCTGTAGGTATAATTTTATTACCGGATTGAAAAAATTAGTGTTAACAGTCTATGTAAGATGACTTAGTTTTTCTTAAAGGATTTCATTACTGGAAGTGTTAGAAACTTATTGTTGTTATTCTATGCAAATAGACTTCAAAATTATCATCCTGTGGTATGTGGGTCAATTTTTTTGTTGATATGTTGATTTACCGAAAGAACATGTTAAAATGATTTAATAGAGGTGTTTTTACACTGTTTAGTTGGATTGTTTATTTGGACACATGTATATATATATATATATAAATGTATTTTGATTGTTTGAAATAAATTTATTGTGTGTTTTATAGAGCTGCTCATTACCTAGAGGGAATATGTCTAATTGGTATTTGGAAATGATGATTTCAGACATAGTTTTGTTAAGTTGCTTGTTGATTGGAAGGTAAGAAAAATAATAGTTGAATTTGTACCATGTGAAGCATGATTTGCTTGTGGTTTAATCAGAATTCAGATGTTGAATGATTATGGTTTGATTATGTCTTGATCCTTGTGATTAGAGTGAAACATGATTGCTGAAATAGAAATTGGTTGTTCTATTTGTGTACATTCATAGTTGTATCTTGATGTAAAACATGTAATAATACATTCTCCATGTATTACCATGCGTTTGTTGATAAAATAACATGTATATCGTTTCATATTTTATTAAATAATTGCATCAGAAAATGGAGGCAATATTCATGCTAGTTCATTTTGAACTGACAACATACCACTACTCCAGTCTTGCAGGACAATTAGCCATCACGTTCGGATATGTGAAACTCATGTCTTGTGAAGTTTTATCGTAGCATGGATCTAAATGAGATACTTGGATTTCAATTTGTAGAAGGATGATATCCTAGAATTTTGACTGAATTTATTGGGATCTTGGACCCATTGTTAATATTCAAACCTCACTATGTGAGAGTTACCGTAATAGTTATATAATTCACCTTAACGGCATATGTAATTTATGGTTTTAATAAAGAGATGATTACCTTGTATGAAAGAATATCTCAATATGAGTAAATGATAAATACTAGAAGTGAGAAATCTTACTTATCATAAATTGTTATATTTATTTATTTGATATTTTTCAATGTATGAAGCCGATAATTGAACAATTATTGTAACATTCAATTGTCTTTAACTTCTAAATTTAATAGCTATTTAGTGGCGTAGTTAATCGGAGGAATAATATATATATATATATTTAATTAGCCTTCCGATGAACTTGGTATTAATATGTTAAGATTGTAAAGCCTATTGTGTAGAGGATGAAGAGTATCGTTATAAAAAGGTAATTTAAGGTTAAAAACCAAACATCAGAAAAGAGAAACTAAATGGGAAGATAAATAGATGAAAAGATCCATTAGGCATATTAAGGGATAAGTACATGCGAAATGTTGAAATAGATACATTTCAAAGATAACGAATGTACTTATCTCATGATGATCCTAGTTGGCCTTTGGCATTTATCTCGATATAAACTCTTGCAAGATAGGTTAAATTGGAAATAAAGTAAATACAAACTATAAGATCTAGATAACTATGAAAGGGATAGTTGTGAGGTGGCGGAAGACTTAAACTCATAAGACTAGTGTGTTGTCTTGAGTTTAGCCGTAACTCTGACGGTGGAAAACTTTGGCCAAAGTAATGCATTGATGGTTGTGCATTGTCTGATCACCTAGTCCTCCAATTAAATTAAAATTGTCAGTAACCTGATCATGGGAAGTTGAACACTGAACATGAGGTAGGAAATGGTCGGATACCGAAATACGAAGTCGAAAACTAGCTTCGTGGTAGACCCAAGGACTTTCACATGGTTCCCATGACTGAAAAAGGTTGAGCCAAAATGCTAGTAAGCATTGTCACTCGAAGTAGTGGCGAAGGGAGATCATGGAGATCTGGATACACCCTTCTCAGCCGCACATGGCTTACACGGATGTTATCAGATAGATCAAAAGAACAAATTTGATTTAAAGAATTTGATTAAATAAATATGTATGATTGCAGCTGTGTAATCTATTTTTATGTATGTTTAACCGACATTTTTGAGTCCGAAGGGCATTTTGACATAACAATAAGTACCCCATTTTGTTGTAAAAGTGGTCTTATATTGATCTTTGGGAGTGATTTGGATTTGATTATATCCTAAGAACATGTTTATGAGAGATAGCATTTCATATACTATTGTGGAGTCGACAATGACATCGATGGAGGGTAGAGGAAAGTTATCCTTAGACAAGTGAGGTTAAGGTTTTTGAAATCGATGCAAATATGGATAGCGAGAGTATCATTTTTCCTAACTTCGACGATATTGGAGACCCATTCGAATAGTCCATGGTGCGAGATGACTACATGCAAGGTGTCATCATCCGATTTACACACCGATGGTTGACTCAACTAACATAGCATTATTGTCATGGAAATGGTATGGATCTTCGGGTAATTTATCTACCTTGTCCGACAAGGATCAATGGTAACAACATATTCATCAAGGCGCTTAGATGGCTTGGAAAATTTCCATAAATTATGATGGCTTCGAGGATGTTTATCCTCTCACGTGTATAGGAGCTCTAGAATAACATCATAATTATCTAAAGTGGGGAGAGGGTCGTGATATTGCACATCAATTTCTAGGCCTGCGATCATTTTTGTCTTTGTTTTGTCTAGAACTAGTTTGTTATACGTCCAACACCATAGCCTCCAAGGTAACCTCTTTGGGTGAATGATCCATAATGGACATGCTAGTAGTATAGGGACCATCGCTAATCGCAAATATTGGCTTAGGAGCTTTTGTGGGAGGTGGAGTTGATGCGGGAGGGTTTTGAGACACATAATCATGGATTTGTTTCAATACCCAAGGAGTGTTCAAAAGAAAGGATTGAAGCGAGGCACATAAGGGAACATTGGTAGTGTAGAACTTCTAAGTGTCTAGATTCATCTTGTGAAATGACATAGTCTTCATCATCGAAAGAGAAAAGGAAATCTCTTCTTTGGGTTTGGGAACCTCCTCTTTAGCCATGACACCGATCTTGTTGAAAGATTATGGCGAGAGAGGGAGGGTGATCGAAAAAGGTTGTGAAATTCTGGTTCATTGCGGTCTTAGTGGTAGGAAGTTGAGGCATGATAAATAGGCTCCTCTTTCTCGAGGTTGTGGTGGATATCGATCCAGGATAAGAGGAATGGAAAGAATTTTCGTACAATATCGCTAGGTAATCTATTTTGTTTACCTTGTTTTGGAGTTCATTAGGTTCGTCATCATCTAAATCTTCTAGCGTAATCTAAATTTTAGACCTAAGATCAAAGAATTTTGGATATGGAATACCTTGGATCTTAGTAGCAATGGGCATTAGGAATGGCTCATTAAGAAATGGTATCAAAATATCTCAAGGATTGGGATCAAAATCATGCCTAAAGCATTGGTTTTTGTGAATGAATTTAATACATTGGTATCTAGATGATGTGATTGCGTACATGCGATGTGTCCAAGGGTGAAACAATAGGAGATTATAAGAGATACGATGATCTAGAACCATAAGTTTTGTGCAAACAGTTTTGGGTCCAACTGTGATGGGCAACCAAATGCATCCTATGGATTTTTTCTTGGTTTTGTCGAAGCCATGACAAGTTAAGTGAGTAGGTTTGAGGTTCTCAATGAAAAATCGAGGTTTTTATTAGAGAATAGGAAGCTAAGTTAATTCTCGACCCTTCGTCCACAAGGACTCTATGCACTTGAGCATCATGGATAACAACACTAATGAGTAGGGGTGGGTCATCTACACAAAATAAGACTTCATCGGTAATCATGTCATCCTCCAAAAATTCCAGTGGCTAAAAAATCCCAGCGTGAACTTTGTGGGGTCATCCCATAGTTTCTATGTGATAAATTTTGGGGTGTAGATGTGGTGGGAGATTTGGGAGCCTCGCTAGGAGGATTCTCAAAGCTTTGTATCTATTGAAGAAGGAATTTTCGATGTGAAGATGAAGTATAAGAAGATGTGTTCCATAAAGGGAATATTTCATATAAGAGGAGTTTAGTTCATCTAAAAAGTTTTAGTGTGGCTTGGAGTAACTCCCATAATGATATCATGGTAGTGGCATGATAGAAGATGTGTTCACACCGATTGCGGTTTTACGTTTGATGGAGCTATTTTTTCAAAAGAAGGGGGAATGGGATCCTTTCTTGGTAACACCATTGATACCGTGGGTGAAGGCTCGATCAGGAGTTGGCTCCACCATTGGTGGATATTGGGAAGTATCAAGCAAATATGGGTTATCGTGTACATTTCTTTGGTTTAATAATAGGGTCTTTGTGGGCATGCTTACGCCTATAGTTAGTTTTGATGGCATTGACATATTGGGAATCTAAGAAACTTTGATGATCGTATGAGTGTTATATGGTACCTACAACATTCTTTGTGGAATTTCAATGATTTGAGATAGATTTCTCAAAAGATTGATATTTTCATAGCGTTCTTGTATGATGGTAGAGTAATGAAAGAGGAACCAAGGAAGAAGTCGAGGGATGCCTTCCTAAGGTCTTTGCAATCACTATGCAAGTGTCATATGGTTGCATGCCACCAACAAAACAAATCACCCCTAAAATTGGATAGATATTATTTCAAGGAGGGACAATTCATGGAGTGGGAAGCATTTGAAGAAGTTCAATGCGAGATAAATGAGTCTAAAGGGAGGTGCAAGGAGAATTCCGATGTGCTCCCATTCCTTTCTATCTAGAAGAATTAATTACATGAGTTTTTTTCTTTAAGATTGGGTGACAAGTTGGAACTGCATCCAAACTCGTGCATAAGGTGGTCTTGTATTTTAGCTTGCTCAAGGGCTTCCTCTAACGTGTTAGGAGAGAAAGACCTAACCTTGTATTGGAGGGTTAGCGTAAGGGCCTTAAGAAATATTTGGGATAAACTTTTGCTATCAAGGTTATGGTTAGCTTGTATGGACAAATCTTTCCACTTTTAATAAAGTTGTGTGTTGATTCATTCATTCCTTGTTTAAGATTTATGAATTTTGCAAGGTATTTTTGGGTAGATCTTGTTGTTGGAATTCAGAAATCAAGGCCTTGACTAAGCCTTCTAGGTCAACTATTGAATTGGGAGGAAGTTGATTATACCATTCTAAGGCCTCACCCACTAAGGTTTTTGCTAGAATCTTAGTTATTGCATATGTATTTGTTTGAATCCATTCTTTATAAAGATTTTCAAAATTCTTGAGGAAGAGGGTTGGATCCCGAAACCATCGTAAGAGATGGTAGGGATAGTCTCTCCCAAATCCATGGCTGCAATACATAGAGCTAAAGGTTCATTTTTGACAGTTTACAACGTCTTTTTTTGGATTGGCGGAGGAGGGATAGGATTACCATATGCATCAAAAAATGGGGGAGGTGTGAAGTTACGTTGGGCACCACACTCTAAGATGTCATTTTTAACATCTAATTTTGTATCTTGATCATGCAACTTGTAGTAGCACTTGGGATAAGGCCATCTGATCTAGGAGCTTAGCTATCAATACATTAGGATCCATAAAAGAATAAACTTGACCCTTATTTGTAGGTACTTCTTGGTGTTCATCATGTTCATTGGTAGGGGTTTTAGGAGACTCGTTTTGATTAGTCCTACAGGGAGGATTCTGACTATGATGAATCCCTTTGTAATTGAGATGAGGCATGGTCATCTCCATGGATATATTTCAGAGACTTCCATCCCGATTGGGTGTAAGATATTCATTGTCATTGATATTTTTGATGATACATCTTGGATCTATATGCTCAACCTCAACCACATTACACTCAGCTGAGTGACCTTGTTCTAAGTGATTAAAGGGACAAGGTGGGGGTAGCAGAGCTTCATGGGTAAGACTAGGACAACTACGAAGATTGGAATTTGCAAGATGAGAGTCATAACACTTAGGTGCGTGAAGAGGAAATGTGGGCATGAATGAATAGCCCATGGATAAGTTCAAGGGATTCAATTGAGCCAAAAATATCCTACTGATGAGATATTGGTGCGCAATCACTGAAACCGAAAAGGCACTCGAAAACTATAATCTAGACGCATAAAGAGGCCCTATGCAGAATTTACACAGGGGCCAATTGTATTAGGAAAGAAAATGGTCTAAGACAGACACAATAAGCCCTACACAAAGTTTACATAGGGGCCGATAGCATCAGGAAGGAAAATGATATAATACAAACACAATCGGCACTAGACATTGTTTACAGGGGCCAATGGTGTCGGTAAAAATTGATGTTTAGGTTTTTCTTGATTTTTAAGGTCTAAAACAAGGTAAAACTGAAAATGGATGCTTTTAACGAGTTGTGCTCGATCAGAAGGTACAAAAGGAGGTTCATGTCGGGTTCACCAAGGATGTATGGTGGGAAAAAATGTGTCTAGACAACATGCACTCTTATCATCCATTCAACTAGGGTATCGAGGCAATGAGTAAGATACGTACCAAGGTCGGCACACACAAATAGAATTCAAACGGGTACAAAGACTGCTAAGATCGCATACCCAAAGGGAATTAACCCTTACACTAGGACAACCTAAGGTTTCTAAGGCCCTAGGTCGAGAAAGAGGAAGGAACCCTATTGGGGTATCAACACTATGGGGGTGATTAAGGAAAAGATAAACATGCAAGATCTATGCTAACTGAAGTAAAGAATGCAACATAAAATAAATATCTAAATACAATATGCTAACCTAGCATGTGCATAAAATACTAAGCTAACATAAAGTAACAAGCAAAGATAGGAGACTACTCTATACAAAATGACAAGTTGAGTTAGAGCACTTACCTGTTAGGGGCGGCCGATGCATCTATTTCCCAAAGGAAAATACACCAAGAGAGAATAGCTTTTGGGTGGAGAAGGGGAAATAATCTTGTCCTAACTCACTATAGATGACCCAAGAGTGCAAGCAAAACCGTAGACACAAAATCTATGCACTTGGGTACATTTTAAGTCCTAAAAGCATGCTAGTATTTACATGATTTCTAAGCAAGAAAACTAGTAATTGACAACTCCCTTTAGCCTTTTGATTTGTCTTCCGCAATTTTATGAGCTTTACACATCTTGCACTTTTGTTTCCATTTGACTGTTTTATCTTTATGTGGCCTCGGACACTAGCGCCAAGCACTCCTGTCCTCCTAGGTGCTCATGTTCCCTTTAAATTTTTCTTATCCTTTTGTACCCCTTTCACTTCTTAATTAATTTTTATTACTTTGGGTTGGCCTTTTAGTTGTCAATTACAAATTCAAACAAGGGAATCATATAAATACATAGTTATGTTTTCAAAATAAAGGGCCAAGCACTAAGCATTACATACTATCACCTAAGTTTGCATCCAAAGGCATAAGAGCATCAAAGGCATCCATCTAGTACTCATACAAGGGACAAGGGTTGCATCACTTTTGCATACACAACATAGGAGGGGAAGTTTATTCTATTCCATTCCACACATTCTATACATTTTCTACATTCTAGATCTAGCTCGCTATCACTATACAACTTGCACAAGGGAATCCTAGGGCATCATTACACACATTATCACATAGAACTACATGGAGTCTGAGATGTAGTGCAGCGCTCGGTCGTAAGTTCACTCTTCGGGTGACCGTCGGGGTCAGTCTGAATCCCCATTATGCATTTTCTTTTTAGGTTTGATGCGGTTTGTGGGTATGTGCAAGTGAACTTCTTTCTTGCAGGTTACAAGTACATTCATAAATCGAGAAAGTGACTCTAGATTGACCGACAGAAAGGAGATAACATCATATCTGACCCTAAAAGAACCATATCTATAGCATTCACCGGATACCAACACCCAAATCTAGACACAATTACTAGGTGCTCGTGTCCTCTCCTAAGAACTCATGTCTTTGTGCAATTTTTAGAGTTTGGAACCACCAACAAGCATCAACGAAACTCTCCTCGGTCTATTTCAGCTTCCCACCTGCCTAAATCACTTCCATACTGCTCGAGAAATTAGCTAAGTCTCCTTATCTCCCTCTCTTGCTTAGGGTTTCACATTTACATGTTTATTTTCTTGTGTCTTCACTGTATATTAGCATTTTTACATCATTTATTATAGTAGTTACTTTTGAAATTAAGATTTAATTCTATTTATATTAAATCATTTGGTGAACTCGTTCCTTACATGCCCATTATCGGATCTTTCATGGCTTCCCCATTGTATATCCAAGTTCAACTTATTGATCTCCTCATTAAGTGTGTCCTAGTTGATCCTAGATTTGGTCTTAACATATGTAATATGTACTTTCTCCATCAAATAGGAATTTATGCTACTCATATCAATCCATTTACTCTTTGTATCTATGGCTTTGATAATATACCTAAGCAAGTGTTGGGAAAATATCTCTTCCCCTTATTATGGGATCTTGCACTCTTAATGTTTTATGTCATGTTATGCATCATGATGTTCCTTATATTATCCTTATAGGCCATCCTTGGTTACATACTATGCATACACTTCTTTTTACCCATGCCATAACACACAATCCCTTACTACACCTTCTTCTATGGATATTGTTATAGTAGATTCCGCACCTCATGTTGTTACTCCTTGTGATATTCCTCTTACACATGATGCTCATGAAATTACCTACATTGCACATCCTTCTCCTCTTGGGATGCACCCTAGTGTTGTTGATTTACACGATCAATTATCTATTGGTACCCATGATACTCCTCCCATTGTGTCTCACTCTCGATACACTTATATTGATCATATGCTTAGTGCTTCCAATGTTACATCTCTCTCCACATCTTCCTCACTACAAGTTAGAACATTGTATGTTGGTTTTACACTAATTCCTAATCCTCGCACTTTCCATGATCCTATGCATGATTCATTTACTATGGCTACACCTTATCTTGTTACATTCATGGGGGCCATCTATTCCCCTCTTTCTACATTTTTGTCTATGATCATAGGGGCTAGTTCATACTGCTTTATTGCTTCTAATATTCCCAAATTGCACTTATTGCTTTTCATTACTACTAATGAGCATCCCAACATTACATATGTTACACATCTTTTGACTCACATATTGATCCTTATGTTTGCACTTAATTTTTCCACTATTTCCAACACGCACAATGCTACACCTATTCTATTTTCTCCTAATGGGTACATTCTTATTGCTTATACACTTCCTATTCATCCAGTTCGGATCTTAGACTTTATTAGTTTTCCCCTCACCATGTTGACATTATTCTTTGGTAGATTTTTCAATCTTCTACCTATTCTAATTTTGCCACCATGGCATGGTCTCTCTTGCATCATCACATAAGCATATATCTTTGGAACACTTGGGGGCATCACTCTTTCTCCCCCGCCTCCTACATTATCCCTTGTTTCTATTATCTACTACCACACTTCATGCTCCGTGCTTCAGGATTAATATTTCTCAACACTCCTACACCTTTGGTACACACATTGTATCATCATTACCCAATGACACACTCTAGTGCTACAGTTCACACTTGATTGTTGAGGGCACACTTTATCCATGAACCTCACGTCCTCCACATTTAATGCTCTACGCTTCACGATAAATATTTTCTAGCATATATTATCACACAACACATTTATTTCCCGATGACGCACTCTTGTCCTATGGTTCATTCATGACTGTTGAGGGAACATTTATAAATGAACCTTATCTCATACACATCCATTGGGGGGAAACATTGCTCCTACCACCTACACACGTTGCATATCACACCATTACACTCATACAACATTTACATATCTTGGTTGCATTTATTCTTGCTAGCTTATCCTACTTACATCTTGCACTTTGTTTAGTATGTTAGACGAATACTCAAAGATATCATAATCTTTATCATATACACATGCGCGTTCACTTGGTCTCTGGAAGTGAATGCAGATCTCTTACAACTCCTTACATGATGTATGATGCTCGACATTGAATCTCTTACCAATCCCACCGAGGCTCCTGGGGGCATCTACCTTTACTACTCTCACACTCCACATATCACAAGTTCTATTGTCACATTCTTTATTACTTCTCATTACTTTCACTTTACTTTTCAATGCTATATACATGCTTTAACATACTATTTATCTTTCTAACATGCTAACAAGTGCTTCATGTGTAGCATTTTCCTTATAGGACTATATACAACCATGGTTATCTAATACATTTCGTTTTCTATTGTATGTTATTGTTTGAGAGCTATGCCCTATGTCTTGTTTGATCATTGTATTTTTTCTCTGCTTTGGCCCCTAAATGTCTTGTGACATTGTGAGTGATGTCCCATGTTTGAAACCACTTTCGAGATCTATCTTGTTGTCACACTTGTTTATTATATTGTATTGTATTACATGCTTTGCATGCACTAACATTTGTTAGTATCCTATTTTGTTTTCACGCGCCTTGGTTTCTACCATGCACATCCCTCACTCCCTACACATATCCATTTCAAATATGTTCCGGGTCCTCTCCTTTGGACCGCATGCTCCACAACCGTTGCGTGATAACCCCTACAATGACTCGAGCTACATTCCATAGTAACTCAAGACAAAATCAACATAGGAACATAGACATACAAACGACCTAAAATATGACTTGGGTCCAAACAGAATGGAGACTAGTGCCCAATCACGGATAGTAGTGGTGGGTGTTTTGTCCCCCAGTGCTAATGTCACGGGTAAAATATAGTCATTTTCTCGGTAAAACACAGTTCACGTCGGTTTTCAAATCAGTTCTCCAGTAGTAGGCACTCACCTCTTATTACAGAGCTCAATCTATCAATTACATTTCGATTTACAGAATTGGAATAAATCAAAACAATCGAAACAAATTGAAATAATTGGAACAAATCAAAACATGTCATCTCAATGGCACTTTGGGAAGCAGTCATGGAATGAGGGAAAAACTATACCTCTCTCCCCAACACTCTTCTCCCTTGGAATGAGATGCCCAAAAACTTGCACTTAGTGTGAGATCGCCCCAAAAACTCGCTCTTAGCGTGAGATCGCCAAAAAAATTGGCCTCACAAAGCATTTCGGGACATCTTTCTATCATTTTACACTCTCATACATCAGTGCACAGATTTCCTTTATTACTACTTTTGCACACTTTTACATACTTTACACAGAGTTTTCATATACAGGACTTTGACTACTCATTCACTCTTCTTTTTACTGAGTTCATCCTTAATACCCAACAAGGATCGGCTTACATCAAACATGGGGTCTAACAATGCATTACACATACGTTTCACCCTTAGGACCACTTCCCTTTCCTAGTCTTCATGCTTCATATTGCGATCACTCCACGCTTCACTTGTCCACTCGGCACGCTATCGACTACACACTTCTCTACAAGGTTACAAGGTATGCATCTTCTATCTAATTTATGTTATCGAGTATTCACTCAACAACATAAAGTGGGGGATGTAGACATAAAATCTATGCACTTGGGTACATTTCTAGGTCCTAAAAGCATGTTAGCATTTACATGATTTCTAAGCAAGAAAAATAGTGATTGACAACTCCTTTAACATTTTGCTTTGTCTTCCACATTTTTATTAGCTTTACACATCTTACACTCTCGCCAGCATTTGACTATTTTTTCTTTCTATGGCCTCAAACACTAGCTCCCAGATGGGACACTAGCATCACGTTCATGTCCTCCTGGGCGCTCATGTCCCCCTTTATCTTTTTCTTATCCTTTTGGACCTATTTCACTTCTTAATTACTTTTTACTACTTTAGGTCAGCCTTCGATTGTCAATTACAAAATTCAAACAAGGGATTCATATAAATACACGAGTTATGTTTTCAAAATAAAGGGCCAAGTACTAAGCATTACATATTACCACCTAAGCTTGCATCCAAAGGCACAAGAGCATCAAAGGCATCCATCTAACACTCATACAAAGGACAAGGGTTGCATCACTTTTGCATACACAACATAGGAGGGGAAGTTTATTTTATTCCATCCCACACATTCTATACATTTTCTATATTCTAGATCTAGCTTGTTATCACTGTGCAACTTACACAAGGGCATCCTAGGGCATCATTACACACACTCTCACATAGAACTACATGGATTCTGAGATGTAGTGCAACGCTTGGTTGTAAGTTCACTCTTCGGGTGACCATCAAGGTCAGTCCAACTCCCCATTTTGCATTTTCCTTTTTAGGTTTGATGTGGTTTGTGGGTATGTGTAGGTGAACTTCTTTCTTGTAGGTTACAAGCACATTCAAATATTGGACAATGAATCCATAAGCGGCCACCGACAAGAAAGGACAATGAACATCATCCAATCCTGAAAGAACCAGATCCACAACATTCACTTGGACACCATCGCTTGAGATCTAGACACCAGTCTTTAGGTGCTCTTGTCCTCGCCCGCACACTCTGTCATATGTAATTTCAGAGTTTAGAACTTCCAACGAGCATCGATAAAACTCTCCTAAGTCCTGCTTTAGCCTACTCACCGCCCAAATCACTTCGCACTACTCGAAATCAGCTAATTCTCCTTATATCCTCTCTTGCTTAGGGTTCCACATTCGCATGCCTGTTTTCTTATGCCTTCAATGCATATTAGCATTTTTACATCATTTATTACAATATTTACTCTTGAAATTCAGATTTACTTCCATTTATATTAAATCAAAACCAATCCAACAAGAATAAGATCCAATCCAAGAGTCAAGATGCAAGAAATCCAAGTGTTGAGCGAGCAGATGCAAGTTGACGCAAAAGAGTAGAGCTAATGGTGAGTTCCCATATGTATTTTTGCTATCTCCTTTTGTGAAAATATCTTTTTGGTATTTATACGAGATGCGATCACCTATGGGCGAAAGCGTCGGCCATGAATTTGAAAATGCACCAACACAATCACTGTGAGCAATGGCATCACGGGAGGGAAATGATAAGGGGTGTGTGCAATGTGTCGTGAAGAACAAAGGAAAATCAAGAATAATATGGTCATGAACAAGTAAGGTGTCAGAAGGATGTGAAGAAAATCAAGAAGATAAGAGCAAAATAAGGTGGATAAATAGGACCAAAAGTCATTCTCTCTCCATGTATCATCCCTAACCCAATGGTTACGTGAATAACCATACCCCTATCCTAGAACAAGCCCCTTAAGGCACTCATTCCCAAAAATAGATGCATTAGTGACCTCTAACCTAGAAGAGAAATTGTTAGTAATATGTATGAAAATATAAAGCATGAAAAATTAGGTGTATACAGATTGCAATATTTCATCTTTTAACAAAGTGATGATTGTGTCTAATGTTTATTCTACATATTCAAGTGTAAGCACGGAAGGTGGTGCTAGAAGTGGCCCACCTCTAGACCTTGTTGGATCACTAGGGAAATTCCCTTTGTAGTGTA
This sequence comes from Taxus wallichiana var. yunnanensis, assembly GCA_018340775.1. Taxonomy (NCBI): domain Eukaryota; kingdom Viridiplantae; phylum Streptophyta; class Pinopsida; order Cupressales; family Taxaceae; genus Taxus; species Taxus wallichiana. The sequence continues at coordinate 484,176,571 of CM031237.1, forward strand.
GATTGTGTTTTTCTGCTCCCTTCTTCTCAAGAGACATCACCGAGGGCAAGGACCTTTGACACGCTCACTCTTTCTAATGCTCTTGTAGTCATTCTAGATGGGGCTTGCCACATTTTCACTACTATCTTGCATAGCATTAGTGCGAGAGTGAGGCTCGACACCACCTTGCCATTAGATCTTGTTGTTACCTCCCATGGGAAATGAATTCCTTTGGATGGCCTTAGCTATTTCACTACCTTGGGGGCAAGAAAAATAATCTAAAGAAATGAATAAAGGCACATAAATCATTTCTACTATATGGGATCCCATTTCAATTAGCTAGGACCTTCTAGATAGTGGGTGGGGCAAGCCTAGAAAAAGATATCTTCTACCTTTAGCTATGTTTAAAGCTATTGCTTAATTATTTGTGTTCTTATTTTTTTATGTGATCTTGCAATTGGTTGGTTTCTATGAGCTCAATTTTATATGGTCTCTTTTTCCTTCGAGATGGTTTAAACTTTAGGTGTGCTTTCATACTACCTTTTTTTGTGAATAGTTGTACTATTTTATTATTAGTAATATATAAGCTATTTCATCAAAAAAAAAAAACAAAAAAAATGGGAAACATATCGGTAATGAATAAATTGTAATTTCCACGATAGTATTGGATTAACACTTGCATGTTAAATCATTGTATGTACTTTATGAACATTGTTATTCATGTATAGAAACATAAAAGGGAACATTTAAATATAAGTTGTTATAAATTGACACACTTGAACTATGTTGATTAATTGAACTCTAATTGCTCATATTTTATTGTATTGGTTCTTCGCATGTTAATGTTTGTATAGAGGAATCATATAACTAGGAAATCAAGAGGGTGTCGATTTTTGTCCTCGATTGTATGTAAAGTGATTGCAAATCACAAGTTTAAATTTTCTTATGGTGATTTTCCAATCATCTCTGCTAGGGGTTTCTACATTTTATATCCATCACAAAGTGATCACCATTTAAAATGTGTATAGGATCTCAAACACTCCAAAGTTAAATCATGAGATTGTGCAAGATGGGTAGCCATTGAAATTGATTGTGAAAGATTGGGTTATGCTCCAAAAAGATTGAGATAGATGTCAAATCTCTATAAACCATGAATCGCACGAAAGAGACATGAAGCTCTTAGAAATGTGAGAAATTAGGGAGAGTGAAGCTTGCCTACTTGAAATGGGAAGAGTGCTCACTTTGACAACAAGATCCAAGACTAACCATGAAGGTATGAAAACAAAAATCAATGTGAAAATAAGATTAGTTGCAAAAATAGAGCATGAGGCTCAATTTTGGCAAGATGGCCATTAAAGGTAAGGAATGGTTGATGGGATTGAAGAAGATATTACATAAATCTGGTATATATAGGGTGTGTCAAATGCATCTCTAAGTGATACAAAAATAAAATAAAATTAATGAGGTTGTCATAGATCTTGAAATCTATAAAATGTATTCGCCCTAAATTATAGTTTTTATATTTGGAGAGCAACAAACAATTCCAAGAGTAATTCAGAGCATTTCTTCATATAAAAATGAATTTACATCACTTAAACTCTATTTGAATTAATTGATCTAATATGGAGTTTGGTGGGCCCATGGAATGGACTAGATAGGGTTAGACAACATGTTTAATTAATTCTCTTGAATTAATTTTTTTAAGATATTGGTAAAGGAAGGGTTTTTGGCAAGGACTTTACACTAATACATAATCAAAACATTAAAGGGGTATTAAACCTAGATAAAAGAAGTAACAACCATAAGAACAAAACAACATATTATAAAGCTACAGAGAAAAACTAGCCCAAAATAACACAAAAAAAAAACATAATAATTAGAAACCCCAAGCCAAATAACAATCTAATTCAAAAGGTTGTTGGAAGCCTCCTTTATTTTGTCCATCACTTTGTGCATCTCCTACAACATAGTATCTCTTTGATCTCCAACTTTCCCACTTTCTCGAGCTTTTATGTCGGGAATATCCTCTTGAGAAGAGAGGAGAGTGATTATTATGTTACCTTGGATGGTGTTGCTCTCAAAAGAAGCTTACCGAAGAATATAAGGACGGTGACACGTTGAGAAAGAACATTTTCTCCTCTTCAATTTTGTTCACTTTTTCATACATATCTTCCTGTTGATTTCTAGAATTGATTCCATCTTTCTTAATCCCTTTAAGGCCTTTAATATTCTCCTTCATCACTCTAAGATCTTTCCTCGTCCATTTTATCACATCTTTATGGAGTTTCATCTCATTGTGAATGTAGTTGTTTGTGCTACCTTTTTGATATTTTCCATCTCTTTCCCCATAGAGAGGAGACTCGGGTAGTTATAACCCTATCATTGTTGGAGTGATTCTAATGTTCTCTCGAATTAATTGAATTTCTAATAAAACAAGATATTAATATTTGTTTAAATGTCATATCATAAGTATTAAATGGGTCACTTTGTTAAGTGAGTGACATCTCTAGTTTGTAGGCCCTAAAGTCATGTTGTGAGTGAAATAATTATTTTTATAATTAATTAATGATGTAAAGTGAGAATCACATTTAAAAGCATATTATGTAAACACTCCAATATATATGAAAAAGTGCAAAGAGAGTGTTAATGAGAAATTAGGGTAAGTGGTGGGAAGTGGAGGCTAGGTTATGTTAGCTTTAATTACGAGTAGTTGTGTAAGCGCTTGAGTAGAGGTTTATAAAAGAGAAAAAGAAAATGTAAAGAGAGTTCTTTCCCTCCTCCCATAATGCTAGAAACTACAATATATTTCCTTTGTTATTTGGAGTTATGTATGAATGAAGTGTGTTTAAAATATCAAATAAATTTCTCTTTACATATATTTATCTTCCTTGTAAACTTTGTGTTGCAGGAATTTAACAGTGGGCTTTGTACCACATATATGTGAGAAATATTGATAGAATTTGTAGCTATTAATATTTTAATTTATTTTCTAGAGTATTGTAGAGAGGAGGAGATTGGATTTTCCATTTTGTTTGTGAGATTTTGGGATATTATCTGCAGCAAAAGGTCTCTTACTCTTCCATTTCTTCCACTTTTCCTCCATTTCCCTTCATTTCATCATTTTTCTCATTTTTGCATTTCTTTGGTGCTTTCTAGTTAAAAATAATTTTAAAACCCCAAAAAAACATCATACGAGTGAAATTCCCCACTTAAAATTAGAGGAAAATCAACCTTTTAATAGTAATTTTCACATGTAGCTGGTTTTTTGTTGTTGTCCATTGCCAAAATTCTAAAAAATCGGCAGTTATGAAAACCCATGCCGATAGTTGGCAACTCCACTAGGGAGAGATAGTACCTTTTACTTTTAATTTCAGAGATAGTACCCTTTACTTTTAATTTCAGATATTTTAAAACACCTCTTCTAGCATGGACATTTGGTGGCAAAGAGAGACAATAAACAAGGAAAATTTCACAAAGCATCCCAAACTTGAGACTAATTGGATTCTTGTAAATGATGGTGCCGATGGAAATGTTTTCCTTTTATATCTACCTTCATAGAAAATATAATTCTTGAGACTTTTGATGATGCTAAAAGAGTACAATTTTGTACAATTTTTGTGGTGATGTAAAAATCTTTAAAAAAAAAAAAAAAAAAAATGCCCTCTTCGAAATCTGCACAAGGTGGATAAAGTTCAACAAGAAGAAGAAACAGATGGCAGTGTTGAGCATAAGCACAAGGAAAATTTTGATCAGCCAAGTATCAATCAACAAAACATTTCATGTGATATTGAGTGCCATGACGTTTTGGTCCCAAGCCCACCTTTGTAAGTGACTAGAAATGATTTGGTTCACCCATTTACAATAGAAGAGCCACATGTATCCCTATGTATGAATTAAATTTGAATATAATGTTGAATAAATAATGTTTAATTTCCTATGAGTTTATTTGCTAAAACTCTACACCAAATTTACATTTGGTATTAGAGAAGGGATTACCAACCGAATTTGTTATGAAAATTAAGGTATCAACTTCGTAGGATTCATATGCTTAGTACACTATCGGCTCACTGTCAATGTTGTAATGGCTACCTTGACTTCAGCTTTGTAGTCATCAAAGTTTTGGATTCATCACTTATTGGTGAATTGCTGATCCACATTCCAAAGGCTGAGCAGTCTGATTGTGGTGGGATAGTGTGTTGATATTTTCAAATAATGATCCGTCACTTGCATTGAAGAATTGGCGGTATAAGGATCTGCGCTCACCCTTTGCAGTCAAATATTCGAAGTCCCTATCAGACTTTGTCATGTCCCCAGTCACGTTTTTGCCTTGATATTATATTTCCTGCATCACATCACGTCTATTAGATTTCCTGCAGATGCTCACTTTCATTTGACTTATCTTACATCCAAGACTTCCACCTTGCCATGTTTTCCTAGATCAGGCTGCATTCGAATCGACTTGTTGATCAACTCCCATTTGGTAGATTTTAGTGGTAGATAAATCACGACCTCTCTGTGCATTCCAGTTAGGTATGGTTGCGGTACTTCATAGCAGTAACAATGTAATAATCCATGCATTGGCGTCTACCCATAACCAATTTGCATGAAGTTCCATCTATATGTTCAATGCAACTAGGCGTTCATTCAAGATTCAATTCCTGTTATGAGTTATTGATCATAAAGCAGTATGATATAGTTAATAGCGAGTCTTTAGTTTGTTTTGAGTAAAGAATATTTTAAAATATTAATATGTTAAAGTATGTCTTTTTAAAGTTTATTTGATTCTTTATGAAGTACAATTTTAGAACAGGGTTATATGTTATATAAAAACATGTATGTTTTTCATTAAAGGTGGGTGTATCTTTATTAGTCAAGTTCATAGGTCTTTTTGGGTCAGATCCATTTGTTATTAATTCCAATATTTAGTTGGAATTTACTATTAATTTTTGTATGTCATTCAAAACATAAAAGTTGAAAGTGTGTCAATATTGTGTCATCTAGTGCCATTTAGGTCTAAGGTCTCGTCAAAGTTAAGAGTCCAAATTTTTGTCCTTGTAAAAGCCTAAAAACTATTTTTTTGTCCAGATTTCAATTGGACGCAATATTGCTTGTACACAAATTCCAAGTCAAAATTATGGGGTTTTGTAAAATTGAGCTCCGTGATCAAATCGGCTAAGTTAATAGCATTGTAATGGAGGAAGGACACAATGGAGGATGAAGGATGATCAACATTTTCTCGCCATCCACAAGCGACGAGACCACAAAATGAAGTTGTGGCATGTGTGTTTTCAGTGATTTTTGCAAAATTTGTTTCTCTAATGTGTTATGCTGATATGTTTGGAGTACATGTTTTAGATGTTGGTGTGATTGAAACAAGAACATAAGTAGTTTTCCTATTCAATTCTAATGAGTGAGAATCATTTCATTTTGTAATCCCATGATGAAAAACATAGTGGAGAACATAAAGCAAAAAGTAATGTAGATCATGGATCTTGAAAAGGTTTGTGGATAACTAGAAAACCACATGAGGTGAACAATTGATGAGTTCTTGTTCATGTCCAGTTAGCAATGAAACCCTGCAGAAAACCTTGGAATGATGATGAGAGATTCCTTTCATTTTGATCAAGATCATGAGTCAAAAGAATTGATCATACCACCGAGTCGGGCATACTACAATTGAAGGTGAGAAAGTTTTTCTACCATGTTCACACTAAGGGGGAATGTTAGGAATTCACATTTATTAGTGCTCAAAGGTTATAATCTAATAATGTGAATTAATTTTAATATATTACGTAAGTTGTACTTACCCCACATAAATAGTTATTGTTAGAGTGTTTGTAGCGAGACTAGTTATTCCTACCCCTTTACATGGAGTGCAAGAGGCCTATATAAGTGTATCCTTTTGTATGGATTCAATTTGAGTATAATTTTGAATCAAATATGTTTAATTTCTTGTGAGTTTCTTTACTAAAATCTTGTACCAAATTTACGAGAAAATATGTTGTTATTATATATTATCCCATATAAGAATTAAAAACATATGCTTTTAAGTAGTGAATAAAACATATGAATGGAGAGCGAGGAGGTCATGGTGAGCTAGGATATTAAAATGTGAAAGAGTGAGAATCTAAGGGAGTTTTAGAGAATGTGGATCTAGTATGTGTGGAAATCTAGGTGGACCCTAGGGGTGTTGGAACCCAATAGTGGAGAGAAGAAGGGCCCCAATGTAGGGCCTTCCCCCATAGTACAAAGCTCTCAAAAAGAACCGTAACTAGCTTCCGGGTAAGTATTTTTAAGGATTCTTCTTGGGTTTTCTACGCCTATTTCTCTCATTCCTAAATGGGATACTAATGGGTTAACACTTGATAATACTAACATGTTGGTTTTGCAATCCATTGAAAATATGGAAAATGTTTTGATTAGAAAGATTATGGGGGATAGACCTAACATAGACACAATTAGAGATGGGCGCAAAGTGAGGAGATGGTCTCCTAAAGGACAAATGGAAGTTTTTGCACTACCCCATAGTTTCTTCATTTTTAGATTAAATATTGATGAAGATTGGATGCACATTCTGTAGGTGGGCCTTACTTTTTGGTAAAACAAGTACTTATTTGAAGAAGTGGTCTCGAACTTTGATCCACCAAAAGAACACATTAATTAGTTTTGATATGGGTTCGTTTACCAAGGATTCTGCTTGAATTTTGGGAAGAAGATATCATGAGAGGTATTTCTTGTGCTTTGGGTTCCTTTATGGCATTTGAAAATGCCAAAGCTAGAACTAGTTGATTTGTACTAGATTATGGGTTTTATTGTGGGTAGAATCAAATTTACCCTCTCCAATCATGGTTAAATCTAAGTTGGGCCTATGGGTTCAAAATATTGAGTTCGAAAACATTCCTAATAAGTGTAAAAAATATAATGGTTGGGGACATCTTGCTTCATCTTGTCCCTTAAAGGTCTCCTAGGTATGGAAAAAGCATGAGGAACCAACTAAAGAAATAGTTCATCCTTCTTCAGGGAAGGTTTTAACACTGGTTAAATCTTTAGCGTGTAATCAAGCTTATCCTCAGAACCTTGTCAAGGATGGATCTTGTGTCAATCAATCTGAGATTGCTTGGGTGCCTTCACCCAAGGCTACAAGCTCATAATTTTTTTTTCAGAAAGGTAACTTTGGTGTAAATGGTGAAAATTTGAGATCCCCCTCTATTGATTTGGGGGAGATCCCAATGTCGATCCTTACTCCTATGGCCTCTACGTATGAAACTCCTCCGATGACTTCTAGATCTAGAAAGTTAATGGAGAAATTTGTTTCCCTTCAAAAGGTTGCTAGCAATTTAACCCTCAATGGATCTACGCCCTGCAAAAACCCAGTTAATTTATTTGAAGATAGCAAAGTAATGATGAAAAACAAGAAGTTTCTCCAGAAGAATCTTTATTCTTCTTTTGATTATTGAAGCTATGGAACAAAAGGAGGGTGTGAATGGGGAAATCAATACTAAGAGAAATTCTTTAGCTTTAATGGTTTTAAATGGCCCAATGATTGAAAGAAAGCTTAGTCACCACTTCTTGGAAACAAAGAAATAGAGGTACCAAAATCTTCAAGAAAAACTAGGAACCAAAACATAAAGCCCATGGTGGAAGAATCTAGAAAAGTTAGACACAACAAAAAGAAATCCATAAAGGTGAATACTCAGAGAGAGATTGTAGATGAACGCAATAGAAATTGGATCTCGAAAAGTCTTAAAACCATTTCTAATAAATAAAAATGAAGTTGATACCATGGAATATAAGGAGGCTTAATATCCGCACAAAACATAGATTGTTAAAGAATTTAAGGAAGATACATAATCATGATGTTTTGTTTATTCAAGAAACTAAAATGTCTACAAATAGTTTCAATGGGGCAAAAAAGTTTTTTTGGAAAGAAGCGATTGTGGTAACAATCGTTCTTTGGGAGCTTCGGGTGGTTTGGTTATTTGTAGGAATCCTAAGTTTTTAGAGGTAATGTTTTACTCAATATCCCCATCACATAGTAGTTTTACTATGTGATTTAATCAATAGCTCTTTCTATGCAATGTCAAATATCTATGCTCCTAACAATGGACTTGAAAGAAGAAAGATATGAACCAAAATTTCTACTTTCAAGAAAATTTCCCAAGATTACAGATTGGCTTTTAGTGGTGACTTCAATACCCCATTATTCCCTTCAAAAAAGGTGAAGGTACTATGGATTTTACTAAAAGTATGGAAGACTTGGATAATCTTATTTCGAGAGAATGGATTAAAAGATGTTGATTTGAGAGGGTAAAATTTTACTTGGTTGAATAGAAGAAAGGGGATAGTTTAATCCAGTCAAATTAGATAAAACCCCGGTCTCTCTTGATTGGTTGAAATTTAATTTTAAGTTTTCCTCCCTACCAAGAATTGGTTGGATTGTCTTCTTCCCCAAGAAGAAAAACTCCTTTCGATTTGAAAATTGGGTCACTAATGAAGACATCCAAATTCTAGTGAGAGAATGGTGGAACATTGGTGTCAAAGGTACCACTATGTTCAAGGTGGCCACAAAGATGAAGAAAGTTAAATATAATATCAAAAATGGAATAGAGAATTCTTGGGTAACATCTTTTCCTCAAAATTTCTCTTGAGTTTTAAATTAAAAATCTACAAGACTCTATTGAAAGGAATGGTATGGACCAAGATTTTTACAGTTGGGAATTTTTTTGATGGCAAACTACCATAATATGCTAACAAAAGAAGAAATTTTCTAGAGACAAAAATCAAGGACTACTTAGCTTAAAGAAGGAGATAAAAGTACTTGTTTTTGCATCTCTACCTTGAAGATAAGAAATTCTAACAAAATTAACAAAAATTGTATCAAAGATGGTGAAATTAATGAAGAACATGATGAGATTAGATTGGAAGCAGTTCATTCCTTCAAAAATCTCCTTGCTCTTGATGATTTACCTCTCAAGAGTGCAGATTACTTCTTAGAAAAAATACCCTCTTTGATCTCTAAAGAGGATAATTTCTCTCTTTCTAGACCGGCCACTTTTGAGGAAGTTGAATTTGTTGTTTTTCCTTTAAAAGAAGACAAAGCTCCAGGACTAGATGGTTTCTCATCCACTTTCTTCAACTACTTTTGGGATATTATTGGACAAGATGTTTTCAACACAACATTTGAATTTTTTAAAATAAATCTCTTCTCAAAGAACTTAATTGCATCTTTCGGCATTGATTCCCAATAGTGGTGGAGCTATGAGTTTTGGTAATTTTGGACCAATTAGCCTTTATAATACCATTTTTTTCTAAAATCTTGGCTCTTAGGTTACAACAATTCTTACCCACTGGTTTTAGATCATCAAGGGGTTTTGTTATTGCGAAAAATTCAAGATGAGATTTTTACTATTCATGAGACGATACACTTGATTTCACTTTTTGTGAATTTATTTCATTCCTTTTTAAGTTTTAAAAATGTTTAACTAACATACATAAAAAATGATGAAATAATGTAATGTGGATATTATGATTTAATTAACTTCCAACATTAATTGCACAAATTAGAATAATGTTTTTCAAAGTGACTATTGATCTAACAACTATAAAAACAAAAGGGAGAATTACACTTAGCTGATTTTGTGTGGATCTAGAAGAGTTTGGATGATCTAAATACAAGAACAAGATGATATGAGACTGAAAATGTTTTGTAACAAAAACTAACACTTGCAATTGAACCTGGTCAAAATCGTACAACTAGGTCAAAATGGTATATAGTCTTGGAATTTCTTGAAATCTGGGTATGTAACTTCCTGAGTGCTTTATCGCCTCGGAAATGAGCGTCGATGTGTGTCACTTTGTGTGTTGGTCTTTTTTTTTACCTTCAAAATGGCTTTGTAAACTCTGCTTAAACCCTAGAACCCTTGTACTTCAAGAAGAAGATCATGTAAAACAAATTTAGGTAGGTTGTGGGAACCCCGTGCACCGCCAATGTCGCCACTACTTCAAAGAGGGATCAAATTGTACATTGTTCCCATAGTACATGATATCTACCATAATGCAATCAAAACTTGACAATCATGCTTTGACAATGCTTTACTTGAGTTTCACTTGCTCAAATACTTGGAAATGATTTTGCTTGCTTATACAATGAAGATGGAGGTTCCTACACTTGGAAGGACACTTCGACACTGTAGAGGGTGATTCCCTAATGGATACTCTGAGTTATTTCACATTTTAGGGATATTGGAGTGTTTTTGTGCTTGCTTTTACACGAGGAGTTTTAAAGTTTTATTCCTTAAATGAGGTATGATTTACTTACTTATATATGCTTTTGAAGGTTATTATGTCATGAAAGGATGACCAATGGGATATATTTGCTCATAAAAATGTGATAGGATCGAAAGAATTAGCCCAAAGCATGTCGGTCCAAAGTTGAATAGTAGGGTCGGCTTGTAGATTTGTATAAACTAGCCTAAAATGGAGTTTTGATTGAGAGGACAAAAACATGTTTAACTTTATGGGTCGGAGGATGAATGTTTTTAGGTGTGTTTTATATTGTTAAACTTAAGAAATTAATCACAGAGAGGTGTGTAAAGATAATAAAGTAATCTAAGAGCTATCAGGGTGTGCTAAGTAAGAGTGAAGAGAGTGCATTTGTACATACAAGTGTGTAATGTCAAGATCAATAATGTCAAAGGATAGATTGTCAAGTTTGAGTGTCTACAACATCATATCTATAATAAGAAAAAGGAGGCTATGGTCTTGAAATTAGACATGAACAAAGCTTATTACCGATGTTCTTGGAGTTTTATTGATAATGTTTTTTGAAAAATTGGGATTCGATTCCTCCTTTAGGACACTTGTGTTAGAATGCATCTCCACCCCCTCCTTTTCTATCCTAATTAATAGTAGTGACGGTTTCTTCTAAAGCTTCAGGGGCCTCGAGACAAGGAGATCATTTATCTCCTTTCATCTTCATTATTATGGTGGATACCCTTATTAGATCTTTTTCTCATGCCATAACTTTAGGATTCTTAAATGTGTTAATCCGGTAGTGGGTTACACCAATACAACCCACCAATAAATTTTTGATGATACCATTGTTATAGTTGAGGCATCAACCGATGAAGCTAAGAATTTTAAGTTAATGTTGGATGAGTATCAAAATATTTTAGGGCAGCTTATCAATTATGAGAAAAGCTCCATCTTCTTTTTAACACCCCGAACCCAAGAAAGCCAATATTTTACACGTTTTTAGATATTGTGAAAATAATCTTCCCTTTGATACTTAAGTATGTCCATTGATGCTAGAAAGATTCATAACCATGATTGGAATTTTCTGATTGAAAGGTTCCATAAAAATCTTGTTGGTTGGATAGGTTGTCTCCTCAACCAAGCATGTAAACTTCAACGTCTCCAAAGTTCATTGTAGATCCTTCCCATTTATATCATGTCTTTCTTCCACCTACCTTCTATGTTGGTTGATTGTATTGAGAAAATGAAAAAAGTTTTTTTTTTTGGATTGGTTGGGAAAAAATGGGATTCATCTTATTTCCTAAGATAAAGTTTTGCAGACTAATATATCTTTGGAGGGCTTGGCCTCAAAAAATGGTTCATGGTGAATAAATCTTTGTTGGCCTAGAAGCTTTGGCATTTGTACCATGAATCGGGGTAATGGATTACAATTTTAAAGAATAAATATTTAAAGGATGATCCTCTATATGGATAAGTTTATGATAAGGACTCTAGCTCTTGCTTCGGGGAGGTTGTTAACCGTATTTAAAGATTTATTGTTGCAATTTTGCACATGGAAAGTTAGAAATGGAAGAAACATCGAATTTGGGATGACTTATAGTTAAAAGATAAACCCCGCTTAGGCAATTTTCCCTTGGAATTTTATAGTGAGAAGATTGAAAACATGGTGGAAAACTACTTGACTTCAATGCATGGGGAAAAAGATGGAAACACTTATCTATTAGAGGATTAAATAAGGAAGAAGATGAAAGCTTGCAAGATCTCGAATAAGAATTTAAATTCCATATTTGTGGGCCATTATACAAGTCGAGACCAACTTATTTGGAGTCTATCAATAACCGCCGATTACAATGTTAAATTTGTTTATTCCCTGTTTTACAAAGACTATAAGAGTAACTTTAATTGGGCTAAAATTTGGAATAGTTCAATCATCTCGAAGATTAATCTCTTTTTGTGGCTTTCTCTTCATGAAATATAATTGATATGTAAATGAAGGAAATCTAAGGAGTTGATCATGTAAGAGCAATATGCTAACTAGTACCAATGTACATACAATACTAAGCTAACATAAAGAATGGGAAAGGAGATGAACTAATCTATGCAAAATGACAAAGAGGGTTAGAGCACTTACCTGCAGGGTGGTCGTTGATGCATCTATCTCTCTAGAGAAATAGTACGCCGAGAGAGAATCGCTATGGGTGGAAAAGGGGAACATCGTTCTTGTCCTAAAGTTCTATAGATGACCTAATCATGCAAGCAATCCAACAACCAAGAAGAGTGTCCAATCCAAATCAAATGCAAGATAGACCAAGAACAAAGTAAGAAGATGCAAAGATGGCACAAAAGAGCAAAGCAAATGGTTATTCGTTCATGTCATTCCTTTCTTCCATTACATGAGATGTCAAGGTGTGATGTGCATATATACCCGACGCCATCACTCGTGGGCGATGGTGTCGACCAAGGAAAACCTAACACCGACACCATCGCCCATAGGTGATGGTGTCGCCAAGGACAACCCTAATGTCAAGTGGGGTAAAAATGTGTCATGGATCAAGGGCAAGTCAGCGGAATAAGTGTCAATGACAAAGTCAAATGCAAGCAAGTGTCGAGAGTGCTAGTGTGTGCAACATAAAAGGACTGATGGAGGCAAGGGTAACTAAGGCTAGGGCTACATAGCGGTACGTCTCTCTATGTACTGTCTCTAATCCCATAATGACCATGTGTATAGTCATACCCCATTCCCAGCATGCCCCTTAAGGCACCCACTCAAGAAATAGATGCATCAACGACCCTTATTTGCACAAGAGTTGTTAGTAACAACGTGAAAAATTCAATGTATACAAGTAGCACCTTATAAAAGAGTTGATTTGGGCAACCACAAGATTGATAGGAAGAGACTTATGAAAACCACAGTTGGGGACTCAAAGACTTGGTAGAGATTGCTAGTGTAACTCCTATTCTTAAATATCCAAACCTAATGCTCCAAAGATAGTCCCCTAAGTATAAGTAAAACTACCTCTTAAACCTTTAAGACTTTAAGAGCAACTTGGTGAGTGCAAGGAGACCGATAGATAATGGTGTGATGTGTCGGAAATGCTCGAAAGAACGCCTATAAATAATGGTCATTATTAGATATTGCAATTGCTTATAGCCAATCTGCAGCGAGAAGTCGGCCATTGAGAACTATAGTCGATAGTATCAACCATGGTTGATGTTGTTGGCCTTATGTAATAGCAAATCAGGAGTTTTAGGGGAAGGACCAAGAGGTGGAGGAAAGAATCGAAAGATGATGAAAAGGTGATTTGATGGAGGTATGAAGGTGTTGTAAGTGGATATGCAGGTGATAGTAAGAGGATAGTAAGTTGATGTCAAAGAGATGGTAGATGGGAGAATATCTAAGGTAGCAAGGACTGCACATCAAAGCTCTCTTATAAATACCACTAACTAGCCCAACTGTTTTTTATTATTTCCACCCCAAGAATGCCTCATGAGACATCACTCAAAGGGGTTATTGCACCAATGGTGCATGTGAAGAAAAAATTAAATAAGAGTGCAAAATAAGCTGTATACAAATAGTAAGAAACATATTGTTTATGCGAAAAATTGTGTTCAAATGGATGTGAGCAAGTCTCTTCTTTAAAAAGTTAGGTTAAAATCGCTTGAGACAGATATGTTCGATCAGCCTCTAAACTATAAGAATCTCTCATTCTGATTTTTGATGAGCCATTTGGCTAAAGACTACTCATAGGCTGCAATTATTGAAAAGGAAAGGGAAAAGGGGGAATTTTAAGTAGTTAAAAGGAAGAAAACCATGAACGTGAATCCAAAGGGAAGGACAGCGTTTAAGAGTAAATAAAAATGATGGTCTTCAAGAAGGTTTAAACCCTTTTGCAATTTTAGTATCAAGAATCAAAGATTTACAGGAACAGGGATGATAGGAACATCCGATAACATGGTGGAACTTGTTATCAATACTCATGTTGTTCAGGTAGATGACCCAACCGAGGCTTTTATTATGTGACTAACATCGTATGATCTGGATAATGAAGCTTTTGTTTTCCCAAAGGCATGTCCAAGAACTTTAATGCAAAAGAACAAAAGCCCTATGATAAGGCAGACAAGAAGGTTGTTGACAAACAGGCGGTAGGGAATTTGGAAAGGGGTAAACCCGCCCTTTGTTCCTGTAGGAAGCAAATTGATAATGTCTTTTGTGCTTTTGATATTGTTGTTCTGTTTAGCCATGTTAGCTAGCATGGTGGGTAGCTTTTTGAGCCATGTTTTTACATGCATTGGATACCGCACTGGGAATACCTACCGGGCACCCTTTTGTTGTAGCCATTTATATTTTATTAATTGATATTTATGGATGCATTATAAAAATAAAAAATTTAAAAGTTTAAATATAGCCGAATGCACTGATTTCAAGAAATGAAATTTTAAAAAAATGTATATTGTTGGGAAAATTCGTTTCTTTTGATCCTGTTTCTGGTTGACATTCTGTTGTGGTCTTGGCTTTGAATTTCTGTGATTTGAAAAGCTCGTGATAGGTAGCATATTGAAGCAGCAGAGGCATTCAAACAAGCATTTATGATAGAAGCGAGCACAGAGAATGTTACCAGTCCTCGTGTTGATGTATTGTTACTGTTAGCCTCTTAACTCCAGGAGGCGTTGAGATGCTATTTTGGCCAACTTTAGATTAGAATGCAATCGGGAGGCAAAAGCAGAGCCCCCAAACACTAGCACCTGGTACTGCTTGTAATGGCATTCTTTGTATGAAATCGTATGCCTGGTCGAGATGCCCAGCACGAGCAAGAAGGTCAACCATGGATGCATAGTGCTCTACTGTGGGCGTTGTGACAGAGTTGAAGCATTTCCACCCCGCTTCCACCATACCAGCATGGCGGCATGCCCCAAAACTCCAACAACCGTTACATCATCTGGTTTATTTTCCGTCCATTGCATTTGGGCAAAGAGTGCAAGTGCGTCCTCAACGTAGCCATGCATTCCATATCCTGTAATCATTACATTCCACGAAACCACATCCCTGTCATGCATTTTATCAAACAATTGGCGAGCAGCTTCTACGCTTCCACATTTGGCATACATATCTACAAGTGTGTTCCCTACCGAAACTTGCGACTCAAACCCTTTTCTTAATATGTAAGCATGAATTGATTTGCCTTGTCGCAAAGCTCCTAAATGTCCGCATGCAGGAAGCACGCTGAGCACGGTGACTGAATTGGGTGTCATACCCATTAGCGGCAATTGAGAAAACAGTGTGATGGCATTGTTCGCCTCTCCATTCTGCGCATATCCGCCAATCATTGCAGTCCATGTTACTACATCTCTTTTCAACATTATATCGAAACATTGCCGTGCTGTCTCCATCCTTCCGCATTTAGCATACATGTCTATCAGGCTATTTCCTACTAGAATACCCAATGCAAATCCATTCCTTATTACGTATGAATGGATCCCTTCTCCATATTGCACAGCTCCCAACTGAGCACATGCTGGAAGCACAGTTGCCATGGTGATAGAATCGGGTTTCAATCCTGTCAAATGCATTTGATGAAAGAGGAGCAAGGCTTCCCTGGCATCTCCATTCTCAGCGTGCCTTGCAATCATTGCACTCCATGAAATTACATCCCTGTTACACATTTTATCAAACAACTGGGATGAAATCTGCATACTCCCACACCTGGCATACATATCTATGAGAGCATTTCCGAGAGGAACGTGTGAATCAAGGCCCCGTGTAATTATGCAACCATGAAGCCACTTGGCTTGTGTTAAGTTAGCGCATGCCAAAACCAGACTGAGCATGGTTACAGAGTTGGGTTCAACATGTGCTAGTTGCATTTCATGGAAAAGCGCCAAGGTTTCATTAGCATATCCATACTGCCCATACCCAGCTATCATCGCACTCCATGACACCACATTTCTTGTCGACATTTTGTCAAACAGTTGGCGCGCAAACTCTAAACAACCATATTTCGCATACATACCAAGCAGGGTAGTAGCAACAAAAACATTTGAGTGGTGCCCATTTTTTATTATATGAGAATGAATCTGTTTTCCTTGCTGAAGAGCGGAAGCCTTGAGAAGAATTGAATAGGTGAAATTGTCAGGTTGGAGACGTTTTTGGAGCATTTGGAAAAAGAGGTGAAGAGCTCGGTGAGAGGGAGAGGGATCTGCATCCGCATACGCTCTAATCATGGCATTCCATAAGAAAGTATTTCTATTTTCTTCGCTTATCTTGTCAAAGACGAGGCGTGCACTTTCCAAAGTGGCGCACAGGGCATACACATTCACAAGTTTAGTCCCCAGAAATACACTTTGTTGGAGGCCATTTATAAGAATGTGAGCATGTACTTGATTCACGCATTTACTACTTGCGCACTTGTGCAACAGACTAAAGTAGAAATTCAAGGGGAGAGTGAGGGGCATAATATTTTCAGTGAACACCTCACTGGTTTCATCAAATTGTGTACAAACTCTGATCAGCGAGGAGTTGTGTCTGTCACCACTTGATTGCGTTCTCCGTTGTTTCAATCGTGCTCCTGGCACTGGTCTACCTTCATTTCAAGTAGAAGGATATATATTCATCTTTCAATTTACTAGAGATACACTAATCCTTTTTATCAAACTTTCAGAGATAGACAAGATATATATCTTACAGAAAAAAAAAAAAAAAATCAAAATTTTACAGAATTCAAGTTATTTGAGAGGTTCGAATACTTTATAAGTGAATATTTTTACATTATTTATCACATATGATGAATGTTATATAGTTGGAACTTCAAATAATTTTGGATTATGTATTTTTATTTAAACAATCAAATGATTTACATAATACAACTACATAGATCAAACACAAAAATGTATAATATGGAAGTAAACCTTTTAAATTTTAAATAATTTCACTTTCAAATTGTTGATCTCTATGGGTGTCACACTTTGATTCTCCTCCCATAGAGAAAAATGTTGATGTTGTTAGAAGGTAGGTAGGGTGCGCACAAACGCGAGCAATCTAGACAGAGTCTTGTGCAAATGGGCAAGGCTCTACCTCTCTTGAAAAGAAGGCGCACATGGGAAGACACAATAGAAAGTTCAACACGGCACGCAGAAATCCTTCTCAAGGTTTGTGTCCTCTCTTGTGGATCTCGCAATCAAATGATAATGTGCTAGGAATAGCTCAAGATGAAGGAAAAGTGAATTTTTTTATTTTGAGCACGTTTGGTGGTTTGTTTATAGGTTCCGGTGGGATTGCGCACGAGAGTGGACAAATGGCAAATAATGAGGAACTACCTCATGAAGATAAGCAGGAGTGTGTGGGAGGCTAGTGAGTCATTATTTCATTATGCATGCGAGAGAGTGCGAGTGCGAAGGATTACACGTAATGACTATCACATGTAACCATCAAAAAGATAGCGATAAAAATTAATTGTGAACTTTACTCTTAATCTAACCAAGTTATAAAAATAGGTGCAAAAGAGGAGAAGGGCAAGGAAGAAAAAGAAATGGATTTGATGGTGTGGCAAATACCCCTTCCTAGTTGGCGAAGGACTATCCAATAAACCATACTCTAGCTCAAACCAGCATTCACTCGATCAAGACAAGAGCGAGTGTAAGAGTATGAGGAACATGTTCGAAAACAAGGAGGAACATAATGTTGTAGATGCGCAAGAAACAAACTCTAACTCCAAATAACAACAATGAAAGATATATCTATTCAGAGAAGGGAGATCTCCTTCAACGAGGAAAGAGTGCATGCAAACAACAATATCTAGGGCAAAAATGTAAGTAAAAATAAGTGAACAAAGGCAAATGCATTAAAATGTTCAAAGCTTCTTTCTACAAGTATCCGACCAAAATAATGCCTTTCAATTGGGAATTTATAAAGAGATATCACGATTACTGGGGGAATACTTACAAATATTACAAT
Source organism: Taxus wallichiana var. yunnanensis (assembly GCA_018340775.1). Taxonomy (NCBI): domain Eukaryota; kingdom Viridiplantae; phylum Streptophyta; class Pinopsida; order Cupressales; family Taxaceae; genus Taxus; species Taxus wallichiana. Next base: position 484,194,752 of record CM031237.1, read on the forward strand.
TAATAGCCTCATCTAATTGTGTAGGGAAGATCGGACAAAGTAGATATATGGGTGGCCATGCAGACCAATCAAATTGAATGCATGCTTAGGTGATCTAGAAGAATATTACATCTAATAATAAGTCTAGTTCAAACAACATTCAATATGACATGGCTCGCAAATATGGCATGAAGTGTAGGTCCAAACTTTGTTTGAATCGTGGGGTGCCAAACTTACAACATAGTGTGATTAATGTGATCTTCTTCACCTTCTCTTCTTGAAAGAATGAACAAGATCATATTCACCGACAAAATGTTAGTTTTGCACACTATTGGTGTTAGAGTTGGTAGTTGGTGTTGACTTTGGAGCATGTTTTGTCATTTTATGACTAAGTACCACTTGTCTTTTATGCAATGACGTGCTTTGGGACTTTTTAACTTTCTTGTCCAATCCTTTGAGAAAATTTTATGGTCATGCCTTCAATTCCCAAAGTAAAAGAAAAGCACAAAGTTATGTAAAAGGAGGCATGTAAATACAACAAAAATAAACTACGCATGCAAAGTGTGTGTGCATCTTCCTTTTAGATTTCCAACATGCACGGATTGCAGACGCATTATATTCCATAGTCTCGTAGAATACAAGGATTGTGTGTTAAACTACGCACACTGTCTTACTTAGAATAATCTCTAACAATTTTCTTGCATAGTCTTCAAATTATCATGAATGCATGTATAATACATGCACAAAATAAAGCTTAAGAGAAACCAAGTGTTAGCATTATATTTTCCCAAGAGGGCCATAACTTAATCAAATATACAACTACGAGATAGAATGGGCAAGTTAGGTGATTGCATGAGTGTATAGTGGGTTGTTTGAAGGGTAAAAGGATTCACAAAGCATTGGGAGGCCACAAACAAGTAGGATGCACATGACATTGCGCAAAGGGAATTGTATAGTCCCGAATTGAAGGGGCCATTGTGCGGAGCTAAAGATAATGTGCAAAAAGGTTGTGGAAAGTGAAAACAATCCACACATTGGGAATCCAAAATGGGCACACATAAAGACGTGAAAGATACATGTGCAAAGATCATGGGGAGGCAAGACGGTCAAGAAATATTGTGTAGGTGAATGAATGCCATGCAAGATATTGCACAAAAATATTAGAAGGGTGTGCGTAGATGGGGAATTCACTTGTGCAATGGGAATTGGGACAAGTAAAGCGCACGCACGTGAAATGCAAAGAACTTAACAGAGGGCCAACTAAGATTCTAAAGAGACTCGAGGGGAGAAAGGAGGATTGTGCAAAAGATGGGAAATTATAGCACACAAGAATTCACCTCTCGAAAAAAGGAAAAAAAAAAAAGAGAGGTTCATTGATTTCCTTAAGGAAATAAGGGGTATGTGTTGTGGACACAACAACGAATGGAGACTCGGTTGTGAAATGCTCTTAACCATTTTGAATCTATAATCTCCGGTCTAAAATAGAAACCAATAGAGTACTTAGCTCAGAAGACTTTACATTTTCAAATTAAAAGCATAATCAAAGGCCTTAAAATTTATGTGCAACTTACTAAGTTTTCAAACTTATAGAGAGTCAAGTGTGTATGCATGAAGTAGATTCACCTTGTTTGTGGGATTTATGTTCTTGTACAAAGAGTGATCACATAGCTTACTTTTGATGGGGTTTGTATTCTTTTTACATATATATTTTGATGGGAGATGGATTGATGGGGAAGGCTAAGGCATTGTTCTCTGTCATCATGATGTTTATAGCCCCAACAAAGATACCTTTGGTTTAGATCAGTTCCTTACTCCACCTTTGCCGTAGGGATTCCATAGTCTGATAGAGATCACTAGAACACCCTTAAGAAAACAAATCTTTTGAAACACTTTAAAATTTGATTCATTTATTTTTCTTATTTTCCTTCAACGCGTGCACAAAGGTTGTGCGTGGGTTGGGAACCAATATAACCAGGTGAAATTATACATCAAGCAAGTCAAGTGCGAGATGATTTCCTCTTGTGCTTTCTCATATGCCTCGTAGATAATTCTTAATGATTATATAGTGTGGGTGATTCTCCTTAACAAATAAAATTTGTTTTAAATATTTCTGCAATACATCTAAAACAAAGATTCATATTTTATTTTGAAAAAGAAAAATAATCAAGCACAAGTATTGACATTTATCCCAAGCTTACTAAATCCTCTAAAATTCAAACATACTTAAAAATGAACAACTTCCCGTAGACACAAAATCACGCACTTAGGTACATTTCTAGGTCCTAAAAGCATGTTAGCATTTACATGATTCCTAAGCAAGAAAACTAGTGATTGACAACTATCTTTGGCCTCTTTTCTTTGTCTTTTTCTTTCTCTTTGGTCTTACACACCCTATAACCTAGTTAGAACTTAACTCATTTATCTTTCATGGCTTGTATACTAACGCCCAACTTGTAACATTCAAAATTACTAGAATCTGGAAAATGAGGATATTTTTTTACATACATAAAAATAGATTACACAACTGCAATCATATAGATTTATTTAATCAAATTCTTTAAATTAAATTTGTTCTTTTGATCTATCTCGATAACATCCATGTAAGCCATGTGCGGGCCGAGAAGGGTGAATCGGATCTCCACGATCTCTATTAAATCACTACTTGAGTGACAATGCTTACTAGCATTTTGGCTCAACCTTTTTCGAGTCATGGGAACCGTGACGCTAAAAGCGACAAGCGAGCGTGGGAATCTACAAGTAACTCTTCCGCGCACCCGATCTCTCGAGGTCGTGCTGAGACAACAAAGTGGGGATGGAATATTCGTGGGGTGCGAGACAAATTAGTTAGGCAATCTAATGTTTTCAATACGCACTAGTGGAATTTGCGAATCTAAGGAAAAGAAGGCCCTTCTAACTCCGAATGGTGTGATAGATCGATCGGCAAGTATGATCGTCAAGGCTCCAATCAATATCGAGCTCGGCGTGATTCGATCTATGGGTTATGGAATACGTGGAAAATGACCGGGATAGTTTCGTGTATGTCTCCAGATAAGGTCATATGGTGGGTAATGAATACAATCGACTCTATGGACGATTCTCTGGCCTAGTCCATAATTCTCTCACTTTGTTAGCCGCTATATCTAGTAAGGATAATTGTTCGATGATGGTGGGTGGAAGTGGGGTAGATCTGAATACTAATATATGTAGGCGTTGTCATGTCTGATTGACTTATGGATTCGTTAGGTTGCGGGATTTGTGGATCACAACCGTAGACTCTTGGTTGTTGCGGTCCTGCTATGGTCATGTACAAAATCAAGTCCTAATCCCTAGTATCCAATAATCATATGCTTTCTCAGCCTTCATATTTAGGATCAATAACTGTGCGATCTTCTCAGAGTACCTCACAAGGTGTTCTTGCAACCTGGATTCTTAGGCTGGTATCTATATCGAGAAGAGTGTCTCCTACATCTGGCTGTGGGACCAAAGGATCACAACCAAAGGTTTGTTCTCTTTTGAACCCTTCTACAGTCATGTGTATGTTTGCCTAGGGTAATCTATAGTTCGGTTGATTTGACCAAAACGTGTGTGCTTGGTCGTCTTCTATATTTAATCCCCTCAACTGAGAGTGATCTCGTCAGTAAATCATGTTGTTGTTTGGAAGATTTGTATTCTAAGGTTCTAGTCTATGTCAACTATTTCGTGACAAGATTGGGTTGAGGCACAATTGGCTCAAATACGTATTCCCTGGGCTCCCTAGGTCCCATGATTGTCATACAAAACAATAATGTAAATCTAACTGCAACAAAGCGAATTTTAACTACGTGGAATAAATCTAGAACATATATATAATTTCTATTTTTGTATTTTTTGAGAAACCTTAAGAATTTAAGAAAGCAGCTATTTAAATGTATCTAGAATTTGACAACTAAGATAAAACTTAAAACAAACAAAATAACCGAGTGTAGTTATTTATCTGTGTAATTTGTAGATCTATTCTAAATAATGAAATAACTTGCTTAATCTATTTGCCAGACTCTCGATCCTACCTCAGAAGTGAGGAATGAATCATAGTTTCTCAGAAACTATCAATCCCCACAGCTTCCCTAGCAATATCGAAAGTAAACTTAACTGAAAAGAAGTGATTATCTACTCTATTTGATATATTTCTAACTTTAGAACTTTGAAAGCTAGAACCTGGATTCTGCAGAACAGTGACGAATCCAATGGTGTGTGTGATCTTGTCCCCTCAGTGTGATCTCCTCGTTCCTTTGTGTTCACGTGAATCCAGAAAAGCATGTAATGCTAGCATCAACAGAAGTAGATATTGGGACAAAGGCAGCTCGAATGCGATCGAATATAATGCGAGTGGGAGAGGGATAGCGCAAGAGTACATAGCTTGGCTTATGTAATTCCTAGAGGGATTTATTCATGAGTCATGTAACATAAAGCGTCCGTAACACGAAACTATCATGTTTTGAGGAGCAAAACCTACAACTTTAATGGCTTCCTAAGCTATTCTACTCCAATGGATTGGGTGAAATAACAAGACTTTGCCGCACAAGATGGATATATGGCTTACCAACAAATTTGAACAATGCTAACTAAACATGCAAAGAATTGAAACTATGGCTTCTAAGCAAAATAATAACTCTGAACTATTGAAAATGAGAGCATGAAAAGTGAATGAGGGGTAGACCAAAAGTGAATGAGCACAAGCCATTTATTTATAGCTTTTCATTCACCCAAAGATCAAAACCAAACCGAACTCTAAAACTATAAACAATGGCCAAACACTATTTCCAGGGGACCAAAAACATAAATGCAAGCCCAAGTCGACAAAAAAAGCTAGTGAATCATTGATTTTTACGTGAGTCGCGTTAAAAATGCTTTTTAGAAAATACATAAAGGACCGCCGCTCTGAGGGGCAGCGGCAGGATTGCCGCCGATCAGGATCGACCGCCCGATCGCAGGCGCGGTTTCACATCAAGACCAAAAGGCCAAGAAAAGAGGGAAAGAGATAAAAACAAAGGACGCAGGGGCTAAGCGGGGCATGCAGGATGTTAACGCACACTTGGAGATATTTTCTGGATTCCGAACACCTTGCGAGGAGACCTGTATCATCATTGGGGCACTTGTCACATTGTTCTAAGAAGACATGAGATCTTACAATTTTGGGTACGTACGGGAACCATGTGAAATTCCTCGGGTCTACCACGAAGCTAGTTTTCGACTTCGTATTCTAGACTCTCAAGATCCATCATGCCTACCTCATGTTCAGTGTTCAACTTCCCATGATCAGGTTACTGGAAATTTTAATTTAATTGGAGGACTAGGTGATCAGACAATGCACAACCATCAATGCATTACTTTGGCCAAAGTTTTCCACCGTGCAGGTTATGGCTAAACTCAAGACAACACACTAGTCTTATGAGTTTAAGTCTTCCACCACCTCACAACTATCCCTTTCACAGTTATCTAGATCTTATAGTTTGTATTTACTTTATTTCCAATTTAACCTATCTTGCAAGGCTTTATATCGAGATAAATGTCAAAGGCCAACTAGGATCATCATGAGATAAGTCTAATGTATCTTTTCATCTATTTACCATCCCATTTAGTCTCTCTTTTCCTGATGCTTGGTTTTTAACCTTAAATTACCTTTTACAACGATACTCTTCCATTCTTTATACAACATGATTTACAATCTTATCATATTAATACCAAGTTCACCGGAAGGCTGAATTAAATATATATTAAAACATGTATATTTAATTATTCCTTCGATTAGCTACGTCACTAAATAGCTTATTTAATTTAGAAATTAAAGACAATTGATTATTACAATAATTGTTTAATTATCGACTTCATACATTAACAAATATCAAATAAATAAATTTAACAATTTATGATAAGTAAGATTTCTTACTTCTAGTATTTATCATTTACTCATATTAAGATATTCTTTCATACAAGGTAATCATCTCTTTATTAAAATCATAAATTACATATGTCGTTAAGGTGAAATATATAACTATTATGGTAACTCTCACATAGTGAGGTTTGAATATTAACAATGGGTCCAAGATCCCAATAAATTTAGTCAAAATTCTGGTATATCATCCTTCTACAAATTGAAATCCAAGTATCTCATTTAGATCCATGCTACGATAAAACTTCACAAGACATGAGTTTCGCATATCCGAACATGACGGCTAATTGTCCTGCAAGACTAGAGTAGGGGTATGTTGTCAGTTCAAAATGAATGGCATGAATATTGCCTCCATTTTCTCGATGCAATTATTTAATAAAATATGAAACAATATATAAGTTATTTTATCAACAACGCATGGCAATACAACAAAGAATGTATTATTACATGTTCTACATCAAGATACAACTATGAATGTACACCAATAGAACAACCAATTTCTATTTCAGCAAGCATATTTCACTCTAATCACAAGGATCAAGACATAATCAAACCATAATCATTCAACATCGAATTCAGATTAAACCACAAGCAAATCATGCTTCACATGGTATAGATTCAACTATTATTTTTCTTACCTTCCAATCAACAAGCAACTTAACAAAACATGTCTGAAATCATCATTTCCAAATACCAATTAGACATATTCCCTCTAGGTAATGAGTAGCTCTATAAAACGCACAATAACTTTATTTCAAACAATCAAAATACATACATACATACATACATACATACATACATACATACATACATACATACATACATACATACATACATACATACATATATATATATATATATATATAGGAACAATCCAACTAAACAACGTAAAAACACCTCTATTAAATCATTTTAACATGTTCTTTCAGGTAACCGACAGATCAACAAAACAAATTGACCCACATACCACAGGATGATAATTTTGAAGTCTATTTGCATAGAATAACAGCAATAAGTTTCTAACACTTCCAGTAATGAAATCCTTTAAGAAAAACTAAGTCATCTTACATAGATTGTTAACACTAATTTGTTTCAATCCGGTAATAAAATTATACCTATAGGCAAATCGACTTGTACATATCCAATTCAGTTCGTTCCAAAGATTAATTTCTTTTCTATTTAGAAATTATTAGAATTGAAAGCAAATATATATCGGGAAAAATGATGAAATACCAGTAAAAATATTTTCACACTACCTTAAATCGCTTTGCTCATACATATAAATTATTGTTTGACTGTAATAAAACCCAGAGGCAGGAATCGATTTGGGTTTCCAGAAATCAAATTTAAATAGAAAATAAAATAAAATAAAAATTGATTTGGAACACCCATCTCGCATTTTTTTCTAGGTTTAGCTAAAACCACACAAAGAAAACTTAAGAGAATACAGAATTCATCAATTTCCTTTTTAAAATTCATTTCAAGCAATTAAATCAAGTTGTCCACAAATTCATTTAATTGCCATTTAAAACAGAATGTGTATTTCCTCATTATTTACAAATAATGTTGCAGAGAAGGGAGAAGATATTCATGCCTGAAGTAAACCTAGAATCAACAACCTCTTACTCTTCCAACTCCAACAAGTTGAATCCTTCCTTCCTCCCAAAACTCACACAGGTATCCCAAAAGAGAAGAATGAAAACATACAAAGGAGAAATAAAAGAAAATATAATGAAGAAACTATACTATAATGGAGAATTTTGGGCTTCCCAATGTTGCTTCATGCGTCAATGCATGCCACATACTTGGTGTCAGATGAAGGCGTGTCCCTTTCAAAACTCTCAGATTTTAAATATTAAAATATTATTATTATTATTCTTTTTAACTTTTGATTTACATGCCAAATCCTTTTAGGATTTAAATATATAATTTCACAAATTAATAATGCATTTTTCAATTTTAATTTTTATTGATACCTAACTTTAATGGTATAATTAATCATCGTAATATAAGTCCACATATTTGCCAACAATATGTTATCATAATAATTATTCGAATATCGTAATAATACAGAGGTAGTATTTATCACGTCATTGCGAAAGTCGAACAAAACAAAAGATGACCAAACCAATTAAACTAAAGTAACCAAAATACAAATAACTGAAAGATTCACTATCATTTATGAATCGTTTTACATATGATTAAGGCCTAATCATGTTTTAGGAAGGATCATCAAGGTGGGTGCGGGGTTATTTGTTCCGCAATGTCATGCCCTGCAGCAGAAGCTGTGGGTCATGATACGATGAACCAAATGAATTTTATACCCAATGATGATCTCGTCTAATCCTGTTTAGACTTAACTGTAGTTAATTTAACTTACAAGAATTTTTGGGATGTTACACAACTAGGACGACATCACCTAAGTGCTCATGTCCCCCCAGCGTCCCCGATGTTTTTCTACTCCACTCGCTCTTTTTGGGTCTCTTTTATTTTTTAGGAATCTTTTTCACTTAAGGTTGGCCTTCCAAAGGTTGTTAATTACTAAATTCAAATAAGGGAATCATATAAATACATAGTTATGTGTTCAAAATAAAGGAACAAGCACTAAGCATTGCTATCATCGCCTAAGTTTACATTCCAAAGGAACTAGAGCACTCTAAAGGCATTCATCTAGCATCCATTCAAGGGAAAAAGGTCAGAATAACTCTTCATACACAACATAGGAAGGGGAAGTTTGTTTTATTCCATCCACATATTTTACTACATTGTTACATTCTACGTATAGCTTGTTATCAGTGCAACTAAGCACAAGGGCATCCTAGGGATATTTCTACAAACACTCACAAAAACTACATGGATTTTGAGATGTATTGAAATGCTCGGTCGTAAGTTCACTCTTGGGTGACCGTCGAGGTCAATCTGACTCCCCATTCTACATTTTCCTTTTTAGGTTTGATGTGGTTTGTGGGCTTATGCAAGTGAACTTATCTTTTGCAAGTTACATGTATCTTCGGTGATCCAAGAGAGACTACCAGTGATCAATAGGAATAATTGCGACACCCTTGTGACACAACGAAACCAAATCCAGAGATTGTGTGCGCATCATGGGTGCCCAAATCTAGTCATGCCAATTTCTATTACTACGGATGCCCCTACCCTACCTTGTTTGGAGCTCCGAAATTACAGAGGCCGCCATAACGTTATTTGCATCTTATTCATCACTTTTCCCTTCTCAAATCAATTCCAAATTGTGCGGATATCAACTAAGTTATCTTTTCTCTATCTCTTACTTAGGGTTTCATACTTTATATGTTTGTTTTCTTGTGTCATATTGTATGTTAGCATTTATACATCATTTACTACAGTAGTTACTTTGTAATACTTAGATTTAATTCAAATTATATTAAAATCATTTGGTGAAGCCGTCTGCTCGAACCCTTCCTTCTTACTCCCGTTACCCATAGTGGTCAATTTGGATCTTTTGAGCACACCGAGCTTCCTCCATCTACTCGTAGGGTTTCTAAACCAATGGTTGAATATGATAACCCCTCGCTAACTCACAAAACATTCCCAAGACGATGGAAAAGTGACAAGCGAGCATGGGAATCTACAAGTAACTATTCCTCACACCCAACCTCCCGAGGTCGTGCAAAGACAAATGGCCGGTGGGGATGGATTATACGTGGGGTATGGGTAAACTAGTTAGGCAATCTTATATCTTCGACACGCACTAATGGAATCTGTGAATCTAAGGCAAAGAAGGCCCTCCTAACCTGAACTAGCATGATAGATCGGTCAAGCGAGGATGACTTCTCGAAGGCTCCAATCAATATCGAGCTCTGGCGTGATCCGATCTATAGGTTGTGGGATACAAGGAAAATGACCTAGGATTGTTTCGTGTATATCTCCAGATAAGGTCATGGGATGGATGATGGATATGGTGGATTCTACGGGTGATTCTCGGCCTAGTCCAGAAATCCTTAGCTTCGTTAGCTACTATATCCAACAGGGATAACTGTGTGATGATAATAGGCGGAAGTGGAGTGGATCTGAATACTAATGTGCATAAACCAAGTCAACGTCGGATTGACCTGTGGACTCGTTGGGTTGTGGGATTTGTGAATCACAACCGTAGATTCGTGGTTGTTGTGGACCTGCTATGGTCATGTGCGGAATCAATCCCTAATCCCTAGTATCTCAATAGTTGTATGCCTTTTCGGCCTCTATATTTAGAACAAGTTGTGCAATCTTCTCGAGTATATTACGGGCGTTCTCGCAACCCTGAATTCTTAAGCTAGTGTCTATATCAGTGAGAGTATCTCCTGCGTCTAGATGTGGGACCAAAGGATCACAACCGAATGTTTGCTCTCTTTCAATCCCTTCTACAGTCATGTGGATGTTTATCTAGGGTAACTTGTAGTTTGGGTTTGGTTTGACGGAATATGTGTGCTTGGTCATCTTCTATGTTTAACCCTCTTAATTGTGAGCTGATTTGTTGTAAGTCTGTTGTTGTTTGGAAGACTTGGATTCTAAGATTCTGGTCTATATCGGTTATCTGCGTAACAAGATTGGGTTAAGGCACGATAGGCTCGAATACGTATTCTCTGGGCTCCCTAGGTCCCGTGATTGTCATGCAAAAGGAAGTGATATAAAGCTAATTAATGATAGAATAAATCGACTACGCAAGATATATCTATGTATATTCCTAAATCTGATATTTTGATAAACTAAAAGAAAGCAATTATCCAATATATCTAGAAATTGACAACTAAACTAGTAATGAAATTAAAAATGACAAACAAAAAGTAAGTATAGCTACTTGTCTGTGCAGTTGTGAATCTATTCTAAGTAACCAGATAACTGATCTAATCTATTTGAAAGACTCTCGATCCTACCTCAGAAGTGAGGAGTGAATCATAGTTTCTCAGAAACTATCAATCCCCACAGCTTCCCTGGCAATATCGAAAGTAAAATTAACTAAAATGAAATGATTGACTACTCTTTATCGATCCGGGTGTCTAGTCTTAGAACTAGATCACCTTCGTATATGTCTCGTTCATAGACCTTCTTGTTATACTGCCGGCACATCTGGTTAGCATAAACTTTGTGCCGTTGTTCAACATCTAGCCTGACCTCATCTAGGCTTTCTAGTTGAGAGAGACGTGCTTCTCTATAAGCTTCTTCATCCAGAATCCCTTGTAATGAGATGTGGAGACTGGGTATTTCAACCTCAAGTGGGAGAACTGCTTCTGCTCCGAATACCAGCGAGAAAGGAGTTGCTCCTGTTGGTGTTCTTATTGAGGTTCGGTGGGCCCACAAGGCTGGGTATAACTTTAAATGCCAATATTTTTGTTTTCTTTCACCGTTTTAAGGAGAATGGATTTCAATGTTTTGTTTGTTGCTTCAGCCTATCTGTTGGCTTGAGGGTAATACAGGGAGGCTATATGATGGTTTATTTTAAATTTATTGCATAACTCACGAACCTCGTCATTCTTAAAAGAAGTCCCATTATCTGTGATAACGATTTGTGGGACACCGTACCTGTAAATGATCTGGTTCAAAATGAACTTGGCGATCACGGAACCTGGTACAGTGGTGAGAGGCATAGCCTCTACCCATTTGGTAAAATACTCAGTGGCTATGATTATGAAGTTATGGCCGTCTGTAGATGAGGGAGATAATTTCCCTATCAAATCTAGTCCCCATGTAGAAAAGGGCCACAAGAGTAGCGATTCGTTGTAGAGCTTGTGCCGCATGTGAATCTCGTGGGAGAATTCTTGGCATTTATAACACCTATGTACAAACTCTATGCGTCACGTTTTAGAGTGGGCTAGAAATAGCCCATCCGATGTATTTTGCGAGTGGTGGCATGACCACCGAAGTGGCCTCCACATATTCCACTGTGATATTCATGGAGAATCTTCTTAGATTCTTCTGTGTCAACACACCTTAGAAGCATTCCATCGAAAGCCTTACGATAGAGCACTTGTTCTATAATAACGTATTTAGCTACAATAATGCGTAACCGCCTTCTTTGTTGTGGCGTAGCACTTTCTGGATATGTATGGCTCATGATATAATTAATAATATCAGTATACCAAGGACATTTAGAGATGGGAGGTCTAGTTTCAACATAATCTATACATTCATCTGGGAAAGTCTAAATCGACTAGATCGCCTCCGTCTAATGGGTCAGCTAATCAATCTGTTATGATTTGTCCCTTAACGGACTTTTGATTTATAAAAGTTAATTCAAATTCACCCATTAAGGTCATAAAGCATCCAACCTTCTTAGACAAGGACCCTTGCGTGAGGAAGGTTCGTAAATGGTCTGTTTTTACAATGACCCTCGTTTCTTGATTTAGCATGTAATGTCTTAAGCATTTGGTTGCGAAGACTATGGCAAGGCACTCTCATTCTGCTTGCATATAGCATGTTTCATAATCGAGTAACGTGTGGCTTATAAAATAAATCACGCGTTCTCTCTTGTCATCGTCTTCTTGAGCTAGCATGCAGGCTAGCGAGACATTGGTAGCTCGTGAATATAAGATTAAAGGGTGATCTGGTTTAGGTGGCATTAGCGTGGGTGGTGACAACAGGAAACGCTTAACTGCTTTGAAAGCCTCATCTGTAGTCATTAGTCCAATCGATATTGTACTCTTTCTTGAGTAGATTGTTGATTGGATGAATGGCAAAGCTTAAGTCTGGGATGAATCTTTGGATTGCACCGAAGTTTCCCAAGAAACAACCTGATTCCGATTCATCCGATGGTGGGATCATTTCAAGAATAGTGCGGATTTTAACTGGGTCTACGTCGATCCCTCGTGATGATATAATGTAACCTAGGAGCTTCCCTCCTGTCACACCAAATACGCATTTTTCTGGGTTTAGTGTGACTCCGTATTCTATCAAACATGAAAGAATGATACGGAGCACTTCCAGGTGATCACAAGCATTTCCTGGCCTTGCCCAACAATTCATCTACGTAGGATTCCATGATCTTGTGAATAAGATCATGAAATATGTATGTCATTGCCCGTTGGTATGTGGCGCTAGCGTTCTTGAGACCGAATGGCATAACAACGTAGCAATAGGTTCCCAAGGAGTTATAAACGTAGTTTTGGCTTGGTCTTGTTCGGATATTCTGATTTGATTGTATCATGAGAATCCATCCATGAGAGACAAAAGCTCGAATCCGGTTGTTGTGTCAACGATGATGTCAATGGATGGTAATGGGAAGTCGTCCTTGGGGCACGCTTTGTTAATGTCTCAGAAATCTATGCAAATGTGTATCTTCCCATTCTTTTTGAGAACGGGAATGATATTAGATATCCATTGAGAATAATTGACTGGTTTGATGAATCCTACTTGGAGGAGTTTCATTACTTCTTCCTTTACCATGAGAGCCACCTTGGGTTTCATTGGTCTCGATTTTTGTTTAACTGGCTTTACATCTGATTTGGTGATGAGGTTATGTACCGCGATGTGTGGTGCAACCCCTGTCATTTCTTTATAATTAAATGTGAAAGCCTTCTGATGTTCTTTGAGGATTCGAGTGTGTATTTCTATTTCTTCTGGAGTTAACGAAGATCCTAGTTTCAAGATCTTTGGGTCTTCCTCCGTTCCAATGTTAATATCAATTGTTTCTTCGATTAAAGAAGCATTACCTTCTTCAAACTCAGGCAGGGCTGGAGGTAATTCCAGATCATCTCCATTCTCTACTGTGTACATGTTGAGTTCTTTTTGTGGGGGAAGCTCTATCATGGGATTTCGAAGTAGGAAGATGAATGTGGGATTAAGGATGAATCTACCTCATGATGGGTGAGATGTAACATTGCATAGGCATTTAAGTAATCCAGAGTGGCTCTATCACTATCAACGTGGTCTAGGATAATAGAGTTGTTCTCAGCTATGTTTGTTAAAAGAGGGTTTGACATTGTTTTCACTAATGGTTTAGTACGAAGGGATACCACGAAACGGGTATCTTCTAACTCACTGTTTGGGGTGAAGCGTGACGCTGAGGTTGCTATAGAATCTGCAAGAAGATTTTGTTCTCGGGATCGCTTTCAATGGATATGAAGTCAAATTCTTTGCTCAAGGTTAATACTGTTGTTTTCAGAGTCAGTAAGTGTTCAACTCGGTTTCATACACCTCGTGAGACTTGGTTCACTACTAACCGAGAGTCTCCTAACACCCCGATGTCATTAATACCAAGCCTTTTAGCTATGATGAGGCCAAGGAGGAGGGCTTCATACTGCGCCATTGTTTGTACATTTGAAATTTAGTTTAAAGGCGAACGGTAGGATCTTTCCTGGGAGAAGTAAAGATCACACTGCCCCACCCCTAACGACATCTTGCTCCATCGAAATGGAGAGTCCAAGATTTAGTTGGGAAGAGACGACATTTGGGACATTACACGTTAATTTCTTCTGCTTCGGTTACTTCTACCATGCAGAGATCCTCTGCTGGAAGAGCACCAACACCTAGGGTATATCCCATACCTACATAATCAAATGGTAGGAAAATTGGTAGATCCTGTTCTAGTAAGTCGACAATCTTCGCAGTAGTTCCTAATGATACTGTTTCTACAATGTTAGTCTCATCCTTGAGGGCTGGGATAGTCTTGATCTAGGCTCATAGTCTCAAGATCTGTTGTAGGTACCAATTTTCTTCTGGTTTCGTGTCGGTTGGTTTATTAAGTTGGTTTGTTGGGAGTTCAAACTCAGAGTGAATGCCCGGTCTTTTCTTTAAGTCAGCTAGGTGTATATCGAATGGTTTTGGATCACCTTTGGCTACGAATACCTTTCCTAAGTGCAAGAACCTTACTTCTTGAAATAACGTAGAAGGGATTGCCTTCATATGGTGTATCCATGGTCGGCCGAGGATCATATTATAATTGGTTTCCCGATCTATAATATAAAACTCAGTCAGGATTGTTTTGGGTCCTAAGGTAACTGGTAGTGTTATAGTTCCAATCGAAGTGGCCTTAAGGCTATCATAGCCTCTTAGCATATTCCGAGTCGTGGAACAGTTTGTTTCTCCATACCCTAGCTTTTGAAGGAAAGAGAAGGGGACTATGTTAACTGCTGCCCCATCGTCAACCATCGCGCTTAACATAATTGTTATAAACCCACACTTGCAAATGTAAGGCCGGATCACCTCTGTGTGTAATCTCAGCGTCTGTTGGCATTTTGTTTATTTCGAATATAAACTTGGTATCCTCTCCAGCTACCCCGGAGGGTAGATATCAAAGTCTATATGGTTTACCTGTGTTTCGGGAGGTGGAGTGATGTTAATTCAATAACCTAACTCTAATGCCTCTAAAAGAGCAGCCCTGTGGGTAGGAGAGTTCCTCAGCAAATCCAAAAACGAGATGTGAGAGAAGGTTTTTGTTAGGTCATTAATCAGATCATAGGCACCTATGGGTTTCACTAATATTTGTTGGATGTTATCTGTCTCTAGCGAGTAACTTGGATTTGGCTGAGAGGAATACTCTCGTGTCCTTGTTACGGCTTCCACGGGTAGTTCGGTATCTAATTCTACTAAACCGACAATCTTGGGCCATGGTTGACTTCCTAATTGTGGTGCAACAGGTGGATTTAGTGAAGTCGAGGCTTCATAATCATTATTTCCTACCATTACACCTTTGTTCGTCCCATTTGGATTTAATTTGCTATTATTGTGACTTGGGAGTGGATCATTGAAGATCTTGAGGGGAGCATTTTGAGGGGAAACGCCTCGTAAAAGCATTTGGTGTTGGTGACGCAGGATCCGCCAAGAACATATCTATGAAAAGTTGTCTTTGCTCCTCTAGCAAACGTTGCATGAATTTATTGTAGTCACGACACGTTCTAGTGTCGTGGCCTCGAATCTTGTGAAAACCACAATATGAGTTAGGATTGTAATTTCTAGGTTGCTGGTTTGGCGTATATTGTGGTCCAAGACTCTGATCAAACCATTGTCTATTAGGATTAAGGTTTTGTATTTGTTGTTTTTGGTTTTGGTTTTGATTTTGATATCCAGTTGAGTTTTGGCTTGGACCCTGTGTCTGGATCCGCCGTTGTTTTTGTTGTTGTGGATGATTAAAATCCACCGAATTGATTGTTGGGGTAAAGTTGTTGTTTCGTTGATTATTAACCAGCGGTGGAGTATTTAGAACATTGACCTTTTTAGCTTGGTCAGTTACCCCATCGGTTGTTGTTGCCGCAATTTTTGTTAATAATTTTAGGTCCTTGATTGACGTTTATGGCAGTAGGGTAAGTCGTAGTATTCTCGTTGGGGGTGATTAACCTCCGCATTTACTCCATATGTCTTGCGACCATTATCTATTGCCACTTGATCTATTCAGAGAGCGCTCTCAAGTACTTCATCGTAAGTCCTTAGTGGGAACTTCTGGACTTCTTCCTTCACCTCTCTGCTGAGAGAATGAAGGAATAAATCACATAGCTCCATTTGGTCCATGTTTGGAGCACTAGCTGAAGAATAAAGGACTGTACGCCATCTCTGGATGAAATGAGTGACAGATTCATTGTGTTCTTGTTTAATGTGCAAGAATTCCCTGATTCCTATTCTTAATAGTTTGTTCATGTCAAATGCCTTAATGAACTCTGAAACTAGTTGTTTAAATGAATGGATGGAAGCTTCAGGTATTCTGTAATACCAATCGAGGGCGATGCCCTCCAAGGTTTTGGGGAATATTTTGGCAACAACCCCATCCCAAGGAAGCAATTCTCAAATGGTCTGTGGCATAGGCCTTAATGTGTGTATTCGGGTCTCCCTCCCCTTTGTATTTGGGCAAATCGGGAAGAGGTCTCGGAAGCATGACACTTCGTATGGTGAAGTCTAAGGGCTCTTTCAAATACTCTGAGTAAGTCCCTATCGCATAGGTTTCAACCATTGATGGTGCCTGTTGAGGGGGAGGAGGTGGAATGGGTTGCTGATACGGCAGTAGCGTATGCGTTTGCAGGGGCATAAGGAAGCCCCTGTGGTTGAGCAAGCATGCCAGAGAGGAGAACATATCTTCTTGTGGCGACTTGGAGTACATGTTTAAGTATGAAGGAGTATTCCCCAAGAGTGGATTGTGTTGTACAAGACCAGGAGGTATCATATTCTCCACCCGAATGGTGTTGGAGGCGGCGGTTCTAGTTGGTGTTTGTTGAATACTGAGGAGGCATGCCCAATGCCTATTCCTGTGAGGAGGTCTACTTGGCTAGGATGATGTGGAGGATTGGAATTTCCTGCCTGCATGAATTGAGATGTTTGACTCGCTTGAGCAAGTTCTAACCCTCTAACTCTTTCTACTAAAGTCGAAATGACTTCATTTGGTGAAGTCACAGTATTTTGCCTTGGTGGTGTTTGTTGTATATTCTAAGGTTGTATAGGCATGTGATACCCTACTATGAATTGATCGTTGCCCTGCCAAGTTTCACCGAGGGCATTTCCTATAGGTAGTGGCATGGAGGTGTTTTCTTGAAAAGAGACCTCGGGTCGTGTTTGTAAACTTCCTATAGGTGGGTACATACTCCCAGAGCGTTGTTCATTCCTGGCGTAACGCACTGAATGTTCATCATCTAAAACTAGGTATGGATCTGATTATCTGCTAATTTGTGGTCTAAGCAACACCTGAGGAGACAAACAGATTCTCCTGTGAATGTCATATTGTTCGAGCCTGAAGGCTTCTTGTTTGTTGTGTTTGCACGAGTTGATCCAACTCCTCTATTTGGAAAGATGAACTATATCTAGTCCTTGGAGGTGGAGCTTGTGTTGATAATTGGTTATTTGAATAGTTGTCACCCCATACTGAGAGCGAGGGCGATGACTGTCTATTCAGTTGAGTGTAGTATGCCTCAAGACCTAGGAGAGGTTTGCCATATGCATCGAATCCTGACATATTCGGGGGGTATATGAATACCGTAGAATAATGGGAAAGAGCGAAGGTGGAAGAAAGAGGTAATAAAGAAAAGGGGAAGCACTATGTGTTTCACGTCAGGTTCACCAATTTTGTATGATGGAAAAGTGACAAGCGAGCATGGGAATCTACAAGTAACTCTTCCTCGCACCCGACCTCCCGAGGTCGTGCGAGACAGCTGGTGGGGATGGATTATACGTGGGGTATGGGTAAACTAGTTAGGCAATCTTATATCTTTGACACGCACTAATGGAATCTGTGAATCTAAGGCAAAGAAGGCCCTCCTAACCTGAATTGGTGTGATAGATCGGTCAGTGAGGATGACTTCTCAAGGCTCCAATCAATATCAAGCTCTGGCGTGATCCGATCTATAGGTTGTGGGATACGAGGAAAATGACCTGGGATTGTTTCGTGTATATCTCTAGACAAGGTCATGGGATGGATGATGGATATGGTGGATTCTACGAGTGATTCTTTGGCCTAGTCCACAAATCCTTAGCTTCATTAGCTACTATATCCAACAGGGATAATTGTGTGATGATAATAGGCAGAAGTGGAGTGGATCTGAATACTAATGTGCGTAAACCAACGTCAACGTCGGATTGACCTGTGGACTCGTTGGGTTGTGGGATTTGTGAATCACAACCATAGATTCGTGGTTGTGTGGACTTGCTTATGGTCATGTGCGGAATCAGTCCCTAATCCCTAGTATCCAATAGTCAGTATGCCTTTTCGGCCTCTATATTTAGAACAACAAGTTGGCAATCTTCTCGAGTATCTTACAGCGTCTTCGCAACCTCCGAATTCTTAAGCTAGTGTCTATATCGGTGAGAGTATATCTCGCGTATCCGGCGGTGTGGGACCAAAGGATCACAATCGAATGTTTGTTCTCTTCAAGCCCTTCTACAGTCATGAGGATGTTTATCTAGGGTAACCTATAGTTTGGCTGGTTTGACTAGAATATGTGTGTTTGGTCGTCTTCATAGTTAACCCTCTTAACCGTGAGCTGATCTATCAGAAGTCGCGTTGTTGTTTGGAAGACTTGGATTCTAAGATTCTCGGTCTATATCGGTTATTGTTGTGACAAGATAGGGTCGAGGCATGATAGGCTCGAATACGTATTCTCGGGCTCCCAGGTCCCGTGATTGTCATGCAAAAGGAAATAATATAAAGCTAATTAGTGATGTAATAAATCAACTACGCAAGATATATCTATGTATATTCCTAAATTTGATATTTTGATAAACTAAAAGAAAGTAATTATCCAATATATCTAGAAATCGACAACTAAACTAGTAATGAAATTAAAGCAAACAAAACATCCAGAGTATAGCTACTTGTATATGTAGTTGTGAATCTATTCTAAGTAACCAGATAACCGATCTAATCTATTTGAAAGAATCTCGATCCTACCTCGAAGTGAGGAGTGAATCATAGTTTTTCGTAAACTATCAATCCCCACAAAGCCTTCCCCGGCAATATCAAAAGTAAAATTAATCTGAAATGAAATGATCGACTACTCTATTTGATATGATTTTAACTAGAACTTGAAAGCTTCAACCTCGGATTTTACTGTAACAACATGGCGAATCCGATGGTTTGTGGCCTTGTCCCCTTAGTGTGATTTCCTCATGCTTTTGTGCTCACGTGGATCCGTAAAAGCGTGTAATGCTAGCAGACAGTAGGTAGATATGGGACAATGGCATGGCGTAGGATGCAGATCAATACAATGAGAGTAGGAGAGGGATAGCGCAAGAGAACAGAGCTTGGCTTATGCAATTCCTAGTGGGATTTATTGCGAGTCATGCAATATAAAACGTGTAAAACCTGAAACTATCCTATTTGACGAGGAGAACCTACAACTTTAATGACTTCCTCCTGAAAATCAAACTATCCTACTCCAATTGATTGGATGAAATAATAACAACACTCAGACAAGGAGAATATGTGGCTTTCTAATGCCTAAACAACACTACCATTCATACAACAAATGAAACTATGAATCCTAAGCAAAATTGAAAGGCTAAGCTATTAAAATGAGAAATTTAGAGGCAAATTTGAGGGGCGATTTGCTTGAGCACAAGCCAGCTATTTATAAAATACCATTTACCCAAAGGTGAAAACCAAATTGATCTCTTAAACCATAAATAATGCCAAAACACTATTATAGGGAACCAGAATCATAAATACAAGCAAAGGCGGTGAAAAAAAAGCTGGTAAATGTTGAAAATTTACACGAGTCGCGTTAAAAGAGCATTCTGGAAAATGCGTGAAGGACCGCCGCCCCGAGGTAGGCGGGCAGGTGACCACCGCCTAGGCGCTCATGAGGCAGTGGCGGTGGTTTCATCACTGAAGACCGAAAAGTAAAGAAAAGGAGGGGGAAGGAAAAAGCAAAGCACGCAGGGGCTAAGCGGGGCATGCAGGATGTTAACGCATACTTGGAGAGCTTTTCTGGATCCCGAACACCTTGCGAGGAGACTTGTATCATCATTGGGGCACGTGTAACGTTGTTCCTGGCGGTGCAGTACCCTACAATTTTGGGTACGTATAGTTCCTTCGGGGAAACATCAAACCTCTCGATAGTGAGCAATCATATAATAAGGACACTTCGACGTTGAACAAGCATTCCGACTAGACAAGCTCACTAATTTCTGTCAAGCTTTACACACCAACCCTTTGCATATTCCACATGTTCTCAATGCTTTACTTACTATTAAATATTCTCGAGATGTTGTTTTGTGCTTGTGGGCGCACATCCTTGACTCCACATTTTTGAATTTTGAGGCTACTCCTTAGTAGTCATGGCTTCCACTCAAGCCCTTAACATTCCTACTTCCATCAATACCACTACCGATCCTCTCATCATTCTCTCAATACCTCAATATTTTCATAGTTTCATCTCTCGCGTCATCAATCCAAACCCGCAAAGTGGAAATCTTTATCATAGGGTCCGACGAACCCCATCTCATCTTCAATTTTTACTCGCATCATGTCTCTCATAAAATGTAACCCAAAAGGGGGAAACCATAAAAAAATGCACCTTGGCGCATAAGGACATACCTCATAAACATTTAAAACACAAACCAAACACCACTTTTCCCACACTAAGAAAAGGGTCGATGACACCATTTAACATAACGACAAACAATCATACACAAAACAACACTTTCTACACCAAACTATACAACATAAAAAGACTTTCCACATAAAAGAAACGATGACATATTAGCATTTTTATATTTCAAAAAAATGTAACAACTACATAATAATTTAATTAGAAAATATTTTCTAAATAGAATAAGAAAGAAAAAAATCCATTTCATTCAAAAGCAAGTCATTATGAATGATAGATATTAATAACTCAATTAAAAATCCTAATATTTTACCATATAAAAATCCTACTAATGTATTTTAAACACTTATATTTAAAATGCATTAACTACCTATTTAATAAATTACATTTATATTTATTACAAATATTCATCAAATTATATCCATTATCTTTATAAATATAAAAATATTTAATAATATTTTAAATTATTTAATGCTAAACTAAAAAGATATAATTTACTTTTAAAAATAATAATAATAAATAAAACATTATATATTTAAATAACTCCACCGTACAAATCTACTTTTCACATAACATTTTAAATGTGGTAATGCAAAGTAAATACATCGAATTATAAGGCATGTTTTAATGTTTGGTGATTAGTATAAAGTTTAGATTTTACTTTAATTAAATATACATAGGGAATGGTCCGTATAGGTAAATCGGTTAGGTTTTTTTATATATAGGTTTTAAATAAAACTACACAATCTAAACCACCCTAATTAAGATAGGACTAATTATGTAGACATAGGCATAGGTTGGGATAAAGGTTAGAACACAATATAATTTTATTTAAACACAGTAAATTTTATTTTAGATAATATAAATGAAGAATACAATAAGTGGGGGCATGAATATGACTTAGCCAATAGGAAAATCAATTTTCCTATTTTCATGGAGTGTTGTCTCCTTCTAAGAGACCTTATGTAAATTAAATTCACTTGATATTTTCCCTAGGTGTTTCCAAAGACTAAAACAAACTAATTAAATATAAATATGAATATAAGTCTATAATAAACACAAGTATTAAATATTAAATAAATTCTCTTCAACTATTTTATAACAGTATTTTAATATACAAGTAAATGTTCGATTTTAATATAAACTTATATTTATTTTAAATCAACCAACCACAAAACACGTAATTTATTTTGTTTTCTGGAAATCAATACAAGAAGCAATACGACACTGTAAAAAATAAATTAACAATGCAATATCAATTAATATAGTTTCATATCACAATTAAATTAAATATCTATTCCAACAAAATATTACAAATAAAAGAACCATAATAATTTACTCTTTTATTTAATTTCTTTCCATAATTACACAAAGTATACAACCAAAATATAGAGAAGGAACTTATCTCAATCTGGCAATGGGCTTTTCTATGCTCAATTCCCGATCCACTTGGATGTAAGCACTAGAACCATGACCACATTAATGAGGGGAAGAAAATATGCTTAAAAGCACAAACCGATGCCCCGACCAGAACCATCCGGGGATGACTGCACTGCACGCCGTAAAAGCGACAAAGCAGCGTGAAAATCTACAAGTGACTCTTCCGCGTACCCGACCTCTCGAGGTCGTGCCGAGACAAAATGGGGGTAGAATATGCGTTGGATTCGAGACAAACTAGTTAAGCGGTCTAATGTCTTCGACACGTACTAATGGAATTTGCAAATCTAAGGCAAAGAAGGCCCTTCTAACTTGGATGGTGTAATAGATCGATCAAGCATGATGATCGCTCAAGGCTCCAATCAATATCGAGCTCGCGTGATTCGATCTATGGGTCATGCGGAATACATGGAAAATGACCCGGGATAGTTTCATGTATGTCTCCGATAAGGTCATATAGTGCATGGTGAATATAATTGATTCTACGGACGATTTTCGGCCTAGTCCAGAATTCCCTAGCTTCAAGTTAGCCGCTTATATCTAGTAAGGATAATTGTTCGATGATGATAGGTGGAAATGGAGTGGACTGAAATACTAATGTGCATAGGCCGAGTTGTCTATATCTAACTCTCTTATGGATTCGTTGGGGTGTGGGATTTGTGGGTCACAACCATAGACTCTTAGTTGTTGCGGTCATGTTATGGTCATATGCGAGATCAAGTCCTAATCCCTAAAAGATCCAAAAGAGTCGTATGCTTTCTCAAACCTTCTATGTTTAGAACCAAAAGTTGTGCAATCTTCTCGAATACCTCACTGTGCATTCTCGCAACCTGGATTCTTAAGCTGGTATCTATATCTACGAGGGTGTCTCCAAGCGTCTGGCTATGGGACCAAAGGATCGCAGCCAAAGGACTGTTCTCTTTCGAACCCTTCTACAGTCATGTGAGTGCTTTGCCTAGGGCAACCTGTAGTTTGGTTGGTTCGACCAAAATGTGTGTGCTTGGTCGTCTTCTATGTTTAATCCTCTTAATTGAGAACTGATCAGTTGTAAATCTGTGGTTGTTTGGAATACTTGTATTCTGAGATTTTGGTCTATGTCAACTATTGTTGTGGCGAGGTTTGGTTGAGGCACTATTGGCTCAAATATATATTCCCTGGGCTCCTGAGGTCCCGTGATTGTCATACGAAATAAAATGCAAATCTAACTGTAACGAAACAAATTCTAACTACGTGAAATAAATCTAACATATATAACTTTTATTCTTCTAAGAAATCTTTTAACAATTTTTAAGGAAAGCAAACTATTTTAAGCGTATCTAGAAATAATAATTAAATAACAATTTAAAATGCATAAGAAGATAACCGAGTGTAGTTATTTGCCATGCATGCGATTTGTAAATTATTCTAAATAAGTAAAATAGCTCGTTTAATCTATCTGCAAGATTCTCGATCCTACCTCAGAAGTGAGGAGTGAATCATAGTTTCTCAGAAACTATCAATCCCCACAGCTTCCCTGGCAATATCGAGAATAGAATTCACTGAAATGAAACAATTAACTACTCTATTTGATATGATTCTAACTAGAACTTTGAAATTTAAACCTGGATTCCGCAGAACAGTGGCGAATCCGATAGTGTGTGTGATCTCGTCCCCTCAGTATGGTCTCCTTGTTCTTTCGTGTTCACGTGGATCCAGAAAAGCGTGTAATGCTAGCACCGATAGGAGTAGAATTTGGAACAAGGACAGCTTAGAATGCAGACCGAAAATGCGAGTAGGAGAGGGATAGCGCAAGAGTACAGAGCTTGGCTTATGCGATTCCTAGCGGGATTTTACTGCGAGTCATGCAACATGAAGCAACCGTAACTCGTGAATTATCCTATACGAAGAGCAAAACCTGCAACTTTAATGGCTTCCTAAGCTACTCTGTTCCAATAGATTGGATAAAATAAAGACACTGCTTGCACAAGTTGGATATGTGGCTTACCAATATAATGAAAACTAAGAAACAATAAAACTATCTAAAAATGCAAGGAATTAACATTTGGATATGGCTTCACAAAACTCGTGGCTTACTAACAATACAAAGACTGAAATATGAGAATAAGCACTATGGAGCATAACTAACTAAAAATTGAATGAGAGGAATGAGGGCAGACCCTTTTGCTTATGCACAAACCATGCATTTATAGAATTCAATCACCCAAAGATCAAAACCAAATGGAACTCCTAAACAATAAACAAAGGAAAAACACTATTCGGGGACCAAAAACATAAATGCATGCTTAAGTCGGCAAAGAAAGCTGGTGAATCGTGATATTTCACGCGATCGCGGACCAAAGAACGCTCGGAAAATGCGCACGGGACCGCCGCCAAAGCAGGGTCGGATATTTCACAGTGACCGCCGCCGATCGAGGGCGGCGGTCACAAGACCGCCGCCCCGTAGGCAAGCGGTTTCATCCACCAAGATCAAAGGCCAAGGAAAGAAGAAAAAGGGGAAAACAAAGGGCGCTAGGGCTAAAGCGGGGCATGTGGGATGTTAACGCATACCCGAGGGCTTTTCCGGATCCCGAACACCTGCGAGGAGACTCAGTATCATCATCGGGCACTTGTTACACCGCTCGCAAAGATAAGACCTTACAATTTTGGGTACGTACATATTGCCCCCTCTGAGAAGTGTTTTAGCCATGAAGAGGCATAAACGGTGGGTCCGAGTATGGCGAGTCCCAAAATGGGGAGTTAGAAGCTATACCTTACTCATCCGTGTGTTGAGATGACGCCATCCGAAATTCCCGCTACCGCAAAATGAAAAGAGAACTCAAGTGCAATAGATGCAATAACTTGGAAAATAAACGCTAGAATAATAGGGAATGAGAACGCATTCATGCAAGGGATAGAAACTTACCTCCATCGGCGCTCCAAACCTGTGAAAAGTCATTTTAAAACGAAACAGAACGATATATATATGAAAGTGGGCCCATTTTCCTATTCATTTGCGTGAGTTGATTTGATTGATTTTGAGCTCTGGGACCCACGGTGACGGTTTCTCACGCGAGTAGAGTCGAAACGTTCATAGCGAGATCGTGATCATGCCTCCACGTGCGGAACACCGCCCGCCAGATCACAGGTTGGTTTTCTTCAATTTTGTGTTTTTCCCCCTTTAAATTTGAAATGTTAAATTCATCATAATGGGGGGGTTATTTTTGAAAATGTTAGGTTCAAAAGGTCCACTAGGGGCGCCTCTGGTAGGCTCCATTTTTAGTTTAAATGGTCTATTTTTCCTTATTTTAGGATTTTGGGATTAGAGACCCGCGGGTTTTGGGACGCGACCGCGCCCGACTGTGGTGGCGGCTGGTTACATGACCGCCGCCCTGTTCAGGGCGGCGGTTACACGACCGCCGCCCTTAAGGCGGCGGTTACAAAACCGCCTCCCTGCTCAGGGCGGCGGTTCTGACCAGAATGCAAAAGAACTTGATTTTTGAGATTGCACTTGTATTTTCTTGCACTTCTATATGTTTTTATGACCTTCTTGGTATTGTTCAGATATTAACTTGCTCTGTTTTTGTGTGTTTTTGGGTGTATGCAAGAGCAGTGGAGTATATCGAGATGGAGCCGAGAGAGAGAGAGTGTGATTGGCTCTCCGGGATATTGGATGCCCTTTCTCAGGACGAGGAGGACACACTACAGAGGGCCGGCATACTGCGCATATCACGCGTACCACATGTCGCACCATCTAGTCACATTCTTTGTGACTTGTTCTCATATTGGGATGCAGATCGGAACACTTTCCGATTGCCAGGGGTCCGTGGTGAGTGGACCATTACTTTGGAGGATGTCTACCGTATCCTGGGGGTCCCGATCATTGGGAGGAGACTCACACTGGAGACGGCAGGGTCCCGAGCACAGATTGCACAGTGGGCAGGCTACATGGGGGATGCAGCCATCTCCACGGGGTCGAAGAAGGGAGTGAGAGTTCGATCCATTCCTTCTTTGCCCATCCCCGTATTTCGACAAGGCTATCATGGGGATCCTTGCCTCGAGGCTGATCGGGGACAAGGGAGGGGATACTTTACTATACTGCTGGGCCCCCATCATTACACGTACAGATAGGGCATGGCCGGATATACGCCCGGGGCGCAATATTCTCGGGGACCACCTACCATGATTTATACAGGGTGGTCCGTCTACAGGGACAGTCTTTGAGCCACCCTACTCTAGTCATGAGTTGGGTGTATGAGCGTTTTATCCCTTATGGCGAGGTGTGGAGGTGGCAGATCCCGGCATGAGGGCGAGCCAGATGATCATACATGTTTCGGTGCTTAGAGCACCTCACCGGCCGATTGCTTCCCTCACTAGCCAGATATGGAGGTGACACCGTACCTGTGGCTATGGCGGTATATATGGGGAGAGGAGACTCTTACATTGATCTCTTGCTCCACCACAGGGCAGCTCATCGACCGTGTGGGACGGGTGGAGGTACATCCTTTCGCAGAGTTCCTCGTGCCATTTGGTCTTCCATATACGGGCATGCTTCCCCAAGTGGCACCAGCCATGTACGAGATCGCCCGCGAGGCTGAGAGGGGGCCCAGAGGCCGAGGTGGACAGTGGTTACTCCGGCATTCCCATGCAGCCGGGAGGGTAGTTCGGGGCTGAGGGAGAGCCGGTGCGCCTCGAGCACCTTTGCTTCAGATTGCTGCGGGTCCTGCTCACTGCAGCGATGACCCTATAGACATTGATTCCGATTCTGAGGAGCTTACAGAGGGAGGGTCGGAGGAGCAGACTGATGATAGTGATCTTGAGTGGTATGACACTCAGGATATTTTACAGGTGGAGAGGGCCGAGCAGAGCGCAAAGAGAGACACTCTAGTCTCAGAGGAGCCACTCTCTCAGGGCCATGGTGGAGAGGATGAGTCGGTTGTGGGGCAACATGTTGCCCTCGCAGACAGAGCAGCTCCTCACGGCAAATGCGGCATCCGCGGGGTGGGCCGCCCCCCTGATGATCCATCTGAGGCCCGGTGATCTGAGTAAGTTATCCTTTCTTCCTTTCAATGTTTGTTTAATTTAGGATTTGTTATCTCTCCTTGTGTTTGTACCTTGTATATTTCATCCTCTTGCTTGGTTTCTAATTCGTTTTTCTCCTTTGTTTGCAAAGACTATGTGAGTGGCGGATCTCGATCCGCAGGGTATGCAATGATTCCCTGATGATCCCCATGGATAGGACCCGTTTGGAGCTATCTGTAGATGCCAGGAGCCCTCAAGCGGCCGGCAGCATACCGACGTCTTCGCTCCCATTCGCACGTGGCGTGATGGTGTCGACTCTTCGTACGAGTTGGTAGGAGCTATAGGATGGCACTGAGCGCCTTATGAGGAGCCATTCTCGTGGTGAGACCGCGGCTGCTCCTCGGGACCTAGAGCCCTCCGTTCATTTAGAGCGCCGGCAGAAGTAGCCGGAGCCCTAGGTAAGGGCGCGCACCCTCGGAGGGGTCGCGTAGGGGTTGAGAGACCACTTGGCTCCTATGTACTTTGTGATCATAGATTCTTTTGTATATTAAGGGCTCTTTGAGCTTTTTGACCATGCCCAGTGCATGATGGCATCAGTATATAAACATTGATTATTTATATATATATGCATTCGTTTTTGGATCAAAAGCTTGTCACTCATGCTTTCCCTTTCATTTCTAGTTTCCTCATGTATACTATGATGTATGTTTTATATGCTTCTAGAATGTATGCAATGTTTTTTGTGTTTCATGATGCTAATACATGATATTGTAGATATATTGTGATCTTGAATCTTAGCTTCGTGAGTAATTTGGGTACCTCATATTTGTTTTGGCAAAGTGATGAAAATAACCAATATGATGAGCATTAACTTGCCCCATTCCTAACTCCACGCAACTAGTAAGATGCGAGGGCTTATCACCAAGAGCCAAGAAAGGGCGCAAATTATGAAATATGGTAAAATGATAGTGATGAAAGACAGACAAAGCTTTGGTGGAACCAAATTGGAAGCTACAAGCCTACCCTACCTGAATGACTTCATAGTTTTGGATGCAACTTGCTTTGCGGTTTATCTAGACTTAGACCCGTAGATGGCCACATAGTAGACAAAATCTGGATTTTTAGGATTTTTAAATCTTTTGGAATTTTGAACATCTGATTCATTCGTTTTTGACTCAAAGTTTGAATAGTTTGTTTATGACCTTTTAACGTTTGCTTTGTCAAGAGGACCCCCTACACTTTGCCCCATGCTACCAGTAAGAAGCGTGGGTTTATCACCGTGGGCAAGGCATAGGCGAGTAAGGGCATTTCCATCCTTTCCCAACCCTACGTCACTAGTAAGAGACGCAAGCTCATCACCGAAGGTTGGTGGGGCAAGGAAATGTGTAAAAATAAAATTTTCTCGTTTAATCACACTTTTTTTTATTTGTCTTTTTGAGTAAAATGTCGTGTATGCTTATTTCCAAAGAGATGTATATATGGGATAGATGTGACACCATGAAGCTTCTAGAACAGACCTTAGGCAAGACACCTATCCTAAGAAGAAATCAAAGCGAGAACACACTTGCAGATCTTGGTATGGTTACCGTTAGGGCTTTGTCATATTTGATTTATTTGATAAAAGATTCCAAGATGATTTGATGATACAAGAAGATGGAGAGGTATGATTAAAGAACATTATGCCGTAAAACATCACAAGTTTGTAATGAATTGCTTTGAGAATAGATTCCTTGATCACAATTTACGTAAGAACAAGTGAACAAAATGATCTAGATCTATATGAAGATGCAATGTAGATAATTATATAGGTAGCGTTAGCTGCTTATGCGTAGAAACGTTTGAGGTGCAGGGAATTGACTGTTTCACCAAATTCCTCACCTTCTAACGTACATAAGAGGTAAGCACCATTTCCGTAGTCCTTCATGACTCGGTATGGGCCCAACCATTTGGGCCGGAATTTCCTTCCTTCGCCGGTCTTCTTGTCGATCCGGCTGTCTAGCCTTAGAACTAGATCACCTTCGTATATATCGCGTTTCATAAACCTTCTTATTATCACGCCGGCACATTCGGTCAAGCATAAGCTCTATGCCGTTGCTCAAAGATCTAACCTAGTTTCATCTAGGCTTTCTAGTTGGGAAAGACGTGCTTCTCTGTAAGCGTCCTCATCTAGAATCCCTTGTAGTGAAATGCGGAGACTGGGTATTTCAACCTCAAGCGGGAGAACTGCTTCTGCCCCAAATACTAGCGAGAAAGGAGTTGCTCCCGTTGGTGTTCTTATTGAGGTTTGGTGGGCCCACAAGGCCGAATATAACTTTAAATGCCAATCTCGTTTGTTTTCTTTCACCGTTTTAAGGAGAATGGCTTTCATTGTTTTGTTTGTTGCTTCAGCCTGTCCGTTGGCTTGGGGATAATACAAGGAAGCCGTATGATGGCTTATTTTAAATCTATCGCATAGTTCGTGAACTTCTTCATTTTTAAAAGAAGTTCCATTTGGCCTCCACCCATTTGGTAAAATATTCAAAGGGAGGCGTGATTATAAAATTATGGCCATCTGTGGATGAGGAGAGAATTTCCTATTAAGTCTAGACCCCATGTAGAAAAGAGCCATGGAGTAGCGATTGGTCATGAAAGCTTGTGCTTAGGCATGTGGATCTCGTGGAAGAATTCTTGGCACTTATAACACTGCGTGCAAACTCTATCGCATCATGTTCTAGAGTGGGCCAGAAATAGCCCATTCGATGTATTTTTCGAGTGGTGGCATGGCCACCGAAGTGGCCTCCACATATACCACTGTGGGATTCATGGAGAATCCTCTTGGACTCTTCTGTGTCGACACACCTTAAGAGCATTCCATCGAATGCTTTTCGATAGAGCACCTGCTCTATAATGACATATTTGGCTACGATTATGCGCAACCGCCTTCTTTGTTGCGGTGTAACTGCCTCCGGGTACGTATGGTCCATGATATAATTAACGATGTCAGTGTACCAAGGACACTCAGAGATAGCGGGTCGTGTTTCAATGTAGTATACGCATTCATCTGGAAAGTCTAAATCTACTAGATCGCCTTCGCCTCAATGGGTTGTACCTAACCAATCCGTGATGATTTGTCCTTTAACCGACTTCTGATTTACAAATGTTAATTCGAACTCTCCCATTAAGGTTATAAAACGTCCAGCCTTTTTAGATAAGGACCCTTGTGTGAGAAAAGTTCGTAAATGGTCCGTTTTTACCATGACCTTCGTTTCTTGATTCAGCATATAATGTCTTAGGCGTTTAGTAGCAAAGACTATGGCAAGGCATTCTCGTTCTGCCTGTGTATAGCGTGTTTCATAGTCGAGCAGCGTTCGGCTGATGAAATAAATCACGCGTTCCTTCTTGTCATCGTCCTCTTGGGCCAACATACAAGCCAGCGAGACATCGGTAGCTCGTGAATATAGAATTAACGGGTGATCTAACTTAGGTGGCATTAGCGTAGGTGGTGACAAAAGGAAACGCTTAACCGCATCAAAGGCTTCATTGCAATCTTCGGTCCAATCAATGCTATAGTCTTTCTTGAGTAGATTGTTGATTGGATGAATGGCGAAGCTTAAGTCCGGATAAATCTCTGATTGCACCCAGTTTTCCGAGAAATGATCTGATTCCAGATTCACTCGAAGGTGGGACCATTTCGAGGACAGCCCGAATTTTGGTTGGATCAACATCAATCCCTCGTGACGATATGATGTAACCTAGGAGCTTTCCTCCTGTTACACCAAAGACGCATTTCTCTGGATTTAGCGTGACTCCGTATTCTATTAGACGTGAAAGAATGACGCGGAGTACTTCGGGATGGTCACACGCTTCTTGGCTTTAGCCAATAAGTCATCTACGTAAGATTCCACGATTTTATGAATTAGATCATGAAATATGTATGTCATGGCCCTGCATGCATGTAGCACCAGCGATGCGTTCTTAAGACCGAATGGCATAACAAAGATAGCAATAGGTTCCCAAGGAGTTATAAACGTGGTTTTAGCTTGATCTTGCTCGGATATTTTGATTTGATTATATCCGAGAATCCATCCATGAGAGAAAAAGTTCAAAATCAGCCGTTGCATCAACGATAACATCTATGGATGGTAATGGGAAATCATCCTTAGGACACGCTTTGTTGATATCTCGAAAATCTATGCAGATGCGTATCTTTCCATTCTTCTTGAGAACAGGAACGATGTTGGATACCCATTGGGAGTAGTCAACTGGGCTTGATGAATCCTACCTGAAGGAGTTTTATTACCTCCTCTTTTACCATGAGAGCTACTTTGGGCTTCATGGGTCTTGATTTTTGTTTAATTGGCTTTGCATCTGATCTAGTGACGAGGTTGTGCACCGCAATGTGGGGTGCGACTCCCGTCATCTCCTTGTAATTAAATGCAAACGCCTTTTGATGTTCTTTGAGAATCTGAGTATGTATTTCCACTTCTTCTGGGGTTAACGAAGAGCCTAGTTTCAATATTCTTGGTTCATCTTCCGTTCCGATGTTGACATCGATTGTTTCTTCGATCAAAGAGGCGTTACCCTCTTCGAACTCAGGTGGTGCTGGAGGTAGATCTAAATCATCCCCATTTTTTACTACGTATATGCTAGGTTCCATTTGTGAGGGAAGATCCGTTACGGGATTTCCGAAGTAGGAAGACGAATGTGGAATCAAGGATAAATCTAGCATGTGATAGGAGAGATGTAGTGCCGCATAGGCATTTAAGTATTGCAAAGTAGCCGCATCACTATCAATATGGTTAAAGACGGTAGATTCACTTCCGCTTGAAAGAGGATTTGTCATTATTTTTATCAATGGTTCATCACGAATAGATACTGTGAAGTGAGTATCTTCTAGTTCATTGCTTGGAGTAAAACGTGATGCTGAGGTTGCTATTGAATCGGCGAGAAGATTTTTCTCTCGGGGGATTGCTTTAATGGATATGAAGTTAAACGTCTTGCTTAAATCTAATACAGCGTTTTTGTAGAGTTGTAAATGTTCGGCTTTAGTTTCATATACTTCAGAAACTTGGTTTGTCACTAATTGCGAGTCTCCCAGGACTCTGATGTTATCAACACCAATTCTTTTGGCTAAGGTAAGGCCAAGGAGGAGGGCTTCGTACTCAGCGCCGTTGTTTGTACATTCAAAGTTTAATTTAAAAGCGAATGGGAGGACTTTCTCCTCGGGCGAAGTAAGAATTATACCTGCCCCCGCTCCATAACGACATTTAGCTCCATCGAAATGGAGAGTCCAATACTTAGCCGGGAGTATAGATGTTGGGGCATCTGTTGCGTTTGCGCACTCTACTTCTACCATACAGAGATCCTCTGCTGGCAAGGAACCAACACCTAGGGAAAATCCCATGCCTACTGAATCGAATGGTAAGAACATTGGTGAATCTTGTTCTATCAACTCAACGATTTTCGCAGTAGTCCCTAATGATACTGTTTCTTTAGTTTTATCCTTAGGGGTTGGAATTGTTTTGGCTACACTGGTAGTTTCAAGATCCGTCGTAGGTACCAACTTTTCCTCTGGTTTTGGGTCAGTAGGTTTATTAAGTTGGTTTGTTTGAGTTCAAATTCGAGTGCACCTGGTCTTTTCTTTAAATCAGCTAGGTGCAAATGAAAGGTTTTGGATCGCCTTTAGCTACAAATACCTTTCCTAGATGCAGGAATCTTACTTCTTGAAATAGCGTGGAAGGAATTGCCTTCATGCGGTGTATCCACGGTCGGCCGAGGATCATATTATAGTTAGTTTCCGATCTATAATATAAAACTCACCAAAATGGTTTTGGGCCCTAAGGTGACCGGCAATATAATAGTTCCTATCGAAGTGGCTTTAAGGCTATCATAGCCTCTCAATGTATTTCGAGTATTGGAAACAGTTTGTTTCCCATATCCAAGTTTTGGAGGAAAGAGAAAGGGACTATGTTAATCGCGGCCCCATCGTCAATCGACCATTGCCCATTTTACATAGTTATTATAAACCCATACTTGCAAGTGTAATGCCGGATCACCTCGGCGTGCGATCTCGAGATTCGTGGGCATTTTACTTATTTCGAATATGAATTCGACATCCTTGTCGTCTCGGCTGCCCGGAGGGTGGATATCAAAATCTACGTGATTTACTTGTGTTTCAGGAGGTGGAGTGATGTTAATTAGATGGCCTAGACCTAATGCTTCTAAAAGAGCAGCTCTGTGAGGGGGAGAGTTCTTTAGTAAGTCCAAAAATGAAATGTGTGAGAAGGTCTTTGTTAGGTCACTAATTAAATCATAAGCACCGATGGGTTTTTCAACTATTTGTTGACTCTTATCCGTCTGGCAGATGACTTGGGCTCGGTTGAGAGAAATACTCGTGTTCTTGTTATAGCTTTGATAGGTAGTTCAAATGCCTAATTCTACCAAACCGACTATCTTGGGTCTCGGTTGAGCTTTTAACCGTGGCGCAATCGATGGATTTAATGAAGTTGAGGCTTCATGATCATTGTTTCTGTCGTTGCACTTTTGTTTGCTCCGGTTGGATTCAAATTTATTGCCATCATGATTTGGGAGTGGATCGTTAAAGATCTTAAGGGGAGCATTCGAGGGGAAACCGCCTCGCGAGCGTATTTGGTGATGATGAGACGGGATCTCGCAAAAACAAGTCTCGTGAAGAACCGTCTTTGTTCTTGGCAAGTAAAGCGTTGCATAAATTTATTGTAGTCACGACATGTTCTAGTATCGTGACCCCGATTTTATGGAAACCACAATAAGAATTGGGGTTGTAATTCTGCTTTTGTTGGTTTGGTGTGTATTGTGGCCTAAAATTCCGATCAAACCTGTTTGCCTATTAGGATTAAAGTTGGGAATTGTTGTTTTGGTTTTGACTTTGGTTTTGATAACTAAATGAGTCTTGCTTGGCCCTTGTATGGGACTTTTGTTGTTGTTGTTGTTGTTGTGGATGGTTAAAATCCACTGTATTGACCGTTGGGGTAAAGTTGTGGTTTCGTTGGCTGTTTGTTTGTGACGGAGTATTAACAACATTTACCCTCTTGGGTTGGTCAGTTACCCCATCCGTTGTTACCCCACGATTTTTGTTAAGGATTTTGGGTCCTTGATTGACATTTGTGATAGTTGTAGTGTTTTGAGTGGAGGTGATTAACCTCCCGTTTGTTCCATATGTCTTACGACCACTATCTATCGCTGCTTGGTCTATTCGAAGAGTGCTCTCAAGTACTTCATCGTAAGTTCTTAGTGGGAACTTCTGGACTTCTTCCTTCACCTCCTTCTGTTGAGAGAATGAAGGAATAAATCGCATAGTTCCATCTTGATCCATGTTTGGAGCACTTGTCAAGAATAAAGAACCGTACGCCACCTCCGGATGAAATGGGTGCAGATTCATTGTGTTCTTGTTTGATATGCAAGAATTCCTTGATTCTTGTTCTCAACAATTTGTTCATGTCGAAGGCCTTGATGAACTCTGACACGAGTTGTTTAAATGAATGGATGGAGGCTTCAGGTATCCTGTAATACCATTCGAGAGCAATACCTTCCAAGGTTTTAGGGAATATTTTAAAGAACAACCCCATCCCAAGGGAGTAATTCTCGTATGGCTGTAGCGTAAGCTTTGATATGTGCGTTCGGATCTCCCTCACCCTTGAACTTGGGTAAATCAGGAAGAGGTCTTGGAAGCATGACGCTTCGTATGGTGAAATCTAAGGGTTCCTTTAGATATTCTGAATAAGTCCCTATCGCATAGCTTTCAACCATTGATGGTGGTTGCTGAGGGAGTGATGGTGGGATAGGTTGTTGATACGGTGCAACGTATGCGTTGGCAGGGGCATAAGGAGGTCCCTGCGTTTGAGCAAACATGTCGGGAGAGGAGAACATATCTCCTTGTGGTGATTTAGAGTACATGTTTAAGTATGACGGGGCGTTGTCAAGGAATGGATTGTTTGACACTAGACCGGGAGGAATAGTGTTAGAGATGGTGGGCCTTATTGACATTTGTTGTGGATAGTGAGGCGGCATGCCTAATGTGCCTACCCCTGTGAGGAGATCTACTTGGCCAGAGTGGTATGGAGGATTGGAACTCCTGTTTGAATGAACGGAGAATTTTGACTTGCTGAGCAAGTTCTAACCCTCTCACTCTTTCTACTAATGTTGAAATGACTTCATTTGGTGAAGTCACGGTGCTTTGTCGAGTGGCGTTTGTTGTATATCCCGGTGTTGTATAGGCATGTGATAGCTGTCATGAACTCGATTGCTATCTTGCCAAGTTTCTCCGAGAGTATTTCCTATATGCAGTGGCATAGAGGTATTTTCTTGAAAAGAGATCTCGGGTTGTATTTGTAAACCTCCTATAGGTGGGTACATACCCGAGAATGTTGTTCACTCCTAGGATAACATGTTGTTGGGTCCATCATCTAAGACTAGGTATGGGTCCGACTATCTACGATTTGTGATCTAAGTAAGATCGAGGAGACGAACTGCATTCTCCGGTAAACGTCATATTGTTTGAACCTGAAGGCTCTGTTTGTTGCGTTCGAGGGGGTTGATCTAACTCCTCAGTTTGAAAAGATGAATTATATCTGATTCTTGGGGTTTGTGTTGATAACTGATTAGTTGAATAGTTGTCGCCCCATACTGAGAGCGAGGGTGATGATTGCCTATTCTGTTGGGCGTAGTATGCCTCAAGACCCAAGAGGGGTCTGCCATATGCATCGAATCTCGACATATTCGGGGGGTATATGAATACCCGCAGAATAATGGGAAGGAGCGAAGGTGGTTTGTGAAAGGAAACGTGATATTATGACTCGAACGAGAAAGTAGGAAGTTTTACGTCAGCTTCACTAATTTCGTTTGTTTCACATTGGGTTCACCAATTTTATACGCCTGGAAAGCGACAAGCAGGCAGCGTGAAAATCTACAAGTGACTCTTTGCGTGCACCCGACCTCTCGAGGTCGTGCCGAGACAAATGGTGGGGGTAGAATATGCGTTGATTCGTGACAAACTAGTTAGGCAGTCTAATGTCTTCGACACGTACTAATGGAATTTGTGAATCTAAGGCAAAGAAGGCCCTTCTAACTTGGATCGGTGTAATAGATCGATCGCCAGGATGATCGCTCAAGGCTCCGATCAATATCGAGCTCGCGTGATTCGATCTATGGGTTCATGGAATACGTGGAAAATGACACGGGATAGTTTCATGTATGTCTCCGATAAGGTCATATAGTGGATGGTGAATATAATTGATTCTACGGACGATTTTCCTCGGCCTAGTCCAGAATTCCCTAGCTTCTTAAATTGGCTATATCTAGTGAAGGACAGTTGTTCGATGATGATAGGTGGAAGTGGAGTGGACTGAAATACTAGTGTGCGTAGGCCAGTGTCTATATCTAACTCTCTTATGGATTCGTTGGGCTGTGGGATTTGTGGGTCACAACCATAGACTCTTAGTTGTTGCGGTCCTGTTATGGTCATATGCGAGATCAAGTCCTAATCCCTAGTATCCAGTAGTCGTATGCTTTCTCAGCTTCTATGTTTAGAACCAAAAGTTGTGCAATCTTCTCAGAATACCTCACAGGCGTTCTCGCAACCTGGATTCTTAAGCTGGTATCTATATCTACGAGGGTGTCTCCAGCGTCT
Source organism: Taxus wallichiana var. yunnanensis (assembly GCA_018340775.1). Lineage (NCBI taxonomy): Eukaryota > Viridiplantae > Streptophyta > Pinopsida > Cupressales > Taxaceae > Taxus > Taxus wallichiana. The sequence goes on from CM031237.1 coordinate 484,231,722, forward strand.
GGCTGTGGGACCAAAGGATCGCAGCCAAAGGACTGTTCTCTTTCGAACCCTTCTACAGTCATGTGAGTGCTTTGCCTAGGGCAACCTGTAGTTTGGTTGGTTCGACCAAAATGTGTGTGCTTGGTCGTCTTCTATGTTTAATCCTCTTAATTGAGAACTGATCAGTTGTAAATCTGTGGTTGTTTGGAATACTTGTATTCTGAGATTTTGGTCTATGTCAACTATTGCTGTGGCGAGGTTTGGTTGAGGCACTATTGGCTCAAATATATATTCCCTGGGCTCCTGAGGTCCCGTGATTGTCATACGAAATAAAATGCAAATCTAACTGTAACGAAACAAATTCTAACTACGTGAAATAAATCTAACATATATAACTTTTATTCTTCTAAGAAATCTTTTAACAATTTTTAAGGAAAGCAAACTATTTTAAGCGTATCTAGAAATAATAATTAAATAACAATTTAAAACAGACAAGATAACCGAGTGTAGTTATTTGCCTGTGCGATTTGTAGAATTATTCTAAATAAGTAAAATAGCTCGTTTAATCTATCTGCAAGATTCTCGATCCTACCTCAGAAGTGAGGAGTGAATCATAGTTTCTCAGAAACTATCAATCCCCACAGCTTCCCTGGCAATATCGAGAATAGAATTCACTGAAATGAAACAATTAACTACTCTATTTGATATGATTCTAACTAGAACTTTGAAATTTAAACCGGACTCCGCATAACATTGCTGGCAAATCCGATAAGTGTGTGTGATCTCGCCCTCGTATGGTCTCCTTGTTCTTTCGTGTTCACGTGGATCCAGAAAAGCGTGTAATGCTAGCACCGATAGGAGTAGAATTTGGAACAAGGACAACTTAGAATGCAAACCGAAAATGCGAGTAGGAGAGGGATAGCGCAAGAGTACGAGCTTGGCTTATGCGATTCCGAGCGGGATTTTATGCGAGTCACGCAACATGGCGACCAAAACTGTAGAATTATCCTATACGAAGAGCAAAACTCGCAACTTTAATGGCTTCCTAAGCCTACTCTGCATTTCCAATAGCTTGATAAAATAAAGACTTTATAATGAATTGCACAAGTTGGATATGTGGCTTACCAACACTAACTTGGATTTGGATGAGATAACAATACTATCTAAAAATGCAAGGAATTAACACTATGGCTTCTAAACAGAATAAAAGACTGAAATATGAGAATCAGAGCATGAAATTGAATGAGGGGCAGACCCTTTTGCTTATGCACAAACCATGCATTTATAGGAATTCAATCACCCAAAGATCAAAACCAAATGGAACTCCTAAACAATAAACAAAGGAAAAACACTATTCCAGGGGACCAAAAACATAAATGCATGCTTAAGTCGGCAAAGAAAGCTGGTGAATCGTGATATTTCACGCGAGTCGCGTCAAAGAACGTTCTGGAAAATGCGCACAGGACCGCCGCTCCGAAGCAGGCGGCAAGATTCTGAGACCGCCGCCCAGTAGGCGGCGGTTTGCCATCAAGATCAAAAGGCCAAGGAAAGAAGAAAAAGGGGAAAACAAAGGGTGTTGGGGCTAAGCGGGGCATGTGGGATGTTAACGCATACTTCGAGGGCTTTTCGGATCCCGAACACCTTGCGAGGAGACCTGTATCATCATCGGGGCACTTGTTACACTGCCTCGCAAGATAAGATGCCTTACAATTTTGGGTGCACATAAGTACTCCCGATTAGGACTCCTCCTGGAGCCCTCCCTCCCGATTACAAACCTAGCTTCCCTGGAAAATTTCCACAAGTTTTTGAAATTTCAAAAAATCTTTTTTTTTCCCTCCGGATCCTCAACAAGTCTTACAAGTCATTTAAATAATATTTTTCCCAATTCAGTTTCATTACCAAAGGTTACAACGGTAACTTCCAAATTACAAATTTATAATTAGTTTAATGTAAATAATAAGTGTCCCGACAATTTTCTCTCCAATTAAACCTTTTCATTTTTTTTTTTGCGTTACACAACAATATTCCAAAGTACTCATTATATATATATATAACCAATAGCATATCGGGATTTTGGCACATCACAATCCTCCCCCCTTGAATTAACTATTGTCCTAGTAGATCCAAAGCTACTCGAAAACACAACACGAAAAACACGAGTGATTAGTCAAACAGATCAAGATATTGTTCTTTAAGATAATCTTCTCTTTCCCAAGTAGCGCTATCCACATCACAAGAAGACCATTTTACTTTAATTTCTCTGTTCCTAAGTTTCCTAGTTCTAGTTTCCAAAATCATTTCTGGTTCAATTTGAAACTCACAAGTAGGTTCTTCCAATCCACAACATGTTTATCATCAAAAACATATCTTTTCAACAAACTCACATGAAAAACATTATGAATTCTAGACAACTTAGGAGGTAGAGCCAATCTATATGCCAAGGTTCCTATTCTTTCAATAATTTCAAAAGGCCCACAAAAACGAGGAGCAAGTTTAGCATATTTCCCTAACTTCAAAGAACTCCTTTTTGGTTTAACTTTCAAAAACACTTTATCACCTACAAAAACTCTCTAACAATCCTTTTAGAATCAACAAACTGTTTATGTCTATCCTGAGCAACTTTCATATTTTGTTTTTCCCTAGCTATGATTTCTTCCATTTCTTTTACGTTGTCATTGCCATACCAGGATCTATGCTCGAGATTAGACCAGGAAATAGGGGTAGCACAATTTCTACCATAAACAACCTCGAAAGGAGTCATCTTAGTAGAAGTATGGTAACCTTGATTGTAAGCAAATTCAATCAAGTGTAAATATTGCTTTATACAAGTAAAAATAAACAAAACAAGAGTTAATAATTTTCCACTCAAGTAAATGTTCGATTTTAATATAAACTTATATTTATTTTAAATCAACCAACCACAAAACACTGTGTAAATTTATTTTTTATTTTTGGAAATCAATACAGAGAAGCAATACAACACTGTAAAATAAATTAACAATGCAATATCAATTAATATAGTTTCATATCACAATTAAATTAAATATTTATTCCAACAAAATATTACAAATAAAAGAACCATAATATTTTATTCAATTTCTTTCTGTAATTGCACAGATACAACCAAAATACAGAGAAGGAACTTATCTCAATCTGGCAATGGGCTTTGTTATGCTCAATTCCTGGTCCACTTGGATGTAAGCACCAGAACCATGGCCGCATTAATGAGGGGAAGAAAATATGCTTAAAAGCACAAACCGATGCCTGGCTAGGAACCATCCGGGTTGTTGTACTTTGTACCCCGATTAGGACTCCTCTGGAGCCCCTCCCTCCTGCCCACAGCCCTGCTTACAAACCTAGTTTCCCTTGAAAAATTTCCACAAGTTCTTTGAAATTTCCAAAAATCTTTTTTTTTTTTCCCTCCTGATCCTCAACAAGTCTTACAAGCCATTTAAATAATACTTTTTCCAATTCGGTTTCATTACCAAAGGTTACAATGGTAACTTCCAAATTACAAATTTACAATTAGTTTAATGTAAATAATAATGTCCCGACAAGTTCCTCTCCAATTAAACCTTTTCATTTTTATTTTTTGGAGTTACACAACAATATTCCAAAGTACTCATAATAATATATATATTTTAATTTTTTAACCAATATCATATCGGGGATTTTGGCACATCACACAAACACTATAAAATGCTAAAAATAATTGAAAATCATAAAATACCGACAAAATAGTGCATACGAATCACTACGCAATTCACTTATACATATCGAACACAATAATAAACTCTATATGCACTCACCCATGTATTAATTAAACTCATCTATTCACTCAACCACCCCATTTAATATATGCACTATACACCCAAATCTCCCTCACCTACTTCCATCCCCAACTTTATAAAAAGGTCTATAGTCCCTCTTTCCCATTCTTCTAAACTCTCCAAACTCCTAATTTTTATCCATTTCACTCATACATGTTTGCTCACCCGTGTGACCTATCTACGCTTCTCCATCACATTATTCATCCCGACACCGCTTTTGGGCCCCCAACCATCTACTAATCACCTGTGTGATCCATGTTCAATTCTCCATCCGCACAACTCATGTCAACATTCACACAAATCCCATCAACCCTCACAGACAATCCCTACTCACCCAAGCGAACCTGCATGAATGTTCAGAACTCCAAAATCACCTCCTAGTTGCCTAAACAACTCAATTGCATAACAATTTAGCCTAATGGTCCTTAAGATAACTTTCATTGCCCAAATGACCTAGTTGCATATCAATTCAACTTTGACAACCTTTAAGACAACCCTTACCACCCAAATGGCCTAGTCACTCATCCATATAGCCCATGATTCCTTTGGGAAAGCCTACATTCTTTCCAAACTTCTTAGAATCTTCCCGAGACAAACCTTAGTCACCTAGGTGACCCGACATACATTCCAAAGTTCTTAGATACTCCTTAGAAAACTTCCTAGTCATGTAAGACACTTGAAATAACTTCTAAACATCTTGAATCAACTTAAAGACACCTCTAATGGCCCAAGTGACTCCCATGCCAAACTTAACCACTTAGGCAACCTGTAAACACCTCAACATAGTCCCGTAAACCTTCAAATCCATCCCCAATTTCCCATGAAACCACCCTACACTTTTACATAGTCACAAAACCTCCAAAACTCACATAATAATCACATAGGTAATCCATGTGTAATTTTTAATAGTCCATAACTCTCGGCATTTAATCTAACATCACTTTCGAGTGGTCGCACGGGACCTCGATCGTGTATATTGCTTATCTTTGTCAATTTTGTCAATCATATCATATAATGTCTTTTGTCATGTCATTTGATCAAACATGAAAATGTTACAGATCTATTTACACCTAATTAATTGTTACATGCGATTATGTTGATCTAACCAATTCACAATTAATCTTACATGACTGAATAATGCATTAATACTTTGCAACATAGATAAACAATGAAACAATAGCTGAAATACATAAGAGGGATGAATATTTAGATATACAAGTCAAGGTAAATGAGATATATATGTACAAATAGGTGGAAAAGGTAGATAAAAAAACTAGAGATGCTTCATTATTACCTTGTTGGAATTGGAAATTGAGTTGGTGTAGGACAATATGAACGTTGTATGGTCTAATCTTATAATTGCAAGGTTGTGATTTGAGATATATAGTTTGAGAACCTTCTACAATCAGGCTCTACAACTTCATGTGTGCTTCACTTGTCTAAAAATATGCTTTGTTGTATGTCGCTCAACCTCAGGATGACATGTAATCACCTACTGATAAAGTGGAAACCCTTAAAACCTTTAATACCTTAATAGAAGCATTAGTTAACCAAAAAGAAAAAGCATGTGTGTGGTGAGGCTAGATTACCCTTAGCGGTTGACCCACCGAACTAATCCAAGAGTTTCACTATGTGCCCTCGCATAGGATCAAGCCTCATGTAGTTCTCCCAGGTGCTTGTGAAAGTGTGAGTGTGATTTAAGACAACCTCTTATGTGTGCCCTCACATCTCTTAACACAAAGATAGTGGGCTAACTATAGAATAAAAATGTACCTAGCACAATAATAGAGTGGTGAAGTGTGATTTAGTTGCATGACATAACCCTTTGTCCCTTAAAACCCTCTAACAATGTTTGGAGTGACTTTGTTATTACAAAGACATGACACTACGACCTTTACATGCTTGGAAATGGAGGAAGCTAGACTCTTTGTTCTAGTCAAGTGCTTCAAACGTATAGTAGTGGTTGCTCTAAATGATGTGCAACTAATTTAGGAAGATCTAGAAGAGCCTTGAGTACTTTTGGTGTGATATTTGCAATAGTAGATTGTAAGAGTTTCAGGTGAGTTATAAAGTGATAATGACTTGCTTATACATCCTTTCGTAGGTGAAATATTACAGTAAGCTTCCGATCCTAGGAAGATCAAACAACATGTTAAAGAAATTTAAATTGTAAACATAGTCATGAGATTAAAGTGAGCAAGATTATTACGAGTTGGACAAGAACTTATAACACATCTTGACCAAATAATACTGGCCATGAACATGAAGCATGTGATGTAAAAATAAAAGTTATAAAATGATGCTTAGGGATGATTTATTGCTTTGATTGATTCATATTTCCTAAATTTTGATAGACCAAAGTGTGGAGATGAGAAAATCACGAAAGAGATAGAGAGATGTATTGATTGGACCCCAAAATGTGAGCATTTGTCTTAAGTAAGGAGCATAGCCAAAATTTTTATCACAAAGGACAAGTTACCAAATTTTAGTGTCTACTGGATTTGATCGAGGCAGTTCCCTAACCAGACAAAACTACTAATCCGTTGCAAAGTTTATGATTGTCTAGAATCAAAGAGAGATACAAATTGCTTAATACCACAGAGAATTAGACATAATGTCCCTTAACACATGATCGTGGCTCCTTAAACCTATTTTTATGTGTTTTAATTAATTTTGAGTTTTATGTGATTTATATATCTAATACTTGCAAGAGAGCTCATTTCATGGTATATACATCGATGGCTTTTCGAAAAAGGTCCCATTGAGGGGATCCAATAGATTAGTCATTTTACTTCTAGTGCTTTTAAACCATTGGTAGAATGAGGCCATATGACAAAAATTCGAGATAGCTAAATAGACATCTTATAAGGGGGTGTCTACACCTACCATATTTGGAGATTTGTTTTTGAGAAAAGTGGGAACTTTTCATCAAAATTCATAGTTAGAGAATCAACTTTAACAAAGGAACAATAACAAAGATTAAAACAAGGCTTTAATTGTAGAATTCTTTTCTTTTTCATCAATTTCTCTTTTGTTGAGCTATACTTTAGTTTTCTAGATTTTATAGAGCAATTTTGTCTCACTCTCATGGATGTTAAAATCACTCCATGCTTATTTGTCTTGGTCTCATAAATGTTGTTAAAGTCTCTCTATATCTATTTGTCTAGGGCTCGTGGACGTTGTTAAATTCTCTTATCCATTACAACTTATGATGATGTTCATATCATATACGAAAAGCAACTTGAAAGTGGACAACCTAAGCGAGTTATTTGAAGAAGCAATGCTTAGCAAGATTGCTGGTTTTCTGATCAAGATTCATCAGATGAGGTCTGACATATCAAAGACATCCGAAAATATCTTAAGGTTGTGGCATTGGTCTCATGGACGTCATTAAAATATTTCATTTCATTTCTCTAGATATATGTCGAGGTCTTCATGACATTGTTAAAATCTCTCTACATTTATTTGTCTTGGTCAAATGGAGGATGTTAAATCCCACTACTTACAACTATTTGTCTTGGTGTAGGGGATGACATTAAAATCTCACTCATTCGAGATTTAAGTGCGTGTTTTATGGAGAAAAGGGTGCAAATTCATCCTAATAATAGTCAAGAGATAAAGACTTGCTATAGATAAATTCCGCCAAGTTATGTGGGGAAAGCCATTAGGAAGAAAGAAGAGGTATTATTTGGAGGAATTTAATTTTACATGTGATCATCAACAAAAGAATTTTATAGGGGCTAATATCCCGTGGAAAGCAAAGATCTTCATAACTCAATTAAGAACTAATTCACACTATCTTCGAGTGTGAAACAAGGAGATGGAAAAGACCTAAAGAGGTATGAGAAGTGAGAATTACCTCATCTTTAGTGTGAAACAATGATTCAAAGGATTTTTTAGTGTATAAATATTCTCTAAATATCCCTAAACCATTGCGAGGCTTGAGAGTGTCTCAAGAGCTTTTTGTTGGCAGTGGAACTTAGAAAACGAAGCTCATGTGCAAAAGACATTGTAGGTCAAAGTTCAGGTTTAAAAAGTGGTCAAACCTGGTCAATAGTCCAATTTGGACGTGACACGTGGCAAATCGGTAAAAGGTGAAATAAGGTTAATTTTTGTTGTTTTGACCTCCAAGGCTTTGATGAATGGTTAAAAATTTGGCCATGGCTCTCGCTTTTTGTTGGCTAAGGGCCTCACCAGTTCGACACACACTTTTTTATAAGGGGTGCCTTTGTTGCCTTTACTTCTTATTACCATTATTACGTTTTCAATTTTATATGCCATTTATCTTCTAACATTGCCCATGTGGGATTATTGTATTGGAGGATTGAATTTTGCATTGTAGGCTATATATATTGGCTTGGCGAGCTATTATTTTAGCTTGGTGGGGTGATCAACTCCCCACCGAGTTGATCACATCGAGCTACATATCTACATTTCTCGGGATTTTATTTCCACAATGTTCGGCAGCTTTTAACTATATGGTGGAACCATTATACACATTTGTAATTTAACCTACAAAATTGGTGGATCATATTAACAACTGGCCGAACATCTATCTACTTAGGCCGGATTTTATACAATTAGTGCAATAGATATGCTAGCTCAACGCCATAATACATTGGTCGTTTCCACATACACCGCCAACAAACCAACCGATTGGGCAACGATCAACCCAAGGCCATATGACTCTACCAACAGAGCGGTCAACACACCACCTATGTGGCTTTATTTGCTTTGGCGCATCTAATTGGATGACGATTCAATCAAATACAACAACTTGACGCTTTACCAAACAACGCAACATTGCATGAAGAGCCCAATCAGTGGGCAATTCAACCAACGACTCGACCCAACACAGTGGGCGATACAAACAACACAACTCGATGTGACCTATAAACGACTCCCAACCATTGTGAGGCCCAACAAAAGGGCGGATGTGATTATGCGCCACGTATACATAGGTGAGTCGGTCTATATTTAGATCCTAAGCAAAATCTCCTCCGCGGAAATGTGGGATTTTATCCCCACAACCAAGCAAAACGGCCCGACCAAATTGGTAGAGGGGAATCAAACCCCGACTGGCAGCTTATAAAGACAGAGGGACTCGCGAACTCACCCAGAGAGGGCTCGGTGATATGGAAATCAACTCGTTGTTATTTAAAACACAAAGAGAGCAGACCATGGATAGAGAAGAACATAGCAAATTGCATTCATCCTAGGTTTTGAGGCACTTAGAGGCACTTTCAAGACTCGATGTAAAAAGCAAGGTGCTCAAAAGTTTGATACGGAGACAATGATGGTCTTCATTTTTCACGAAGTGTTGTATATTTTCTGTTGTAGGTGTTTAAAGGTCGCACTTGCACAGAAAAGCACAATCCATAATCCATAATCCATAATCCACAATCCACAATAGTCAACTAAATGCACATTTCAATTTTGGGATTTAATATCAAATTGAGTGCATTGTAAGATTCAACTTGTGATCAAGATTAAAGGATTTGTACTATTTCCATTTGATTATGGAAGTTGAACTTTAATTCGATAATTGATCGTTAAGATAGTGTTTTGAAAATTGGGGTTTCAAAACACCCAAATTGGTTCAATTTAGCACTTTTGATCAATTTATAAGTCTGGAAAAATTAAGTATCTAGAAATTTAAAAAGTACAATTAAAGCAAGTACAATTTTCGGATCAAACCGGAGAAGGAAAAGACCTAAAGAGGTATGAGAAGAGAGACTTGTGTCTTTTGCATGTCTCTTGGAGTGGGATCACATAAACATTTCATGTTGGAGTGTAATGTTTACAATAACATTATGACCCAATAGACTAAGAGGGTGGCTGCTCCATCTTTACAAGATATTTTTAGGGAGAACATAATCGAAAACCAGGAAGTTGATTGTCAAACTCACCAAAAGAGATCTTGAGAGAAAGATCTTTAAAGAGATCTTTTTCTCCCATAGGCTGTCTTTGGCATGCTCCTTCTTCTTACCCTCCGCTGGTTTGAAAGATAAAACGAAAAAAATTTAAAAAAGGGAAAAGAAGGAAGGGGGATGTCTATTGACGAACATTGAGGATTGGCAGTGCTCTCTCCGTCTGTTTTTACGTTCGGTGAAATAGGAGGGTTGTTGGGTTTAGTGGTGTTGCAGTCTAAGGCCTTCACCACTGAAGAATTCATTCATTTCCTTTTCCTGTAACAATGGGTGTTCCGGCATTTTATCGGTGGTTGGCGGATAAGTTTCCGATGGTGGTGGTGGACGTGGTTGAGGAGGAGACAGTGCACATCAATGGCGTCACAATTCCCCTCGACACCTCCAAACCCAATCCTAACAAAGTGGAGTATCATAATTTATATCTCGACATGAATGGAATCATTCATCCTTGTTTTCATCCCGAGGACAGGGTAAGTAATTACTAAAAGGGTTACATCATGCAAATTCTTAAACATCATTCACCCTATGGTATGGATCTCTTGCGGGTTTCGGGCATACTTATTCTTTTGATCGGTAAAATGAGGGTTTGGTCCAATATTGTGCAGGGAGATCGGCCGAATATCTGTATCTGCCTGTTAATGTTGTAGGCAGGCAGTTGGACTGTTAGGACTTAGATTGCAATTTTTGACGTATTAGTTGTATAATTTATATCAATAACTGAATATTTGATACGGACAGCCCGCACCTTCAACTTATGATGAGGTCTTTCACTGTATGTTTGAATATATAGACCGGCTGTTTGCAATGGTGCGGCCAAGGAAGCTTTTGTACATGGCAATTGGTGAGTTGTCTAATAAAATTAATACTTTAACTTTGGGTTGGTATGCCAATTTTGTTATCAGTTCGACGTTCACATTTTGTATATTAGTTCTATAATTTTGGTAGCTTTTCTTTACATATTGTGATTTTCAAATTTGGTGCAAGGAAATCTCATGTTTCCCTTTAAAAACACATGTGCTAATACCTGTTTTAGCCCATCTGCTGGTATCGAAATATTTTCTGTATTTGATTAACTCGTTTACTGTATGGTTTAGGTGGGTGTACTGCATTAGCTTGTTTCCATGGGATGCTTTGCGATAAAATGAATATCTACTTTCACATTAATCTTCCTGCGTGGAATTGATATTTAATTATCTCCTTACATATGCAGATGGCGTTGCACCAAGAGCAAAGATGAATCAACAACGTTCTCGACGTTTCAGGGCTGCAAAAGATGCAGCTGATGCAGTAAGTTTGTCCTGCTGGGAAACTATGGCATCTCTTTTACCATTTTCTCATGGGTCTGATTAATGGGTTGTCTCTATTAGACAGCTGAGGAGGAAAGGCTAAGAAGAGAATTTGAAGCAGAAGGAAAAATAATTGATCCAAAGGAGAAGTCTGAAGCATGTGATTCAAATGTAATCACTCCAGGAACGGAATTTATGGCCACTTTATCTATTGCTTTGCAGTATTACATACATCTGAGATTAAACTATGATCCTGGATGGCGAAATATAAAGGTGTATCTTCCTCAATTTTCAAAAATTAATCTACGTATAACATTCCAATTTCATGTCTTGAAGACTTGTTTTCTTTTCCTCATTCAACTTGTCTCTATCCATTATTGCTAGTTTTTAATATTTTAACATTGACTTACTTATTTACAAAAAAACTATAAAGGTTATACTATCAGATGCAAATGTTCCTGGAGAAGGAGAGCATAAAATAATGTCATATATTCGTCTCCAAAGAAATCTTCCTGGCTTTGACCCAAACACATGGCACTGCTTATATGGCTTGGTAGGTTTGTTTGACAGGGTTTAAAATAACTATGATCATGTCTGAGGATACTTACTTTCTTTTCAACTCATTGAAAGGTTACACTATTTTGCAGGATGCTGATTTGATTATGTTGGCCTTGGCTACTCATGAGGTGCACTTCTCTATTCTAAGAGAGGTTAGTGCCAGCTCAAAGATCAGATATTTTAGGAGTAAAGATTGTGTTATTGCAGTGTTAGCTGGAGACCTGAGATGTTTCTCTGGTACTGGAGACTGGTACTATTGTGATATGTCTCCCGAAACACAAAGACTTTGTTATGAGTCTCCATGTGTCTCCTGTGCAGTCTCCTAACTTCAGTTGCAGTTTCTTATTAAAAATGGAAAATACAATGAAAAAATGATTAAAAATAGGTCAAAATGATCCTAATTGGCCACCTAACAGAGGCTAACTTTAATTGACCAACTCTTATGCCCTAATCTCAGTTATGCGCTTTATAAATTTTTTAATTCTTTTATGCATTGTGTCTTTTAAAGCTGTTATAGCATACTGATATTGTTTTCCAATTTTTATAAATATTAAATATATAAATATATATTTTATATTTCTAATGTCTCCTGTACCTGTCTCCTATTTTTAAAAAAATGGCATACTGGTATCCATCCTTGTCTCCCGTCTCCTGTATCATTACCTGTACCTGGTATACTGGTATCCATCCTTGTCTCCCGTCTCCTGTATCATTACCTGTACCTGCCTTATGGTATGTTTTATAGCTAAGATTATTGTATGCAGGAAAACTATGCCTTATTGTGTTTTACAATTGTGCAGGTTGTATTCACTCCTGGGCAGCAAGACAAATGCTTCATATGTGGGCAGGCTGGCCACTTGGCAGCTGAATGTGAAGGAAAAACAAAGAAGAAGCGTGGAGTGTTTGATGAGAATGGTGGAGAAGAGATCCTTGTACCTAGAAAACCCTATCAGGTTTTGCAGAGATTTTTCTGCTTTATAATAGCAAAATTTATTAATTACTTTTTTCTGGTACTCAGATGCCTCCACAGAGGTGGGTAGTACACATCATGCTGCGACATTCATCTTTTGTTCTCTGCATGGTTGATCCTTAAATATGATGTTTTGACAGTTTCTCAACATATGGACTTTACGGGAATACTTAGAATATGACACGAGGATACCAAACCCTCCATTTCAGATTGACTTTGAACGTCTCATCGATGATTTCATCTTTATGTGTTTCTTTGTTGGGAATGATTTTCTTCCGCACATGCCTACATTGGAAATTCGTGAGGTTAGTATATGTTTTCCAATATCGACTGCCTTACAATTCTTAAATTTGTCATATGAGTATAGAGATGGCCTAGATGTACATTTGCACTTAAATTTTTTGCTATATGAACAATTAAGTGTTTTCTTGGGTGCCAATGTTTGAATGCCTTATTGACGTAGGAGGGAGATTCTAATTGGATGGTTATGATTTTTTAAGCGGATGCATAGATTTAGCAACTTTGCCGTGACTTAACAGTTTCAGTTTGGATACCCAAATGCAGAATTAAATATTCATGTTACTTGCTTTATTCTAGAAACAATGGCTTATTATTTGACCTGGATGGATTTAATTATTCTTGAAATTAAATTTTATAAATCAAAATATTGAAAATTTGGGCTTAAAAATGCACAAAATATTGAAAATTTGCAGCCAAATTTTTGATTTTTACAAAGTAAGGACAATGAACTAAAGAAAATTAATATCTCCCAAAATATCCACTCAAATTACTTGAAAATTTAAAGAGGGCTTGCTAATATTATAAAGGACATAATAAAACTGTTTTTGGAGTTTTACAGAAATTAAAATGCTGCCAGAAAAATCATACAGCATGCCCTAGACAGCTGGAAAACTTCAGAGGTTCGTAACTCTCCAAATACAAGAGCAAAAATTATGAGACTTTGGAAATAACATTAACAAATATAGGAAATGGCATTTCAACCTTAGATCCGAAAATGGCCAACTGGAAAACCCTCCAAATAAAGGCTGCAAGTCACCTAGCTTGGAAAAGGGTGGAAATTGATGGAGATGCCTTCAAAGTGATGTTAAGCCCTGCCCAAATGGCTGCCGTGAATCTGATCCGAAAGCCCTCTGATTATCTTCCCCAAATGCCCCCAAAATCCTCAAACCCTTCCTCTGAACCCTTTGATAATATCTTTGTAACACAGCCCTGAAAGTGGCTCCAAAATGACAGACTAGGGTAGATCTCTCACTACCGAAGAATGCCCTGCTAGCTAGGGATGGGTCTCTCACCACCGAAGCTAGGGTCCCTGTGGGATTTCACTCCACAAGTCTGTAGATTTGCAAACAACAGTTGCACGTGAAGGAGAATAAAATGTATGCAAAAGTCCTTTTCTTTCTCTCCCCAACTCCTTATATACTTTCCAAGGCAAAAGAGCCCCAATAAACCCTAGACACATTTCATTCCATGGAAGGGCCAATAAAATAAAAGTAACTAAAGTTACTTTTTTTTTTAAGTCGCCATGGTCCAAAAGTGACCCTCAACGCAAAATTAGAATATTAGAACCATGTGGCCCCTTCCTAAGGACAAAACATAATATCTAGTCCCTCCAAAACACTTTATGCTTCATGTCAATGAAGAAATATAACAAAATAGACTAGATATCCATACCCAAAAGCCCCGCATCCCTAGCCCCTGGGTATGACCTTGGACTCGACTTGGCCCTTAGGCCTTAGGCGTAGGAAAAGGGGACATTACAATCCTCCCTTCCCGAGAAATGCTTGACCCCAAGCATTATCTTGTCATGCTGCAAAAGTTGAATACCACGCCGTAAGTTTCTCCACCTCACCCTGCCGTCAACCAAAGATCGGTGTAATCCGAAGTAACCAAGAAACCCCATGTAGTCATCATGACCTCCATATTGTATCGAGAGCAATGTTGTTCGTGAAGTAGAATGATACCCAAACCGACTCTCCACTGGTACCCACATCAGGATTGCCAATCTATCCAATCCCTGCCACTCTGATGCCATCATCCTGGGACTCGTCACTATCTCTCCGATCAACTCCTGGGTACGAAAGTCCACTCTGAATCTCTGTAGAATTCCCTGGATCAACCTGTGAAATAACTTGTATACGCACAAAGTGTGCCAACTCTCCCACATGACCCACATTGGTGTGAGAGTACAACTCCTCATAATGTATCTCAATGTGTCCCGTGGGGGAAAAATCCCAAGATTCCAGTACATGGTCAACCGACAATGTCAACTCCACATAGTTCACCTCCTGTGATGAGTGATAACCTACTGAATAACTAGGTAACTGAGTCAACTCCATCCCTCCACTGACTAGCACATGGGTGAAATGCCCACCGTGCCTAGAAGCAAGTAAAATACATAGGAGTGCTATCCCATGTTGACTCAGAACATGATGAACTTGTAAGCTCCGATTTGTTATAACGACAAACCGTACATCCCTGTATGAAGTTGGGATATCCTCCCTCAACCCATGCCATCTGAACCTCTCTGATATGAGCCTGTAGGTCTCATCGAAGCTCAAGTGTCCGGTCACGAAAGAACAATGCACATGTCGCAATATCTCCATCCTCAACCCTGAGTCTGACACAAGGTATAATCTGCCATGATAGAATATCATCTCATCCTCCAATCTGTAGGTGTCATCCTGTATGTGACCATCCAGAATCTCACAAGTGTGTCGGTTCTTGGAGTACTCAACAAGCAAATGAGATCTCCAGTCTACCGACCCCTTAGATAACCAACATAATGATAAACTCAGATGATCTGAACCTGTAACCCCAATCTCTGTAACTGTCTCATGTGCAACATTGCTGGTCACATCCACATCCATCATACTCCACATCGATCCGCAATAATAAAACTCCTCACCATGCCGAACGTCCTCTCCATCCCCTCAGCTGTAACCACCCTAGGTGCTCTTGTAGATAATCCCCTCAAAATCACATTCCTGCCCTCAGACTTAAACTTCAGCTCTATCGTCTGAAAGTTAGTCCGAAACTCACCAAGAGAGTGAAGCCACTGCACTCCCAACACTATGTTGGTCACTCCCATACCAACAATGTGGAAATCATCGGTAACTATATAGTTACCCATCGTGATGCTCACTTGGGGAACCCGCCGTGTGCACCTCATAGACTCTCCATTGGCTACAACCCCGTTGAAGCCCTCAAAATCCTCTTGTCTGTAATCCTCACCTCTCAACCAATGAGGCATCAATATAGTTGTGGGTTGCCCCACTATCAATGAGTACCCCAACTCGTTGACCCTGCATAACTCCTCTAATCCTAAATGCCTTATACATCAGAGTACTAGACAATGTGGCTATAATCTCCCGAGGAAAAGTCTCCTCCTCCTGCCCCGCATCAGCACTATCCAACGCAACCCCATCTCCATCATCCATCTCGAGTCTCTAACTCCTCACCTCTGTCACCCTCACTCTCCTCGAAGACCTCAATGAATTGGGCCTTCCCTCTACCTCTGCAATCATGTCCTGGAACCCAAGGTGTGTGGCAATCGAAACATAGTTTCTTTCGCCTCAACTCATCATCTCTGTCCTCGGGAAATGATTGGCTTCTTAGCCACCTCCTGCCTCGGTGGAGGCTCCCTCTGCTGAAGTTCGTCTGATCCAGATGGAGGTTCCTTTTGAACGTGAGGTGGAACCTCGACTTTGGAGTGGATAACTCCAAGTCCCGAGCTCTCCTAATAGCCTCGTGCAAAGAAGAAGGTTCAAATGCCTTCACAAACCCAAATGAGCATCATCGGTCAAAACTGCTATGAAAGTGAAATCAACCTCATCTCGTGACACAGTGTACCATGACCGATAATCTCGAAAATCATGATGTATCGATCCAGGGACCGGTTTGTCTCAAATGAGTCAACTCCCGAAATACCTATCGTGGTCCCTCCTATCAAATTCTGCTCACCAAGCCTCGCGTGAACTCGCATAAGTAGTAATGTGTATGTGTCCCTGTGTAATCAACCCATGATGCCACCAATCATGAGCGTCTCCCTCAAGATGTAAGATTGCAAACTTAATTGCATCTTCCTCACATAGGATTCAAGTTGGAGTATGTCTTCAACTTCTGAACCCAAGACTGTGCAGTACACTTCTTAGAACCATCAAAGTGTGGAATGGAAATCTGTCCCAATCTCCTCTGTAACTCTGGTACTGTATTTGATGATCTCTCTTGGGTCTACTGCCAATCTTCATTTTGTAATATTCCTGGAATGACATGTTGTTACGAAAGCCCTCACTCAAGGTCTGGTACCTCTCCCAACAAGACTCCTCATCCAAAATATCTACTGTTTCATTGTACCTGTGAAACTTCCGGATCCTTCAAGAAAGAAGGTTCGTGAAGCCCCAAAGGCCTGGAGAAGAATGGGGAGGCCACTGCCCGAATGTCCACTCTCACCTCTTTGACCTTGTTGTCCCATATTGCTATTTTCTCCTCTCATTATGACTATTGTTATACACAGTCCAACAAGCTGAAGATGATTAAAAATATTCTCTTACCCTTTTTAGCAATCAGAAAACCAACGCTAGTACCTTGAGAGGTACTCTCCCTTCTTGCACCGGAGTCTCCAATGAAGAAATCATGCTTGCCAACACTTGTAATCCCAAAAGACACATTTGAATTCCTTCTTTTGCTTATGAAATCAGTCACAAAGTTTTCAAAATCAGAATTGATAGTTTTGGATAATTGCCACATATTACCAGGATCCCATACCTTATAATGCCCATGAACCCTTGTATCATGTAAGGTCTTCCATCTTTGCTTCTCTTGTATCTCCTCATAAAGAAGATCATCACTCTTTGTCTTCATGATGAATTGACTTTGATGTACCAAATTCTTAGCATTCTTATCGACAATAGGCTGAATACCATCATGATAAAACTGCTGTAATGATATAGGATGAAGATGATGAAATAAATCCGTGCTACTACTAACCTCCTTATAAAGAATATCATCAAAAGGTTCACCTTCTATTGCTGATTTAGAAACCTCCAAAACACCATCCCTTGGAGTATCCTCATCAAGCTTGGTCTCCAAAATGACTTGACTTTTCTACCACAAATCCTGAGCATTCTGGTCTACAATGGGCTGAAATTCTTCATAAATCAGCTTATCATGAGTTGTTAGTTTGGAAATTGCAACAACGTGCAATTCCACACAAGTGTCCATGTGAGGCTCCTCCTCATGTGCCAACTGCTCCATAGAGTCTTCTTTCGTGGGTGTAGACTTCCTTGCATCATTTGCCCACATCTTTTCCTTGAACTCTTGTAGGTGTTGTCTTGCTTGAGCGGCTATCAATCTAGCAGCTCTAGCTCTATTATTCCATTCCTCACACTTTTTAAGAGTTTCCATTACATCCTCCTTGCTTGCATATACAAATTTCTTTTCTCCGAGCTGGAATAATTTCTCTAACAAGCAAAGTTTCACTAATGCAATTATTTTTCTCAATGGAAATCATACCTTTTTCTCTAGAAGCTTCTTCTTCTTCAAATGAGTTCTTTTGTAATTCAGGTACCGACATATGATGACCTCGCTTGGGCTTGCTACCAATCTTCATCATGCAATAATCTGGAAATGGCATATTATCTCTGAAACCCTTACTCAAAGATTGGTATTTCCTCCAACAAGAATCCTCATCAATCACCTCTATTGGCCGCCCTTTATCATTGTTCTCACCATTTTCCTTATTGTCCCCAGATCTGCTTTGATTCAAATTTTGAGTGAGTTGGCTCAAATAAAGGTTAGTGGCTTCCTGTTGTTTCACCATGTTGGTGAACATTTCCTTCATAAAACCCACATTGAGATCTTTCCAAACTACCATATTTAACCCACACAGGCTGGAGGAACAACAACTCTGATACCACTGAAATATCCCTTATGGGATACCACTTAAAAATGCACAAAATATTGAAAATTTGCAGCCAAATAAAATACTGATTTTTACAGATTTTTACAATAAGGACAAGCGAACTAAAGAAAATTAATATCTCCCAAAATATCCACTCGAATTACTTGAAAATTTAAAGAGAGCTTGATATTATTATAAAGGACATAATAAAACTGTTTTTGGAGTTTTACAGAAATTAAAATGCTGCCAGAAAAATCACAGCGTGCCCTAGACAACTGGAAAACTTCAGAGGTTCGTAACTCTCCAAATACAAGAGCAAAAATTATGAGACTTTGGAAATAACATTAACAAATATAGGAAATGACATTTCAACCTTAGATCTGAAAATGGCCAACTGGAAAACCCTCCAAATAAAGGCTGCAAGTCGCCTAGCTTGGAAAAGGGTTGGAAATTGATGAAGATGCCTTCAAAGTGATGCTAAGCCCTGCCCAAATGGCTGCCGTGAATCTGATCTGAAAGACCCTCTGATTATCTTCCCCAAATGCCCCCAAAATCCTCAAACCCTTCCTCGAACCTCTCGATAATATCTCAACACACAACCCTGAAAGTGGCTCCAAAATGACAGACTAGGGTAGATCTCTCACTACCGAAGAATGCCCCGCTAGCTAGGGATGGGTCTCTCACCACCGAAGCTAGGGTTCCTGTGGGATTTCACTCCACAAGTCTGTAGATTTGCAAACAACAGTTGCACATGAAGGAGAATAAAATGTATGCAAAAATCCCATTTTCTTTCTCCCCCAGCTCCTTATATACTTTTCCAAGGCAAAAGAGCCCCAATAAACCCAGTCGCATTTTTCCCTTGGAAGGGTCAATAAAATAAAAGTAACTAAGTTACTTTTCCCTTTTAAGTCGCCATGGTCCAAAAGTGACCCTCAACGCAAAATTAGAATATTAAGTGTGATGTGGCCCCTTCCTAAGGACAAAACATAATATCTAGTCCCTCCAAAATTGGCCCTTAGGCCTTACGCGTAGGAAAAGGGGACATTACATTCAAATATTGTTTCTAGAATTTTGGGGTACTTCTAGGTTATCCTTCACATGCAATGGGTGGTTATTTTGTGATTTAGGTGGGGTAATTTTACAAACTTTTCGGTTTAGTGATTTGCTACATTGTTTGATGGCGGGATGAGTTTTTGGTATTCTTTTTCCATGAGTGCAAAGTTTCCAAGTAACATTTTTATGTCTTTAATGTAAATCAATTGTGGACAATGTATTTTTGCACAACTTTGCACCATTTTTTTAACTTGCTCATAATACATTAAAAAAACAAGTTTACTTAAAATCCAACATTTTATTGATTTAACTTGTTCTTAATACATTAAAAAAGAAGTTTACTTAAAATTCAACATACTTGTGATTTAAGTACTATGTACATATTTATTGAAGCGGTTGTTGGACGAGGTTTATATTAACACCATCTATTTCACTATTTCTTATGTTCCATGGGTGCATCCCAACCGCTTGTAACCAGCTGGCTGCTGAGCTGTCTTTTTGGTTATGGCTTGGGTTCTTTCCACCTACCTTACGCTCACGTCGTCGAGTCACCACCTCAAAATCTTTAAAGCAGCCCCTGCAGCTTTTGAGAGTGGATTGCCCTCATGTTTATACTTGAGGTCCAATACCTACCTTCAACTATCAGTTTTAGAATTACCTCCTCAAAGTCTTTAAGCATCCCTTTAGGTTTTTTGCGAGCGGATTGCCCTTATGGTTATACTCGATGCGTTCTTTGGGCTTCAATGCCAACAAATTTGCCTTTACCGCCCCAAGGATCCTATTTAAGCTTTAATGCAAGCGTTAGCTTGTGTGGAAAGATTTCTTGGTGCTTCTATTCAATCATGGGGAATTTAAAGAATTGAGGCTACCTAGAATAATGGGAAATTTGGGATGAATCCCAATATTTTCTCTTTCCATGCCCATGACAATTTGAGAGTAAACCTGCTCTATCATAACTAATGTATTAGAAAAATAATAAGGTAGTTGGTGAGGGCCTTGCTCCTCCCCTACCTACCTTGTTAAGTGTGTTTTGTCGGTTGTAGAAACCAACTTTTGAGAGAAGACAAAGGTTTTCTCATCTCTCGTAGTTACTTTAGGGAACTTAGTCTTGATGCCCGCCCAATACACTAGGTAAATGTATCACAAATCAAGGTGTACTTGTCATAGAGTCGATGCTTATATAATGCAACACAAAAACATGAATGGGATCTTTCATGTTGGAATTCCATTAAGGGTAGAACTCGGGTCAAAGCTCAATGAAATGAAAATGCAACTTATAAGAAATGAACTCACATAGAAGTTAACTTCAACTTTGTAGTATATGATTTAACCTAAATTGGTTAATATCTAGATGTGTAGTAACCGATGGTAGATTATCCTAATCAATTAGTTTCCAAGTTTAATTGTAGCAATATCAGGAATAACCATTAAACAATGATAAACAAGATGAATAACAATAGATAATGAAACAAAACACTAACAAATAAGAGAGATAAGATGACTTAGTTGATCTCTTGCTTTGTGTGATGATTTGGGCCTAGGAAGCATGGATACGCCCAAGACCCTGTCGAATCCCCTTTGATACGTATCGGGAACGGATACGATACGAAATGGATACGAATACGTGCTTGATACGTACGAGATACATATAGATGTATCCGTGACATATATCGATGTATCCCGTACGTATTAGGCACGTATCCTGCTGTAAACACGTCTTTTTAAAGTTTTATTTCATTTTTAATTTTTTTGACTTTTCTACTCCCTAAAACCGAACCCTAAACACTAAATGAATAAAATAATACACCCTCTCCCCCACAAAAAGTTATAAAAAGCACCCACCCCTCTCATTTGAAATCACACAAACAATTTCATTGTCTTTTTGCAAGTGAATGAGCAAAGAGCCAAAGAAGAGTTGTGAAGAGCTTAGTGGAGGCAAAGATTGGAAGGAGGTTTTGCAAAGAGCTTAGAGGAGGCAAAGATTTGAAGGAGGGGCAGCGATTGCTTCTATTGTTTGGAGTCCACCATTGTAAGGAGGAGAAGGAGAAGAAGCCATTGTTGAGACTTGAGAGGAAGAGATTGTTTTAAATTTATTGTTCATTCAAGAATCAAAACTAGAAGAGTAGACTTGAGAGGAAGAGGTAGCATTTGTAATTTTGTTTAGAGGCAACCAGGATCTACGATTCTACACTACATGTATACCATATTTTAATTTTAATTTTATTTTTAATTCATCCTTTTGTTTTTTTTTTTTTACGGTTATTTATTTATAAATTATTTATTATGTTGCATTTTTTAAAGTTTATAATTTAAACACATCCTAAATGTGTATGCTCTCACCTCTCGCCTTTATGGCGATCTTGGTGATCAAAACAGATTAGGATGGCATAGTTTAGGGTTATTTAATTTAATAATTGGTAAAAAATCATTTTTTAAATTTTAAATGCATTGATCAATGTTAATGTATTTGTTTTTTATTTTTTTAGCTTCCTAAATCTGTGTATGCTCTCACCTCGCGCCTTTATGGCGATCTTGGTGATCAAAAACAGATTAGGATGACATAACTAATTAGTAATTTATTTATGTTAAGGCAAATTGTTTTTTAATTTTTTAAACATCCTAAACCTGTGTATGCTCTCACCTCGCGCCTTTATGGCGATCTTGGTGATCAAAAACAAATTAGGATGACATAACTAATTTATTTATGTTAAGGCAAAATGTTTTTAATTTTTTAAACATCCTAACTCTGTGTATGCTCTCACCTCGCGCCGTTATGGTGATCAAAAACAGATTAGGATGGCATCAAGTTCTGCTTCGGGTGGAGTGCAAGGCCAAGCTGAAAACACATCAGTTCCTATGAGACATGATCCTAATTCCCCTCTTTGGAGACATGTGACAGTGGTAGACAACATTGTTGGTGGTGGGTGTCGGGTTTGGATATGTCATGGTTGCCAAGCTCAGTACAAATCCTCATATAGCCGAGTGAAAATCCATTTGAGTGGTGTCAAGGTGTGGGGATAAAGAGGTGCCCAAAAATATCAAATGAAAAAATGGCAAAGTACCTAAGAGAGCAAGAGGAGGCTGATAAACAAGCTGAAAGAAATAGAACTAGAATAATTCATTTGCAAAGAAGGCCTTCATCACTACCACCCACACCTAGACCTACTTCTCATCCTTTCATTCAAACTCAAAGTCAACCATTTGATGAAGAGAGTCCAGAGAGCTCACGAAAAGGTCAAAAGGAGCATTGAGAAAGCGTTTAATATTGAAAAGAGGGAGATTGCTGAAGAGGTTGTTGCTCGATGCATTTATGCATGTGGGCTGCCCTTTAATGTATTGAGATCTCCATATTGGCATCAAATGGTAAAGGGTATCAATGAAGCTCCACAAGGGTACAAATCCACGGTGGTACGAAAAAATTTGAACCACACTCTTGGGAAAGGAAGTGGAACACATTCACAAGACTTTGCAGCCAATTAGAGACTCATGGAAGGAAATAGGGGTTTCCATCATTTCAGATGGATGGAAAGATGCTAGTAATAGACCCCTCATAAATGTTGTTATGCAGTATGCCTTAAAGGGGCAATGTTCCTTAAAGCCATTGACTGTGAAGGGGAAGTCAAGGATGCACAATTTATTGCTGACATTTTAATAGAGGCAATTGAGTTGGTGGGCTCCCATAGTGTTGTCCAAGTCATCACGGACAACGCTAAAAATTGTAAAGCAACATGAATGATCACAGAGGGTAGATATGAGCACATTTTTTGGACCCTTTGTGCTGTCCACTCCCTTAACTTGATACTCCAAAAGATTGGGAAAATCCCATGGATTGAGCAAATTTATTCTAAGGCAAATGACATTCAAATGTTTATCACAAACCATCATATGTCATGAGCCATTTTCAAAAAATTCTCAAGGTTAAAGTTGTTGAAGGTTGCAGAAACTAGATTTGCCTCTCACACACTCGTTTTGAGACGACTTGTGAAGGTGAGAGAGGCTTTAAGCAATATGGTGATCAACAATGTTTGGTCAGTGTGGAGGCAGTCAAATACAGAGAAAGCTACAAGGGTAAAATCATGGGTCCTTGATGAGGATTGGTGGGCCAAGGTTGAGTACTTGTTGAGTTTTACAAAGCCCATTCTCTCCATGATCCGATATGTAGATACTGATGAAGCATGCTTGGGAGAGATATATGATCATAGATTCTATGCTTGAGCGTATCAGAGATATAATACAAAAAAAGAGCAAGATCTAGAAGAGACTTTCTATGGTGAGGTCAAGAGTGTGGTCGTGAAGAGGTGGAATAAAATGACCACCTCATTACATCTCCTTGCTTATGACCGCCCCAAAGTACTATAGGTTTGATGTACTTGGGCTACAAACAGTAAGCACCATTTTCGACTCCGAAGTTGGAAATGGAACCAAAGGCAAGCATTTAGAAGAATTTTCTTGATCCATCTATAGCCAAAGGTGGTGGAAGTGAAATGGGCATGTTTATTGGTTGAAGTCAACATGAGATTGATTGAGGCTCTTTTCGACAAGAGCAGCTCGACTCCAACCACATGGTGGCGTGTACATGGCCATGATGCCAAGTACTTACGTCCTATTGCTATAAAAGTTCATCATTTATAAATTTTAAAATTTAGAATCATTTAGAATATTTTAAATTTTATTTAGGATTATTTAAATTTAATTTATTTTTTACACATTCTTAGTATGTTACTAATACTAACTTGTCTTTGAATTTCAATTTTCTAACTTTGTTGTAATAGGTGGCTAGTAATTCTTCCATGAGAGCGGAATTGGAGTACTTATAGCTTTATCCACTCAGCTAAAAGAAACAAGTTGACATCTAAACAAGCTAAGGATTTGGTATATGTGCACTCCAATTTGCGCCTCTTGTCACACAAGTCTGAGGAGTATGCTAGAGGGCCTCACAAACTTTGGGATCTTATTCTAGAGACCACAGACTTGGATGCCTCCATAGCCACGCTTGCCCAACTTTCATTATTTGATGACGAAGATGATGTTCAAGAGAGTTCTGCAAGGAGCGAAGTTAATGAGAGTGGAGCTAGTGCAAGTGGCACACAAGAACTTGATTTTGAGGAAAATCTAGATGATATATCTAGATTTGTTTGTATTCCTATATCATATGTATGGCAGCCACATGAACATTGAAATGTAAAATCTTAAGTATATTGTATGTTTTGAAAATTTGAACATGGATCCTAGTATATTTTTCAAATTTCAAGTTTTGTTCGTATTCATGTTGACATGATATTCGTATATGATATGTATGGCAGCCACATGATCAATAAAAATGCAAAGTCTTAAGTATATTGAATGTTTTGAACATTGATTCAAGTTTTGTATTACTATTTCAATTTTTTATGGACCAAAAATGAGTAAAATGAGAGATGCACATAAAAATAAAATAATATATATATATATATATATATATATATATATATATTTTAATTTTTTATATATGTACGGACGTATCCAAGGGTTTTTTAAAATTGTCGTATCCGCGTATCATATCCGTATCCAAACCGATACTTGTATCCGTATCCCCACAGCAACGTAGATCCGGGGCTGATCTCGAAAATCGGAAATGATTTGTGCTGACCACTGCTCAAATCGTGTGAATGTCTCTATGTAATCGCCTGGACTAAAGCGGATGTGGTGGGTCAAAGGATACGACGCTTATGGCCCTTTCTATGTGCTTTTGTCCCTTTGTGGTTTTTGCTCCTACAACTTCCCGTGTCTCGATTATTGCTTCTTATTCCGCTCTTTTTGGAATTTGGGTGTTCAATACCTTGCGATGCTCCAGGCAACTGATTTGATCTTCAAAACCCTAGATAGCCAAAAAGTTCTTTGCCCTAGCTTGACTTGGAGTGATGTTATGTTCCTCGGATTTGTTGATCTGAGTGGATGACTGCCCTAGAATGAGTATGCAGAGTATATGGAGCTCAAGGGAGTCTTGGAATGGCTTTGTTTGTGATTGCTCTTAGTGTATGCTCATGAGGATCTTTGGGTGTCAAGTATGTATGATCTCCTCCTTGATAATGGACGAAATAACTAGCTTATATATGCGTTCGGATCTGGAAAGTTCGGATAAGGCCAACTAGAAGTGTCCCAAAGGAATTTGAATTAAGAAATGTGTTGTTGGAGGGAAAGGGACCAAAGCGGATGGGAAGGGTCATAGCGTATGGATGTTATGGCCCATTATGGGCGCTTTGGTTCGGGATGCATGTGCGAATGCTTTAAAAGTGGGATTGTATTGTGCGATGGTTTAGCCTGATTTTATCGATCGCTATGTTCGTTGTGTGAACAAATGAATTGTGTGTGCAAACAAAAATGAATGAAATATAGCTAGGGATAACATGATTGACCAAATTGGACAAGTGTGGACTAGTGCAAAGGTGTTGTACAATTTGTGTTGTTGTAAGACATGAATTACCAAAATGAGTGTCTACATTTGCCCCCCTTTAAGTATGAAATTAAAAATTGCGTGCTTAAAGGAAAGGTTACTTGAGTGTGTAAGACACACTTTGCCTTTGCTCGGAGCGCCTTGTGCTTGTGCTTTAGTACTTTGTTTTTGTTTCGGTTGTGTTTGTTTTGTCGGGATGCGTGCACAGTAGGAAAAGAGTATAGTCAATGTCCATAGTATATGAAATTGAACTTTAACTTGAAACTTTTGAACTTGATGTGAAAATAGCAATATGTAAATTGAAAAGCAAAACAAAGGAAAGTGTACACTGATTGTTTTGCGAGAGAGGGAGAGAGAGAGTACTCTCACTATCATTGCCATGGAGATTTTTTAAACTTTGTGTTGGAGCTGGTTGGAAGGACTTGGGGGTGATCAATCCCAAGTGGAATGTGCCAAGAGAATAGAAATAAGTGCAAATGTACCCGCATGGTGAAGAGAACTGTATGGGGAGTGTTTTAGTTGCTCCGCATCCCTCCACAAAAAAAATGAGTAATGAGAAGTCAAGCCTACAAGGATATCAGTCACCTCGATACTTCCCAAGACCCACAGATAAGTGCCACTGCAGATGAACACGAACCCAATTGATTTGCAAATGATGACACAATGTACCATAATTTGACTTGTACCATGAATTTTATACGGTTTGGTCCCTGTGTATTTCTTGACCCAAGTTTGTTTTTGAGCCATTTTCGAGCCTCCGACCTATCGATTTTGTACTTGTTATTTTGTTTCTTGGTTCTAAGTTATTGTGAGGATGAAATATCATTCGATGGTTGCCCCCTTGTTTTGGGCGCATGAGATAGAGCAAAGTGAATGCGGCCCAAACAAGAGGACTTGTAGCTGATGTGCACATGTGTTGATGGATACTGCATGGGGAAATATGGGAGTGCACATGGTGTATACCATGGCGCATACATAATAATATAATAGAAAAGCTAGCAAAGTGTTAGTGACAAGCAATAGAAAAACAACACAGTAGATGTAAGCAAAAACATGCAAAGACACACAAGTAGAACAATCATGGCAAACAATATGCCGCATACATGGGACACCACTCAAGATGTCGCAAGACAATCGAGGCACTCAAGCTAACAAACAATAAGCAAGTAACATAGGACATTGCCTTGCAAACAAGTGAAAGCATAGATCAAACATGTAAAACAAGAAACAAGCCAAAGATGAAATGATCTTAGTTTGGAAGTGACCTACAAAATAGATACTACACATGAAGCACCCATTAGCATGTTAGAGTAATAAAGAGTATGACACAATGTATGTATTGAGTAAATGAGGTAAGAGGAAGTAAAGTAGTAAATATTGGAATGATAAAGACTTGTGTGTAAGAAAGTGTAAAGTGGATGCCCCCAGTTGGCATAGAACAACTAGTAAAGAGTAGTGTCAAGCATCCTGCATCGTGTAACAATTTGTGTGTATCTTGCATTCAACTCAATGTACCATGTGAATGCACATGTGTATAGAAAAAGGATATAACATACTATGTATCAAGCTAACATGATAAGTAAAGTGTAACATGAAAAGTATAAGCGTGCAATAGAAACAACCAAGCAAGAGCAATGCAATTGTTTTTGAATTTTTAGCATATTTGAATGTTTTTGGATTTTTAGCATATTTGAATGTTTTTGGATTTAGGATGTTTTTGGATTTTAGGCCCCTAAGGGCATAGATGAAAACCTATTCTCCGAAGAGAAGGGTGATCCAAGAATGCCCCAGGGAGGGAATATATAGATTTTTAGTGCTTTTGATGAATTATAGAGTCTGTAAGCAAAGGTGGGAAAACAAGGTTTCCCCCAATGTGTGTGTGTAAAGTGAGGTTCAGGTGTGTAATTGCTCTCTCAATAGTCAAGTTGATCGGGAAATGAGGGGGAAGTCGATGCCCCCAAGTATTGGAGGAGTCATATAGTTGTGCATGTGGAGTATCAAAGGTGAATGTACTAGGTAGAAGCATGGGTTATAGCATTGTACTTGTAGATCTAGCAAGGAAAGTCCACTTTAGAGGACGAGTATGTTGATCATTGGGAAATGTTGTTTGATATGAGAAGGAAGTTTAGATTGATCAATGTGAAAAGCCCTAGGACCATCAAGGATAAGGAAAGAATCATCAACATGAAAAATAGGTATAGATGTGGCCTTAGGATCTAACCTAGCTTGTTGTGGGGAAATAGAGATATCCAGAGAAGGCTTACTAGGAGAAAACTTAGGATTTATCCTATATGTGCATGTGCCTGTAGAGATCCACATATCATCAAGTAAGTCATCGATACTTGTTTTGTGATAATTGCATAATAGATGTTGTTGTGCTAGTAATAGGTGTTGGATCCTTTGTATTGTTGTTGCAATTTTTATGGAAATATCCTAAACAAAGTGTGTCATCAAGAAACAAGGGGAAGTCGGATGCCCACCGAGTATTGGAGGAGTCATATAGTTGTGCATGTGGAGTATTTAAGGTGAATGTACTAGGTAGAAGCACGAGTTATATCATTGTACTTGTACATCTAACAAGGAAAGTCCATTTTAGAGGACAAGTCTATTGTAATCAATATTGATAGGTGGATTAGAATTTATATAAGATTGTTGTGAAGGAGTAGAGATATTTGTAGAATTCATTATCGTTTTGCCCCGGATTGGGCTTGTGCATGCTTTAGATGTTTTGATGCGGTGTGCAATGGCTAAGGTGCAATAGATAGGTCTCTAGTTTGCACAATAGTAGGATGTGATGTTCTGAACGAGGTTTGGCACTTCCAAAGGAGGTATGACATTCTTATTCTCTTGTTGAATAGGTGACTCTTGTATTATTGTAGAAGTTACATCATTCGATATTGCATTATGTTCACTAGACATAGATGGATCAACTTTAGGAACCCATTGAGATTTGTAAACTTGAGATGAATGTGTAACAAAAGAAATAAAGCCCTTACGCTCAAGTTGTTGGATTTTTTGTTGTAAAGTGTAGCAATCATTGTCACGATGTCCAGTAAAAGGAGGGTTTTAGAAGGTCCCCCAACCTTGTACAAAAAAGCCCCAAAGGCTAGATATAACAGTTAATAACATAAAACGGAGATACCCTTAGGAGATTCCAAAAAAAAGCGAAAAGGACAGCAAAAAGGAAGATACAAAAGAACATCAAATGAGCTTCTTGAGCTCGGCAACAACATTTTTTGCACTAGGGGAACCAAGAATCTTCAGCGAGCTTTTCTGCCAGAGTGATGAGATCCGCGCAGTCCCTGGCAATAGCTTTCCTGGTAGAGTCCGTGAAATCCTCCCAGGCCTTCAGGGTAGTGAAGGCACGTTGAAGCTTGTCTAAGATAGAGGAGACAATTTCAATTTTGCGTTCATCCCTCGAGGAGTCAACAACTGTAGGCTCAAGCAGATTCTCATCCATAAATGGAGGCGACTTTGGGAGTTAGCGTGAGTAGCACTGTCAGCGGAATCCGAGTCTTCCCCAACATTTTGGGCGCTAGTGTTATCAACCTGCAAGTTCGTCTTCGTCTGCTCCGAACTAGGGGGTTCTGGGTAAAGCTTGGCGAGGCCCAGTAAGTCCTCAGAAGAGACTCATTGGGGCTGGAAACAGGGGAGAGCGCCTTGTTACTCAAATCAAGCATCTTCTAAAAAAAGACAAGATTGATCAAGCGGGTGCGGGGGAAAAGGGGGACAGAGGGGTTAGCAACAGCCTGAGAGGAGCCGAGGATAGCGACATCCGAGTCGGAGTCGAGGAGATGTGGAGGCGGCGACGGTGGCGAGATGAGCGGCGGGAGACAGGGGAGGGGCGAGGGGAAGGGGAGGAAGAACGGCGGCGCCGACCCGACTTGGGGGGAAAGCGGATGAGCTCCGAATGCGAGGCAGCAGTAGTGAACAACAGATACAATAAACCCTGATGCAGGATGGCTCCATCTCCGTCGCGCGCCAATTGAACAGAGTGCTCCAGGGATTGGAAGAGGAACGTAGCCAAATTGATCCTTTTGCCCCAGTGCAGATGAGAGAGGATGAACAGATGGGGGCCAAAGATTAGCCGGTATCTGCCGTTCAATCGTGAAATATCTCATGATGACTTCTGCAAGTTTGTCCCATGGGGGAGGAAGCGATTCACGGGTATACCCCGAGAGGTTCTTCACCAGTCTTTTTCCGGAGCTATGAAATCCTGGATTTCAGCTTGGAGCGAGCGTTTGGTGTAGATGTCTCCAGCAGCTGGAAGACCAGTAGCATCAAGCAATACCATTCGTTGATATGGTGAAGGTAGTTTTGCCAATCTGGACTCTCCCTCTCGCCCAGGTCGCCATTGCGGCGTACGAGACCAGGGTAGAATAGCCCGTCATCCTTTCGAGGAAGGTAGAAATTCCATTGTCCACCAGAATATTCCAAACCTCTTCGTCCTCCTTGATCGAGCTGCAAGACGCAGGTTCAATACGCTTCAGCTGGCCCCCATTTTCTTAAGAAAAAAGAAATGCGTGTGAAGGGGGGAACGCAAGAGGGACTTAAAAAGCCCGCTTCGTGCATGGGAGTCGACCGTATCCTCATTAATGCTCTCCCGCTCGTACTTTGTGGAATTATGGGGATGTATGGCACCAAGCGTGGGAAGATCAGTGAAATTATGAATCGCACCCTTCGAAAGCTTCAGAGCCAAGGGTCTTTTCTTAATAAAAGCAGAATTAATACCGCCGCCATTTGTGAAGTCTAATAAGATATTGCTGACACCAAAGTCAAGCACTTCCATCGCACTCACTAACATTAGGAGGTGAGATCATTTTGAGTAATTTGGAGGAGATCCGACGGAAAGTTATCCTGCCAACTTTGAGTATTATCAAGAAGAACCCCAGTGTTAGCCAAGTAGTCCGCCGCTTTGTTTCCCTCCCGAAAGGTGTGCTGGAACTGGATTTGCTGAAAATTCCTTTGCAAAACTCTAATATCAGCAATTATATTCTGGATAGTCCATTGACCAGGTTCCTCCGACTGAAGGAGCTTGATGATATTGAGGGAGTCGCTTTCCACTTGCAGAGGATTGTTGCCAAACTTGAGAGCCATCTCAAGGCCTTTGAGAATGGCCATGGCCTCCGCCCGATGATTTGTGCCAACACTAAGATTATGGGCAGAGGCAGCAATGATGGAACCAACAGGGTTGCGAAGGATGGCTCCTCCACCCGATTTACAGGGTTGCCTTTCGAGGCCCCGTCAGTGTTGAGTTTCCTCCCCGGAAGGGGGAGCCACCTCACTGAATCGCGATCCGGAGAAGCAGCTTTCTTCACTGAGAGATTAGCCATCAGCAGTTGCCACTGCTGGGAGTTACAAATTTGGATTTTTTGCTGAAATTTGGCCCAATAGTGAGAGTTGATATTGTCCTGGAAAGACAGAGCAATCTGATTGGCCACCCGATCAGGATCCAAGCTCTGATCTTTGAAAATTCTTCTATTTCTTTCCTTCCATATACCCCAGATACCATGCGGAAGGAGGAGATTCCAAGCCAAAACCAAGGCCGGATGAGAAAAGGGGGAGCACCACTGAGTGAGGGTGTCCTGAATGGACTCGGGAAAAATCCAACAAACTTCCATCCGAGAAAGCAACCAATTCCAAATAGCTTGAGAGAAAGGGCAGTGAAGTAAAAGGTGGGAAGAAGATTCCACTACCTTAACACAGAGCACACACCGAGTGGGAAGAGAGAAACCCCTTCTTTTCATATTTTCTCCAGAGAGGAAGGCGTTCTTAGAAGAAAGCCAGGAGAAGAAACCAATTTTGGGGATCGCTGTCTTCGGCCAGATTTTGGTGAGAGGAGGGCCAGAGCTAGCACGAGGCATGGAGTGGTAAGCAACTTTAACTGAGAAGGAACCGGAAGGGGAGAGGGGCCAGATGAGCTCATCCTCAGGTAGGGAAAAGGGGATATAAACTGAAGAAAGTTCCTTCCTAAGCAAAAACAGGAGTTGCCTCTGCTGATCCCTTATTCCAGTCCACTCCGGGATAGTCCAAGAAGGGATGGAGTTTACCACAGTCCAGTATCCAGAAACAAACCTGCCAAGTCTATGAATGAGGATTCTTTTAATAGGTTCCCATGAGGGGTTGTTGTCCAGTGGTTCTTCCCCAATCCAGTGATCATGCCAGAAATCGATAAGTCTGCCATTTCCAAAGTTCCATTTGGTGCCATCCCGAATAATTGGGAGGGAGCTAGTAACAAAATTCCAGATGGCCGAACCTCGAATCGGAGTTGAGGAGATTAAATTCTCATTAGGAGCCAGATATTTTTCTCTGAGGAGCTGCGCCCATTGGGAGTTCCCTTTAGCAACTTCCCATCCAATTTTTGCCAGGAGGGCCACATTCATATCAGCCATCCTTCTTAAACCAAGACCCCCAAGAGAGGTCGGCTTACACACATCTTTCCAGGAAACCAGATGGATCCTCTTTTTTTCTTCCGCCCCGACCAAAGGAAGTTCTTTTGAATTCTTTCTACCATCTCCTTCACCGAAGTGGGTAATTTGAGAAGAGACATAAAGTAAGTTGGAAGGCTCTAGAGTGTAGCTTTTACCAGTTGCAGCTTGCCAGCCTGGCTGAGCAAGACCCCTTTCCAGGCTGCTAACTTTTTCTGATAACGCTCAATAACAGGATTCCAAAGATTTTTAGTTTGCCTTCCCTTGAAGAGGGGAATGCCGAGATAGGAGGCAGGAGGTCAACAATTTTGCAGCCAAAGATATCGGCAATCTTTCGTTGCAGCCTGGGAGCAGAATTTATAAAAGAGATGCTGCTTTTGTTGAAGTTAATGGTTTGCTGGGAAGCAACTTGATAGAGATTTAGGATATCCATGAGAGCTCGAGCTTCAATTACCGAGGCAACATTCAACAAAAGGTGTCATCAGCAAATTGGCTATGAGTGGCCGAAGGCAAGCTTGAGGTGATTTTGAGTCCCGATATGACTGAATGTCTTTTAGCCGCCTCAAGCGCTCTGCTGAGGGATTCAACCATAAAAACGAAGAGAAAGGGGGATAGAGGGTCTCCTTGCCTGATTCCTCTGCTACTTTTAAAGAAGCCCACCGGAATACCATTTATGAGAATAGAGAAACAAGGTGTCGCGATACAAGAGGAAACCCAGCTACACCATCTTTTATCAAAACCAAATTTTTCCAGGATCTTGATCAGGAAAGGCCAGCTGACTCTATCGAAGGCTTTTTGCATATCAAGCTTTAGGATCATTCCAGGGATTTTGAATGATACGCCGAGTGGATAGCTTCATGGACAGTGATTATACCTCCTTGAATGAGCCGTCCACTTATAAAACCGTTTTGATTCTGAGAGATGAGGCTATTCATAAGGGGTTTGAGCCTAGAAGCCAACATCTTAGTGATGATTTTGTAAGTGGTGTTGCAGAGGCTAATCGGCCTGAAGTTGGAGACATCCTTTGAACCCTGCTCTTTAGGAGCAAGAGCTAAGAAGGTGGTGTTCCATTCTTTAAGAAGATTGTTACTGTTCTGAAATTCATTAACCGCTTTGAAAAGATCCTGCTTGATGGTCTCCCAGAAGACTTGGAAGAAAGCAGCTGGAAAGCCGTCCGGCTCGAGCTTTGTCCCTTTTCATGGAGAAAACCGCTTTGTGGATTTCTTCCATAGTAAAAGGTTTGATAAGGTTTTTGTTCATCTCTGCTGACACAAGCTGGGGAATATGTTGAATCATATCAGACATTGATTGCTCCGAAGGAGGTTGGTCGACCTGGAGGAGATTAGAATAGAAGGAGACAAGCTCATTAGATATGTCAGAGTTAGAGGTTAATAAGATACCTGAGGATGCCACCAATTCTCTAATTTTGTCCTTGCTTTTGTGCTTGGAGGCAGTGGTGTGGAAAAACTTGGTATTGCGATCCCCCTGTTCAAGCCAGAGGGCACGAGAATGCTGCCGCCAATAGGCCTCCTCCTCCTGAAGAGTATTATGGTAATCGCTGAGAAGAGATATTTCTTGTTGGTGAAGGTGATCAAGCCTCCCTTCGATCTCCATTTGGGCTTGAGACTCTGGCGATATCTTGACTCAGTTTCTGCTTGTGGAGCTTGATACTGCCGAAAACCGTGGTCTTCCAGATTTTGAGCTGCTTTTTGATTTCTTTGAGCTTGCTGGTAAATTTAAACATATCGGTGCCTTAACTTTGAAGTCCCACCATTTGTCAACAAGGGGATTCAAGTGGTTATTCTCAAGCCATGCCAGCTCGAACCTGAAGGGGGGATTCTTGATGTTTAGATTATGATTAGCGCTAAGCATGAGAGGGTTGTGATCAGAGGCAGCCCTAGGGAGGGAACAAAGATAGAAGTCCGAAAAAGAGAGATCCAGTCCAGAGATCCAATGGCTCTATCCAATCTGCTTTGAATGTGGTTTCTGCCCAATCTGCGATTTGACCAAGTAAAAGAGGATCCGTGAAGATCCATGTCAAGAAGGAGTTCTCTCTAATGAAGTCAGCCAGTGCTTCCATGTTGGCCGGCATAGCAGGGGCACCTCCCTATTTTTCCGAAGGATAAAGAGGGCAATTGAGATCACCCATTATTAAAATGGGGATATTGCCACAATTGCTGATGAAGTCAGATATATCATTCCAAAGTTTTCCACGATGGGTTTCCAAGTTGGGAGCGTAGACATTGATGGCAATCCATGTGGAATCAGAGCCCACTTCTTGGAAGAGCATGCACAAGAAGTTGGGGTGTTTGAGCAGACAATCTCCCTTGAAGCTTCTGGGGTCCCATAAGGTGCACAAACCCCCTGAATTTCCTGCCGAGGGCTGAGACTCAAAAGCAACAGCCGGCCAAATTTTCTGGAGACGATCATAATTTTTAAGTTTAGTTTCCTGCAGCATTATGATATCAGGAGAATTCTGAAACTTTATATCTTTGATGACTCTTTGCTTTTGGAGAGAGTTGAGGCCTCTTATGTTCCATGAGATGATCTTCATTTCTTAGGTTTAGATTTGTTCCCCACAACCATGGTGATTGTGCTCTGTGTACCTTGAGCGACATTCAGGGCTGCCTCTTGTTGAAGCTTGACATTGCTCGGGGTCCTTCCCCTGGGTTTTTCATTGCCAATATTAGGCTTCTTACTGCTGCTTCTTGTCCATCGGGGATTGAAACTGTCGTCAGAAGAGAGGGCCGTAGGGGAGGAAGCCGTGACCACAGGAGGAGGGAAGAGGGGGACCGAGGGGGAGGTTCAAGGAAGGAGGATCCGAAGATCCAAGGAGGGAAAGAGGGGAAGGGATAAGGGAGCGGGGAGAGGATAAAAAGGAGGGGAGTGGGGAACAGACAGGGAGGGGGAGCCTCCGCTGAGGGGGAGGGGCTGAGGGAGATGACGAAAGGATGGGAGACTTGAGGGGGGAGGAAGGGGGATCGGTGGGAGCCTCCAATTGTGAGTCAACATTTATTTCCCCTCTTCAAGGAGAGCAAAAGGATTAGAGATGGGTATGCCCGGGATCTCATCTGAGGCTGATTTTGGTACAAAGAATTTCTTGTTCTTTGGGGAGGTGATTAGGGTTTTAGGTTTTGGCTGGGGCTTGGAAGGGCAGCCAGAGGCTCTGTGGCCAATGCTTTTACAGAAAGAGCAGGCTTGGGGGATATATTCATAATCAATGTTTTGCTTCCAGTTCCCTAGGTCTGAAAGTAGCTCAATCTCTTTTGGGAGAGGGCAGCTGACATCGGCATTAACACAAAAATGAGCATGGATGAATCTAGTTTTTGCCTTAGTAGCTTGATCTATAGCTATTAAAGAGCCTATAGTGAGAGCGATACCTTCTATAACTGTAGCGTGCCAGAATTCCAGGGGGAGACCCGGGAGGCGAACCCAGATTGGAGCTTGGGTCATGGATTCGTGTGAGGATTGAAGCCCTGGAGACCATTTCCTGAGGTAGAAGCCCCGTCTACCAAAGAACCAAGGACCTCCAAGAAGAGCTCTCGTGAAATCCTCTTTCATGCTGAAGGAGAATAGAATGAAACCATTTGGCATTGCTGTAATTTCCAGCGCACCGCAAGGGTGCCATTTTAACCGTGCCCATTTTTTAATATCCTCCAAAGGGGGCCTAGGGCCCATTAGTTTACCAACCAAGCGAAAGATCACGTGAAGCTAGTTGCCGCCTCAGTGATATGAGTGGGAATGCGTAGGGAGAAGGACCCATAGTGTTCTTGTTAAACCGGATAGTTTGATCTCGTGGAACATACACATTGTTGCCTCTATGTAGGACTTTAACCTCACTTGTATGAGCACATGTAGACATAAAACTTGTATCACATTGCATATCTTTGGCCTTAGAAATATCATGATGCATAGAAAGAGAACTAATATGTGTATTGGAAGTATCCTTTAGATTTTGTATCTCATCCTTGAGAGATGTAATCGTAGTATTCATGGCTTGAAAGTTGAAACTTATCTTGAAAAGCATGGTGTAAAGCTTGAATAGACTCTAAGATAGCCTTTAGAAATGTGTCATCATTACTAATGGAAGGAGCTGAAATACGATTCAAAATTGAATTCACATGGGAAGATGTATTATCAGGGAGCTTTATTTTGTGCACTAGGTTTGTGAGAGTATCTCTACATGATGGGTGTTGTTGAAGTAAATGATACAAGGATACTTGAGAAATTGTGGCATGGGCCATGATGGAAGAAAAAGATATAAGAAAATCCAATTAGATAGAAAAGAATAAGGATCAACATATGGAGGGCCGACAATCAAGAGACCATGGGGATAAGACCCAAAAAGTGATGTTGAGCAAAAAGTGACTATCGTCAAATGAATAAAACGACCATATCTCAAAATAGAATTTGAATTTTACAAAACAAAAAGAGGTATTTTGAATTTGAGTATGTGAAATAAAAACCTCAAGGGATTTTTCTAAAAGTTTGTATTTTTTGATTATGCCTAATTACTAAAAATAGTAATTTTGAATTTCAAAAGTGTGCTAAAAATTAGGGCACAAAAAGATGTTTTGTTAAATATGTGAAATTAAAAATAACCTCAAGGAATTTGAAAATAGAGTCGTTATGCTTAAGATATGAAACAATAGGTGATTTGGCAATTAGGAGCCCTAGAAAGTGACCCAAAGAGGAAGACCAACCATGAGATCTGTGGGATAAATGTGAAAATTAGTTTGAGGTCAAGAAAGAGGATGAAATCAGAATGGAATTTAAATACAAACCCTAGAAAAAATTTGATATATCTGAAACCAAGTAAGAAGAAGAAGCCCTAAAGCAATTAGGGTTCCTAATCAATTAGTTAATATCTATATGTGTAGTATGCTGATGGTAGATTATCCTAATCAATTAGTTTCCAAGGCTAATTGCAACAATATTAGGAATAACCATTAAGCAATGATAAACAATGATGAATAACAATATATAATGAAACAAAGCACTAACAAATAAGAGAGAGAAGATGACTTAGTTGATCTCCCTGCTCTGTGTGATGATGAGAAATGATCCGATGGATTGGAAATGATCGACGGACCCTTGCTTTTCAAAGCTGTTCTCTATCAGTTGCATGGACCAAAGTGGATGTGGTGGGCCAAAGCGTATGAACGCTATGGCCATTTCTATGCACTTTTGTCGTTACGTAGTTTTTGCTTCTGCAACTTCGTGTTTGATTATTGCTTCATTCCGCTCTTGTCTAGAATTTGGGTCTTGATACCTTGCAATGCTCACCTTTGTGCAACTGATTTGATTTTCAAAACCCTAGATAGCCAAGAAGTCCTTTGCCCTAACTTGACTTTGAGTGATGGTATGTTCCTTGTACTTGTAGATCCGAGTGGGTGACTACCCTATAATGAGTATATGGAGTATATGAAGCTCGGAGTCTTGGAATGACTTTTCTTGTCATTGCTCTTAGTGTATGCTCATGCGACCTTTGGGTGTCAAGTATGTATGATCTCCTCCTTGAATGATGGATGAAATAACTAGCGTATGTATGCTTATGGATTTGGAAGGTTTCTTAGAAGTACCCAAAGGATTTTGAATTAAGAAATGTGCCGTTGGAGGGAAAGGGACCAAAGCAGATGGGAAAGGCCATAACGCACTAAAATGCATGGCCCATTGTTGGCGCTTTGTCCGGAATGCATGTGAGAATGCTTTGAAAATAGGGATTGTATTGTGTGAGGGTTTAGTCCGATTTTATGGACTAATATGATTGTTTTGTGAACAAAGCGAGTGTGAGTGCAAGCAAGAATGAATGGAATATAGCTAGGGATAACATGATTGACCAAATTGGACAAGCATGGACTAGTGCAAAGGTGTTGTACAATTTGTGTTGTTGCAAGACATGATTTACCAAAATGAGTGTTTATAGTATATAATTTGTCAGGTGAGTTGGAAAGAAATAACTCTAGGGAACTTACTCTTGATGCACCTCCCAATACACTAGGTAAATATATCAAAAATCAAGGTGTACTTGTCATGGTGTTGAGGCTTATATAATACACCAAGAAAAACATGAATCGAGTCTTTCATGTCAAAATTTCAGGTAGCATTGTTGGCAAGTGTATGCAAATAAAGAATGGCCTAATAGAATATTCTCTATCTTTGGGTAATATAGACTAGGATAATGAAAGGGGCCATACTAAAGATGCACACAATAGGGTTATAGGTTGCTAAAGATGTGGATCTAGGAAGGTAATAGTCCACACTCTATGAAAGATACATGATTCCAATTTCTAGGTCTAGGATAGAGGAGTTGCGTCTAAGTAGGTCTTGATAATAGATTGATAATAACAAGGCTGTAACAAGATAGAGATTCTTATGCTAGGATTGTAAATATGGATTGTAAGGATCAATAGGTTGTAAATGATTGTATAGTCAAAGGGGTAGATTGTGCGGTAAGGACTAATAGATAATAATGCAATAGATTTAGAATATGCCACTCTACTCTAACCTATGCATGACCAATCAAACAATCAATCAAATTTGAAATAACATAAAAGAAAAGAGAGGTTAGAGATACTTACTTGCATGCAAACACCATTAGCACATTAACTTCCCCTAGGGTTAACAACACCTTATGAGAGAGTTGATGTGGGAGATCACAAACGAAAAAGAGAAGACCTAGAAAAGCCACTTGTTGAAGATTCCAAAGACTCTAAAGGCTGGGCAAATAATGGAAAATGCAACTCCTATGCTTGGGAATCCTAAGTACCCAATGCTCCAAGTGTAGACTCAAAAGATAAGCAAGACTAACTTCAAGACTTTTAAGACCTCAAGGGCAGATTGGTGAGCGCCAACAAAGCGAATAAATGATGATTTGATGGATAAAGCACTCAAATCTTTGTGTATTTATAGGGATCATAATTAGGTATTACATTTTTGTTAGCCGACCGTATTGATTGTGGTTAATGTTGTTGGCTGTTAGAAATGAAAGCCACGATGGCATCAATCATGGTTAATATCATCGATTTTGGGTAATGTCTTATCAAAAGAGGTCGTAAAGGAAGTCTTGGGGATGAAAGTAGACTTTGGATTTGTTGAAAGGTGATATGACGAAAGTATGTAGATATAGAGACGATTGTAAGAAGATAGTAAGGCGATGTCATAGGAGATTGTAAAAAGAAAACTACAGAGGTATAAAACATAGCCAAGGTGTCGTATCATGGACTGCACATCAAGGCCCTCTCATAAGTACCATTGCCAACCAGCCCAATGTAACTATCTCTTAGTAATGGTCTTGAGGACATCACTCGGGGAAGCTAGTGTGCAATAGTGCTCGTGAAGAGAAAAAGTTAGTAAAAGTGAAAAATTAGGTGTATACATATGCCCCAACCGAAGATCACAAAAATGTACATGAGATGGTCTTCGGGAAAAGAAAATGCAACACCAAAATCAAAATGACTGAAGTGAATGAGTAATATATAAGAGATAAAAAGAATAAATTCAAATAAAGCATAACTACCGCATACTTAACTTCACGGGAGAATGTTTGCATAGTGAATCATAAGAATGTAGAAAGAGTTGTTATGAGAACCCAAGTAATACACAACCGAAAAGAAACACTAGAAGATGGATTAGATAAACAAAGCAATGAACCCTAATTTAAGGGGGAGCTCATGGAAGAATGATAGGATAGTTCCAAATAAAGAGGAAAAATAGGTCGTAAGTGGGTTGTAAGGAGGTTTTAAAAGAGATGATAGGAGAGGATAGATAGGAAAAAGTGATCATATAGGGCATGACCACGAACCCCGTAGAAGTAACAATCATAGGAAAGAAAAAGCAGGGATTTTTTTGATTTTTTTGGGAAAATACGAGCAATATACCATGCAATTCATTTTGAGAATATAGTCTTAACACTTCTTCTAGAATACAAATTGGAGTTACGGTTGCAAAGATATCACAATTTGAAAAAAATTGGACAGTGCGAAGTTTTGAAACTTTCGGCTGAAAACCTATAAATAGCAAGTCAACCTCCTCATTTGTCATTTTGTACTTATTGATTTTAGATTTCAGTCTTTATGAGATGCTGTTTTGAGCAATCTTAGAGCCCATGACGAGAGTACTTAGGAGGTGGATGAGATGGGCGAGGCGGGGGTTATATTGAGATGCATCCATAGATAGGTTTTATTGATTTAACAAAGATGGAAAATATGCTAAACCCTAATTGCAGTGTCACAACGCAATGATATATCAATAAAGTACATCTCGGCCGAAACAATAAGCAATTGAAAATTAAAACCCTAAGTGCAAGAGATGGAATAAGAGACTTAGTTGATTTCGTAATAATCTTGAAGATGTGCCGAGCTAGAAAGCTGCTGA
Source organism: Taxus wallichiana var. yunnanensis (assembly GCA_018340775.1). NCBI lineage: Eukaryota > Viridiplantae > Streptophyta > Pinopsida > Cupressales > Taxaceae > Taxus > Taxus wallichiana. The sequence goes on from CM031237.1 coordinate 484,272,485, forward strand.
ACAGAGGAGGAATATGTTGCAATCGCACACAAAAATTTGCAAATCTGTTGGAATAAGCCGGATTGGGGTGCTGGATCGATAAGGGCGCTGTGATTGCTCATAACCTCGGGAATTGATTTTATTTGTATCACATGAGTGTCGCTAGCCTTTCTTTGTTAATTGCTTGTATATCGCACTATGCCCCTTGAGAATTTGCTGTAACGTGCAAAGAGAAAGAACACTTGCAAAACCCCAAAACACATCAAATCTTAAAAAGAAAAAGATGCAAATGGGGAGTTACTGACCTCGGTGGTCACCGATAGAGTGAGCTTACAACCGAGCGTTGTACTACATTTCAGACTCCATGTAGTTTTGTGTGTGTGTGTGTAGAATCGTGCCCTAGGTGGCTCTTGTGCAGACACACTTGAATAACAAGCAATAGCTAGATGTAGCAATGTAGATAGATGTGTGCATGAAAAAATGAACTTCCCCTCCTATGAAGTGTATGCAGAAAAATGCAGTCCCTTGTCCCTTAAATGATAGCTAGATGGATGCTTTGATGCTCTTGTAATGCCTTTGGATGCAACCTTAGGTGGTGATAGTAAATGCTTAGAGCTTGGTCCTTTATTATGGTCACATAGCTTTGTATTTATATGATTCCCTTGTTTGAATTTCGTAATTAACCACTAAAAGGCCGACCCATAAGAAAACAAGATGCCCAACGGCTAAAAGAGGCCCAAAAGAGGCGAGCAAGATACAAAGAGGTTGGGGGTGCACAGGCGCTGGCGTCTGGCTGGAGTCTTTAGTGTCTAGACTCAGAAAAATTGAAGTATCGAAAGTCAGATTGGGCAATAGGGTGTGTAAGGCCAAGAAGGAAACCAGAAAGAAAGCAAAGAGGCCAAAAACAGTGGTCAATTAGTACTTTTCTCGCTTAGGAATCATATGAATGCAAGTATGTGATTAGGACTGGAAAAATTACCCAAAGTGCGTGATTTAGTGTCTACATTTATATTGCCTTTGGGAATTGATAACTAGGTGAAAACGGTAAAAATAGGTCTTGGGGCAAATTCGTGTAGCGAAATAGTAAGTTAAAATGTAGGTCGAGTCAAAATGTAGGTGGGTTTGGGAGCATTGAGTTTTTAGTGTCATGAGGGTAGGTGTTTTGATTTTAAATGAAGAAAAGGGCATGCAGGCTCATGGTGAGGCAGTGATCAACCATGATAGATCGGCTGAATCTTAGGAGGATTGATGGCATTGTATATTCTAAAGCATGGCCGATGTTGTTTGTGTACATGGCCAATGTTGTAGGGATAAGAGAGAATTTTGTTAGGGGCCAATGTCATGTAGATTTGTTATTATTGTTTAGTTTTGTGATTTTATTGATGATTTTGTGATGCTTTTCTTGATTGAGATTTGACGGGCACTTTTTTGATGTTTTGCAGGTTCCTCGGTAGATCCGATTGTGGAGGACAATGGATGTGACATGGTTACCGACTTTGATAGATGGTTTGTTAGTTGTAGACAAGGCATTGTTATAACTTTTGAGTTTTGGAAGGGTTATGCAGATGATGTGGATCTGTTTGGACCCATATTTGATACAAATTACGGGGAGTAACAACGGACTAAGCGGACCCATTATACAATTGTTGTCATGGATGTGATTGTTTACAAATGTATAGGCCAATAAGGATGCCACTCTCACAGTAACAACAAATGGCCCAAAGGTGTTACATTGGAAGAGGATGTGAGAGCCAGGAACATACCTTGGTCTTCTTACAATGCACCGAGATTACGTAGTGTGGAGATTGTATGTGCAATTAGTGGATGTATGGCCCTCATGGCCATGATAAGGTAGCACATGATGTAGTAGAGATTATAGAACACTATCTTTGGTGGGTAGAGACGCATTTGGTGGATCAAGTGCCGGGAAAATTTGGGAGGCGCCACCCTAAAGTACCATTGCTATTGCTGCCGTACATGCCCTAAAGCATGCCAGGGAGCATAGAGGGAGAGCAATTGAGGGACTAGAGGCATTGTCCCACCTTTGAGGCTACACTAGGTGAGGTGAGCTCCTCGAGAGATGATAATGAAGGAGGGCAAAATGACTTATAGGGAAAGTAGGATTTGTAGGGTGGGGACAACCTCGAGAGGGATGCCGCATGAAGTCGAAGCAACAATAGGTGTTAAGGAGATTGCAATCGTTAGGAGGTTGTCTTTCTCCCATGGGGGTTGAGATTAGGGACATTCTTGCTAGGGTTCCAGCGAGCAGAGCGTCCCTAACATAGAGGCAATCACTAATGAAAGTGGTGTGGAGAGATAGATGACAACATTTAGTAGCTGCAAGATCGTGATACGATAATGATGATGATGCCTTTTTAGGGGGATAGGTTGATGGGGTGGTCGTAGAGGTCCTGGGTGGGTTATTTAGGTTTGACGTGTATTAAGATTGTGTAAAGCTCTTTCCTTTCCTAGAGAAGAGATGCATGCTAGGAAGTAGGATGATGTTATAGTGGATTGTAGTTTGCCCTAATGTGTGCTTATGCGTAATTTGTGTAGATGAGCTTGATGTTGATTGGTGAGCACTCAAAGAGGGATCACATCATGAGATCTTGGACCCAATCCTTTTGAGGAGAGACACGACATCGATCTTTGAATCCGGTGGCACCATCAATAGGTGTACATAGGATATTTTCTGCTGGTAAGAGAGATGGTGTGGGGGCCAAAATGCTAGACATAGGCACTTACAATCACAAAGCATGGTGACATGGGGGACCTATTGGGCATGCTAGGGTAGACTCAAATGGCCCTAGTTGCGGAGCACGTTGGGAGGCTAGCAAATACTTGCACATCCACCGAGAGACAACAAGGAGATGCCAAGATCATTGCGGTTTGCTAGTTCAGGTGGCTCGCGTAGAGGGTGAAGCTACGGGAGCTCAATCGAGAGTGTCATTCCTAGCTCTCTCTATACGAGTGAGTAGTTAGACCTTGTCAGCTCATAGTGCAACACATTCTCTCGATGGGCAAAGGAGTTGTATGAGAAGTGGAGGATTGTATACGATTGTATTATGTACCTATTTTTGAGAAAACATTGGCTATATATACAACAATATTTTAGACTCATTATACACACGTGTTATGTGATTATATGTTGTTGAATTTATGCTTAGTTGTAGATTTACTTATGTTTTAGTTGTTTTCATTTTTATGGTTTGCACAAATGTGATGACATTTATGGCTAAGAAAATGAAAAGGGCAAAAGATTAAATAAATGATCTGTAAAAGATAGGAAAACCTGTAGATTAAAAGATGTGCTAATAGGCTGGTAAAAATAATATCTAATAAAATCTATGAAAGCAATCAAAGAAATAAAAATTATGCTAAAGGACTGTAAAACATCTTATATAATCTATAAGAAATTATAAGGTAGTAATGATTGTAAGACACCTAATAAAATCTAAGAAATTAAAAGTTGTACAAGTAAGGTTGTAGTAAATATCAAATGAAATCTAAGACATAGGCAAAGTGTTGGAAATATTGTCATTGATGTCAAAGGGGTTGCTGATGTCACAGGAGAATGCACAGCGATCAGATTTAATATAATAACAGTGAATGTAATGGTCATTAAAAGGAGAATGCACAGCGATCAGATTTAATACAATAACAGTGAATGTAAAAGGAGAATGTACAGCAATTACAGTGATCAGATTTAATATACAGTGATCAGTGATCAGATTTAATATAACTGTGAATATAATGTACAACAATCACATTGTAGAGCAGTGATTCATCTATTAAAGGGCAGCTATTTATTTAAGGGACAACATTTAATTAGAAGGCCCAAGAGAAATATTTTTAGGCCCCCATTTTGGCGCTCATGTTTGGGACAAGTCATCCAAGTTAAAAAGAATTCATTTTGGCACCCAAGGATTTTAAAAATGAAGGGTCACCTCTTTTTAAAAAGATGTGTCCATTGAAAAGTCATATCCCTCCGTGAAGAGGTATCAAGGGGCTATAAAAGATAGATGAGAGGATGAAGAAAGGCAAGCAAGAGAAATGAATTTGATACATCATTGAAAAATAAGAAGTGTGAGTGAAGAGCAGATTTTTACGAAGGACAATTTTTATGAAGGACGGATATCATTGAGAGAAGAAGAAGAGAAGCGGAATAGCCATCATCCGGTTGAAGAAGCAACTACAAAAGGTGGAAGTTTATATTGTTGAGGTTGGTGCCTCAAAAATTGGGGATTGGTGTCTCTAGTGGGTTGGTGCTCACGAATTGGCTGAGTTGGTGCTTGGCTTGAGGGATTGGTGTCTCCAGTAGGTTGGTGCCTACGAACATTTGTAAAACATTGAATTTTGGGCTGGATTTGGACGGTAGATCCAAGCAATCTTATTTTGTGGTTTTTCTCGAGAGGGTTTTCCACGTAAATTTGGTGTTGCACTGTGTTATGTTATTTGAATGCCTTTGAATGCTTTATTTGTGGATATAAGTTTTAATAAGTAAAAGTTTATCTTATACTGATTCACCCCCAGTATAAGTGTGTGCTTAACACGATAGCATATGATATGCTAAAAAGGATGATAGTAATTATCAAATGTAATCTAAGTAAAGGGAAAAGAAAACATACGACATGATAAAAAGGAAGATGGTAAATATCAAATGTAATATAATTAGATGATAAAGAAAATGTAAGACATGATAAAAGGAAGCACCAAAATGAATAGGATCACAATCAATGCTTGCACTAGATTTCTTAGGAGATAAAACACTACCATCTAATGTCATGACTAGGATGAGTAAAGATGGAGTGAATACAAAAGGATAAATATTTGTGAGGAAGGCCGAAGGGCTACAATTGTACTAAAAAAATCTACGACAAGGCTGCTTAGAGTCATAAAAAGATAATAATGTGTAGTAAGGATGTAAAAGGAAAAACTCATGGTCAACTACCAACAATATCCATCAAGGGGAATAAGGGAGTGATCATGAAAGAGGAAGAAGTAAGGCACCACGATAGTGATACAAGATCCTTAGTGGAGATGAGACACTCTAATCATAGAGGATATGACTAAAGGTTTTTGTCATTTAGGTGAGAAGGAACTCGAGTAGGCAATTTCGGCTTAGGCTAACTAGTGAAGGATAAAGATATATCCCAAGTCACCAGGATAGTAAATGATTTATCTGCCTTTCCATGACAATTTTCTCATTCATGAGGATCTCACTTGAGGAGCTATTGGCCTATTATGAGGATTAGGTATTGGCGTGAAAAGGAAGGGACATTGAATGATAGATATGAGACCTCCTACCCCAATCAGAAAAACCTACCGCATCCCAAAAAATCTCAAGCTTTGTAACAAGGCCAACCGTGGAGTTTGAGCTTTCAACTAGGATAGGAGATGTGCTGAATATGATTATATCACGTCTTTTTGTTTGTGATTGACTTTTGATTTAAATAATTGCCTTTTTGCTATATTTTTTTGGGATAATATGGTCTTAAATCTTTTCTTTTTTTGTCGTTTATTGTTCCTCCTCCATATGGATTTGGAAGGCTGATCTAATGGGTATGAAAGATGACTAACACAAGAGAGCTTACACCTAATTGCTACAAAGGAGAACCTAGAAACCATGATGCTTAGGTACCTCTAGACCTACCCTAAGGAAAGAGTGTGATCTCATCTCGACCTAAGTGTGCCTCTCAAGGAAGAGGAGTGGGATAAGTGAAGTTGCAAAGATGTAAGAGTAATATAATGATGGATAAAGTGGATAGCCGATCATAAGGTGGATAAAAGGATGCTTCACGTGGAATGAAGGCTAAAAGAGCCGAACTAGATAGTATAGGGACTGCTGATTGTTAGAGATGGCAAGAGATATAAGTGTAAACCTACAATAGGTCCAACACAAGCATAAAAGGTGATAATATCCAAGCAAAACATAAGGTCATAAGATGGATAAATAACATACTAAAATATTAAGTAAGAAAAAGTGATAGAAATAAACCCTAAAAATGTGCAAAGGAGTAAACCCTAAAAATGTTGCAAGGAGTTAGTAAAGCATGAACAAATAAGATTGTAAATGGATAAACAATACAAAAAGATCAAGAAAGATACAAATAGTAAAAGTAAATACAAAGTATGTTGCAGAATGAGTTTGTAAATCATGGATAAACAACTTACCGAAAGATCAAGTAAGGAACAAATGATAAAAGGTAGAATAGTTTAGGAATTTGATGAATTCCAAAGAAGTGATACATGTGCCCAACCCTTGTCTACAAGAGCTCTTGTGACTTGTACATTGCTGATCTTGACAAAAATAAAGAGAGGGGATCGTTTACTTGGAAGAGCAGCTTGTCTGGGATCATAGAATTAATAGGGAAGTGGAGAGATAGAGACTGATTCGTGCTTAGATCATTTTGGATTGCAAGCTCTTTGCATTGCTCAAAGCAGTCTCATATGATCTATGCAAGAGGAAGTCTAGCCCTAGAGTTGGCGGCGAGGGTATATTCATTTTGAAGAGGGCTGTCATAAGTTGATTGTTAAAGAATGGGATCTTGCTTGTGAGATTTGAGAGTTCTCTGATTGGATCCCAATTCTCTAAGTTGATTGATTAAATGCTGGGTTGGACCTAAGGTGTCTTAGTCTAAATCTGATTTGAAGGGGATGATAGCTCGGATTGGATCAGATTTTTATTTTGTTCTCTAACTGTGTGGCATCAGTAGTGAAGGGTGTGCACAATGGCTGATGCTGTTAATGAAGACATTTCGTGATAGCGATGTTTGTCTTGCTGGTCCACAATGGCGATGGCATTGATTTGGAGAGTTTTTTTTCAGAATTCTGATTTTTGAAGATGTTTCTTGGAGTGTTTGCTTGTAGGGTAGGCTTGGACAGCACCGTAGGTATGGAAATCAGGAGTAGAGAATGTGGTATCTCATGCCATTCATGTTATCCAAACTCTCGACGGGCTCCATCGTATGACGTTGGCTGCATAGGGTGCACCATTGCTGATGTTGTCAATGGAGACAAATTTCGTGATAAAAGACATTGGCCTTGCTGGTCCACAATGGCCAATAGCATTGATTTGGAATTCTGATTTTCCAAAGATGTTTCTTGGAGAGTTTGACTAGTAGGGTAGGCTTGGATAGTCCTGTAGGTATGGAAATAAGGAGAGAGAATGTGGTATCAATAGTGGTAGTCACATGTCTCATGCCATTCATCCTAACCACACTCTCGGCGAGCTCTATGTCGGGATTATAAGTTGTTTCTAAGATATTAGTAGAAGAAGAAGGTTGTTGTTTCTCATTTTTAGGTGAGGAGAGCTGCATCAACCTTAGAATGATTAGGCAAGGGATCGATATAAACTTTAAGGTGTTTGTTGGCTTGATTTATGACATTGTGATGATCAAGCCGTTGAAGCGTTGTCAAGAGCCGCAATGGCTTCCTCAAGTTTGTTGTGGGCCATACCATTGTGATTGAAGTTGGCACCAAACAAGAAGACAAAGGTGAAAACATGAAGAGCTTTGTAATTCGCATGTGAATGACTCCATTTGGCTTGGCACCAACAAAGGAGCTTCTCGTTGTATCATACGAGAGTGGGTGAAAGGTATCCATAGGTGTTTGATAAGACCCGGGAGACACTTCCTCAACTTTTCTATGGAGAAAGGTTGGTGGAAATTTGCATGGGAGGAAGAAGAGGGATAAGGGCATATTCCTCCGTTGGATCTAGAAAGGAACCGAGTTAACATTATGGGCAGTCTTTCGGAAAGCATTGCTAAGTTTATGAGGGTATGAGACTTCGTCATCCATAACATTGCAATTTCAAGGCCTCGTTAGAACATTTAGGTTCTTCGACTTTGAGACCGAGTTTGGAATTGGATCGTTTGAGGATTCTCAAATGTGCGGATAAGATAGTCTTGCCTCTTTCGCTTGATGGGATCCATCAAAGTGATTGGAGATAAAGACCTAACCTTGTATTAAAGGTGATGTTTTAAAGCGCGAGGAAGATATGATGAAATGCGTCGTTAGTAAAGGTGTGATTGGTTCTACATTACAAAGGGTTTTCCATTGTTTGATGAAGGATTTGGGCGGTTTCATTCTCACCTCATTTTCAATCGACGAAGATGTTCAAATTGTTCTCAGGTAGATGTTGAGAATAAAATTCCTTTAGTAGTAGATTTACCAATCTCTCGAGTTCGACAAATGTAGTTAGTTGGAAGGAGATGGTATGCATGTAAAATGTCACTTATAAGGGTTGTAGCTAGACATTTGGTAGCGGCATAGAAATTATTTTTGATCTAGTCCTTGCAGACATTGCTAAAAGCCTTGATATGAAGATTGGGGTCAATGGACTGTTATAAGTGAGGGAAGGGATGATACCTCGATATATATATATATATATATATATATATATATATATATATATATAATGGCTAAATAGGAGCCAAAGGTTATTTTTGAATATATTGGTGCACCTTATTGGCTATGATAGGTTGTGAAATTAGAATCAGTAATGTCCCCTTTTTCAAATAAAAATTAATTAATAAAGGTTGGTACCCTTTAATCCATTCCCCTTGGATTAAAGGAAAATAAATTAGGGAAATTCGATTTGCACATGTGGATTTAAAAATTAAAATATATTTTTATTTGTGCAAGTCAAAAATAAAAATAGAAGGAAGAAATCGATTTACCTTGGGCCAATTAATGATCATTGAGGTAAATTAATTAATAAAGGCAAGTCGCATTTTTAGAAGATGATTTATTTATTCTATGAGCTCATTTATTAATAATTTTGGCATAGGTCGATTCCTTTTGGGCATCAAATATTATATTAAATTCTCCCATGCATTTTATTTTCAAATATTACCTTGGGGAATTAACATTGGCTTTGGAGTTTGACTTTCAGGCTATTTTAATTTAAAAGCTCTCCTCTCTAGAAGATGGCGCCAAAAATGGAAAGGGAGCTTTGGAGATTGAGCAAGGAAAAACTATAAAAGAAGATGATGGGCACCCCTTTTCGCATGTTGACGGTTATTATAACTTATCTTCATGCTTGAAGAGGGATGTATGCCCACTAATGATAAAAAATAAAATGTGTTCTTCAACACCACCTCTATGTGAAGTGTGTATGCCCTTTGAGCTATGAAATTGATGAGTTATTGCTTAAATCTTTTGCCTATGTGAAGTTGCCATTGTTGGGAGTGTTCTAAGCTTGATTTATGAGGGTTTGAGAGTGCTTTATAGTGTATCAATTTTATTATATGCTGCTAGTTTTTCCCTAAAAAAGTCTACTTGTTTGGAGCTTATTTTGGGCACATTTGGTGGTGTTTCAAGTGCTCAAGTGACTGCTGTTAATTCCAGATTTTTAGTGAGCCTAAATCGATTGGTGTGTGGTGTTTTGGTATGATTTCATGATGCTTTAATGAGGGTTTCAATCTGATCTATTTTTGCTTACCATTTGAAGCATATTGTGTCCATTTTAATGATATTTTGGCTTACATTCATTGCTGGAATTTATTTTAAGTAAATCGACTTACTTGGGCATTGATAATATTGTTTTGAGAAGGTTTATTGGCAAGATTTGGATCTGCAATTGTTCTAATTAATATCTCAGAATTTTACAGTGATTTTCCAAGGGTTTGGAGGTGGTTTCAAGGCTGAAAAATATTTAATTATTTTTCCTTAACCCTAGCGACTGGTTTTCAGTTTTTGTGGGCAGTTTTGAGTGGGTTTTCATGTTCAGAAAATTCAGTTTCTTAGTGCAGTGGAAAGGCATTGGTTTCTAGAATATTCTACAATTTATTTCATCCAAAAATTCCAAGTATTGCATGAGATATTATTTTTTAAAAGTTTCAGCTGGTTTGGTGCATTTTTAATTTATTTACTATTGCTGCAATTAATATGGTTAAAGAAGTGACACCTTCGACTAGTTAGCCCATCTAAACCCATCACTTTGGCTCATTCCAACCCCATTTGGGTTGTATTGAAATTGACACTTTGGGTTAATTGAGGTGAACCCGGAAGGGTTTCTCTTATAAGTTTGTTTCTTCAGCAAGTAGTTTTGTGAATTTTAATTAATATCCTGAAGGGGATATTGCAGAATCCCATTGGGAGTTACAAGAGGAGGTGGGGGTGGAGATGGTGGGGACCCCCATTGAATTTGTTGAGGTCCATTTTCATGCGAGCAAGATTTGTGTTCATTTGAAGAAATTGGTTGTCGGCGTTGGATTCTTGTTGACTCATTTGGCTAATGAGTTGAAGACGAGTTGAGTTGAGATGGATCATTAGTAGGAGAATTTTGAAGAGGATTGGTTCACGGAGGTGCATTTGTGGTAGGACTCACCGATAGAGAAGTTGTATTAGAGACATAGGCAAGCTAAGACATGCTTTGGCTTGCTTTATGGGTTGAAGAGTTTCCCTAAGCGTAGTTATATTCCCTCTATACGTGCTTGTCAGAGGACTTTGAGAGGTTGTTCGGCTAAATCAGGGGTAACCTAGGATAAATTCTTGCACATTGGGAGTATAGATGTATTTTGTGTCATCCTCCTCTTGCTCAAATTCTTCCTCTTGGAGATTGTTGGTATTGGATCTAGTATTCCTTCTATTGTTTGCAGCTTGGTTTATCTTTCTAGCATTAGTGACAACCATGTTGCAATTGTAGTAGAAGGGAGCTGGCTCAAGAGAGGAAACTGAATTGGTGGTTTGGGAATCATTGTTTTGTTGAGTATTTTGATAGTTAAAGAGGCGGTTCATCTTGGAAGATTTTAGGAAAGATTTATAAAAGGTTTAGGAAGATCTTGAAAGGATAAGATGAGAGATAATAAGAGATTAATGTGAAGAAATCTCAATCAGAAGAGATAGTAAGATTCATGTCGGGTTCACGAGTCTATGCAAATAAAGAATGACCTTTCTTTCTCTTTGGGTAATCTAGACTAGGATAAATGATAACATAAAGACCAAGCTCACCATCAATTAACCAAATTAGGGACCAATAACCATCAAGATCACGAGAAACCATCCACTATTTAAGAAGGCATATATGCTTATAAACACCAAAATATCCTTCAAGACTGTGACAAGGGTCAAGATCACCTTTATCCTGCTCAAATACATCCAATAAACATGCTTAGCATCTTCAAAAGGAATCAAAACATTAATTGTTATCATTCACCTATAGACCTATTCTCAAGCTTGTAGCCCTTCTAAACTCTAAATTATATAGCCCATAACAACTCACAAGGAACTAGTCTTCACTGTCAAACTTTTTGGATACCCATTAAGGGTCTTAAGCTCATGCTAAAGTTTTAGAACTTATCTCCAAGCCAAACAAAAGTTATTCTCTCTCTACTGCTCTCAATTGGCCCTTCTCTAGTAGCCCTGTTTTTGAGCAAATCTTGTTGCCCAGAATGTTGTGCGAATTTTTAAAAGGAACTAATCACATTTTCTAATACCCATTTTTTCATTTCACTGTGTGGAAAGTTTAAAAGAACAACTCATTCTATTTTTCACCCAACACCTCCTTTTACCTTCTTTACTAGCCCACTGGGTCTACCTTAGGGTTTCAACTGAGTGTCTACGGTTTTATTGTTTTTCACTGGGTTTCACTGCTCAAATTTCATGAGAATCCCTTATTCAAGTCTATTCCCATTAATCCAAACTCTCCTTTCATTCTTTATCTCCATATTTTGTGTTTTTGTCCTTGCTCTATGCTCAAAACAAGGGTTTGTTTGACTGTTCTTTTCTGATTTTTTGGTCTAAGAACTCGGTGAACCTAATTAGACTTTCTTTTTACCTTTATTGCTTCTCAATACATCTCTATCCCTTTTGGTTACCACCTTTCATCCTAAGTTTTAACATTTCAAGAAATTCACCATCTTAAGCAAGCATTGGACTGTTCTTAGAAGTTCTGCACTGCCGTCACCAGTTCCTTTACCAAATACCTTGGACTTTTACCTTGTTTACAACTTCTTTAAGACTATCTCTACCTTCTTACTCATTATAGCAAGCTTTAAACCTATTCTTAGGGTTCATGAGCTCTTTAAGAGTTTTATCTTCTTTTATAGCTAGATTGTTACAAAATAGAGGATATCCATTGTGTTTAAATAGTTTCCTTCCTTTTGAGCCCTTGCACTAACTATTGATCCACCTTTACACCTTCTTTAAGTCTTCATGCAGCCACAGAATAAGAAGTACTGATCCACAAGAGAACTCCCTTCATGCCATCTATTCTTTTTGATTAAATCCTTCAAACAGAGCATATACTGTTATTATGGCTTTTTTAACCCATCACATCTTCTCTAAACACCATGAAAAGTCTCATGCACCTCCAGATACCTTGTCAGTCCATCACTTCCAAATTTCATGAATTTTATTGGATGCAAATCAAGTTTGTATAATTTTCGCTTCCTAAAACCCTAGACTGGGTTTTCCAAGCCCAAGAGAGGTAAAGGCATCATAACTTGAGCAATATTCACTTTCACAGTCCTCAATCACCTTCTTATGTTCTGTCTCCGTGTTTTATATCCTTTCTCTTTTGATTTCAACAAGGAAATACACATAAATCAGTCCCAATAACACATTCTCTGTTAGAACTAGCTACAGGTCCCTGTTTTGACAGTATGTAACTTGCAAGTTTTTGGTCATATGGTCATAAACCTAATTCCCTGAGTTACTTTACCCTCTCATCTTTTGGCATCAATCTCTCATGAATGTTAAGAATAATAGTGTCTTAAGACTTGCTAAACTTTGTCAAATGTCATTTACCAGTCATACAAGGGGGTAAATAGTGAAAACTGAGTTTTGCCCTTTACCAGGGTCTAGAAACTTAAATATCCTCAAACACATGCCATTTCACACCCTATTAGCCTTGCATTAACTCTGAAAACTTAAGAATCTTATCAAATAAGCACAGTTTGCATCATGCTAGACAGGATGTAATTATTAAAAATATATAAATATTTAAAATAAAAAGATATAGTGACTAAATTATATAAATAAGCTGAAATAAAACCATTTGAGATTTAAATAAGGTGAAACTTGAACTCATAAACATCAAATACATTCCTTAATACTATAATATCAATATGTTAATGTCATAAATTGAAAATTCATAATACATATTTGAATTTTGAATTTGAGACAAGTTGAAATTTGAAATTTCAAATATATTATAAAATAGAAAAGTAAAACCATTCTAAATTACGATTGATCAAGTGACAATAGCTGATATTCATATCATTAATCTCATAGCCAAATACACCAACAATTGTCTATTGTCAATATTACAAAAAAAGAGGACAACTACAAGTATCAGCCTAAAAATCAGAATCAACATCTGAAGCAATATCCATGAACTCCTCCTCGCTGGTACTAGCATCCTCGTCCTCAAAGGTAAGCCCAATCAATCCCATTTGCCATGCATATTGTCCTCTTGACTGCCTCGGCTCCTCGGGATCTACATCCCACCGTAATCTTTGGAGTCTGTTTGTACTCGGGTGTCTTGCGATCTATAAGACGCAAAAGCGTGTGTACTGCTCTACAAGCTTCTCGCTCTCTCGCAGAGGTAAGCCTATTCCTCTTAACAGAGTGTATCCGACCATACGTAGACTAGTTCCTCTCGGAGGGCGGAGGAGCTAGAAACTTTGGGAAAGGAGGCGAATGGCAAGTGGTCGCAGCAGTCCTGGAAGCCCATACGATCGCCTGACTCACTTTGGCTTCTCTGTCTTATTGTTACCTATGTCTGCCTTTCTTTGATGTTTTGTACCCATCAAGTTCAGTGAAGTCGAGCCACTCAAATCTGATCTGTGAAGCCTCCTGTGGAGTGTACATTTTTTTAAAGGCCTTCATAAGGCCCTTCTTCACCTCATCATCATCAATGGGATAACTCTGCCTGGCCTCTCCACATACCATTTGGGATTCAGTGCATACGCAGCCATATGAAGAGGAGTGTTCAACTTCTCCCATCTCCGTTGAATAATGGGTTGTATATGTTCATTATAGAACTCCAAAGTGGGGTCCCTCACCCGAATAGCTGCCTTCATTTGCCCAAGCATGTTGTCAATGCACTCGTAGATCTCACCAAGATTGGGGCTGTTAGAATCCCCATATTTGATGACACTAAAAACTGGAGCTATGATTGATATGATGTATTTCATATCAACCCAAAATGTTTCCCGCAACACCACTTCCTTCACTCTTTTCCCTTGATCTGTCTTGGACTCACGCCACCTAGTCCAATCCTGTGTCATAATCATAATTTGCAGGGGCTCTTGCAACTCAGACATCCTCTCGACAAAATAAAATAGGATGCAAAGCGAGTGTCAACTGGTTTCAAAAATTCCTTCTTCGAAAAATTTCGAAAAAGTGCCAATGATGTGTGGTGATTACATATGAACTTCTGCACATCTCTGGCCTCAGTCACTATCTGGTTAACCCACTGAATCTTCCCTATGTCTTTCAGTGCATTGTTCATGGCATGCACACAACATGGAGTCCAATAAATATGCCTATATTCCCGCTCCACTAGCTTGCCTGCTGCTCTGCACACATAAGTTGCATCTGTGACAACCACATACAACGTTTGAAGGTCAACCTCCAATGGCATCCTTGAAAATCGATCTGAAACTCAACATCTTTCCGCTTCCCAGAACAATCAATTGCTCTCAAGAAATACGGTCCATCTTTGCAAGAGACAATGATATTGATGAGAGGACGGTGTCTAATATCCGTCCACCCATCCATGATAATGCTACATCCATGTGACACCCATGTCACCTTCATCTCCTCCATCAATAGATTAACCTTGGAATAATTTCTATCCAAGATTGTTGTCTTGAGTTTTGTGTCTCAGGAGGCACATAACTTGTACCTACTTTTGCAACCTTAGCCATAGCCTCCTTGTAATAAGGAGAGCGAGCGAGCATTAAATGGAATCCCAGCAGCATAGAAAAATTTCCCAATAGCATCATCTGCCTCTTCCCTTGCCTTTGAATCAAACATGTCAACAACTGAATTTGGGGCTGCCCCCACGGCCTTTCTCTTCCCTCTGCTTTCCACTTCTGACACTCCAAAACTAGAACCAGCCAGAGTATTACCATGTTTTCCAGTCCTATGAGCGCTCAATGGAGTATTAGCCGTAGAACCACGAACTTCTGGCACTTTGTCTGTGGTATTTCCATTGAAGATTCTCACCATCTCAGCTCTCTGCTCTAGTGAAAGGCCCTTACAAGTGCCAACCCCCTTCTGTAAGATGCTGACAAGTGTGCATTGGTCTAGTGATCTTGCCATGCCAAGTCGGTGCACATATGTTGCACTTCCATACTTTGCTCCCCCTCCAGGACTTGGGGTTATCAATTATTTGGGCAAATTGTTGCGTGATGGCTTCTTCTTATCAAATGGTCAATGGCAAATTTGGACAACATTTGAGAGGGGCAATTGGTAGCACTACCAACTGAACTACCAGTTGTTGCTGCCACTACATTTTGTGTCCCTTCTTCACTCTCCCCCATTGTGGCATCACCAACTCTTCCATGGCCACCTATCTCAACTTCCCGTTCAACCCTCTCCTGCTCTGATTCATGCTCTGATTCATACTCATACTCATACTCAGAAGAATAACTCATGGTGATGATTGTTGCAATGAATTAAAAACAACCATAACTATATGATTGATTGATTATGTAATGAATTAATTTTAAAAAAAAACGTAGCCAATATGCATTTTTTAAATCGTACAAACTATATGCGTGATTATATTGTGAATGTAGATGCAAATGTTAAAAAACAACCCCTAAAAATGCAAAATATAATATAAATTTTAAACTAGAAATAAAATGTAATTAAAAAAAACGTAACCATTTAAATTTTAAATTTTACAACCAAACCCTATGCAAGATGCATTTTTAAATCCCACAAACTATATGCATGATTGCATTATGAATGTAGATGCAAATGCTAAAAAACAACCCCTAAAAAATGCAAATATAATATAAATTTTAAACTAGAAATAAAAATGTAATTAAAAAAAAATATAACCATTTACATTGTAGTTTGTACAACCAAACCCTATGCAATATGCATTTTTTTAAATCCTACAAACTATATGCATGATTACATTGTGAATGTAGATGCAAATGCTAAAAAACAGCCCCTAACAAATGCAAATATAATCTAAAAAAAAAAAAAAAACTTTAACAAGTATTGTAAGCAAATAAAATTATAAAATTATAAATACCTCTTGCTAATGCTCCCTCTTGTTCTTGCTTCTTGCTCTTGCTCTCCCTCTTGCTCTCTTGCTCTTGCTCTTGCTCTTGCTCTTGCTCTTGCTCTGCTCTTGCTTCACTCTTGCTCTTGCTCTTGCTTGGTGTGAATATGAAATGAACCCATAATGTAAATTTATAACATAAAATAGCACTTTTAGGGTTAGGGTTAGGTTAGGAATGTTACTTTTATGCTATAAGTGTTATGCAATTAAAAAAATATTTTTTTTTCCCGCCACATACGCACAGTAGAGGGAAACACGGGGAAACGCTTCCCCACGCCCCCGCATCCCTAGGATGTCCAGGGACGCCCGGACGTGTCAAATATGGGGGGACGCATCCCTCGCGTAACACCTCTTGGTTTATATGGATTCTTCATGGTTACATATAGGACCTCTTGAGCCTTCAAGGCTCTTTTTTTCCTTTCTCAAAACTCTATTCCTTCATTTCTCAAAACCTTCTCTCTCTACACCATTCAAATACTTTCTTTTTCAAGCCCTAAGAAGGTAGTTACAAGTAGGTTTTAAAACATAATCATAGAAACACTAGCCATACCTAGGTCACCTAACTTAAGTGGGTGACAATATCTCAAATACAACATAGGAGGCCCTTTAGAACCCTCTTACATCCTTATTTGCTTTCATATTTTGCATTAGACCTCCTAACTTAGAACTAGAAATTCAAATTTTCAAAGAAGGTGGTTTTGGAGGGAAAATGTAAATCCATCTCTTTTTGCTCATGGAGCAACCTATAAAGGTAGGGAAACTTCTCAAAACACCTAAGTATGTCCTTCAAGACCATACTTCAACCCAAAATTATGTGAACAACAAAATTTTGTTATTGTCATGGCGATACTCCTGCATCGATAAAGAAAGGGGCTATACTAAAAATGCACACGATAGGGTTATAGGTTGTTGAAGACGTGGATCTAGGAAGGTGATAGTCCATACTCTATGAAATATATAGGGTTCTAAAGCCTAGGTCTAGGATAAAGGAGTGGCATCTAACTAGGTCCCGATAATAGATTGATAATAACAAGGTTGTAACAAGATAGAGATATTTATGTTAGGATTGTAAGGATCGATAGATTGTAAAGGATTGTATAGCCCAAAGGGGCGGATTGTAAGGTAAGGACCGATAGATAATAATGCAATAGATTAAGAATATGCTACTCTACTCTAACCTATGCATGACCAATCAAACAATCAATCAAATCTGAAATAACATAAAGGAAATGAGAGGTTAGAGATGCTTCTTCGTCATGCAAACACTATCATGCGCGTTAACTTTCCCCAAGTTTAGTGGCATCTTATGAGAGATTTGACGTAGGGAATCACAAACAAGTAAAAGAGAAGACCTAGAAAAGACACTTGTCGAAGAGTCCTAATACTCCAAAGGTGGGCAAAATTATGGAAAGTGCAGCTCTTGTGCTTGGGAATCCTAAGCACCCAATGCTCCAAGTGTAGATTCCAAAAGATAAACAAGACTAACTTCAAGACCTTTAAAACCTCAATGGTATACTAGCGAGCGCAAGCAAACCAAATGAATGATGATGATGTGATGGAAAGAACACTCAAATGCCATGCATATATAGGAATCATGATTAGGCATTACGTTTCTTTTATCCAATGTTATTGAGCGTGGTGATGTTATCGGCTGTTAGAAATGAAAGCTAAATGGCATTGACCATGGTTGATATCATTGGCTCTACGTAATGCCTTATCAAAAAGGGTCCTAAAAGAAGTTTCAAGGGGAAGTAGACTTTGGTGTTGTTGAAAGGTGATATGACAAAAATATTTGTGCTATAAGTAGTTATGGAGGCGACTGCAAGAGGATAGTTAGGTGATGTTGTAGGGAGACTGCATAAAGACATCGTAGAGGTATACAAAGTATCTAAGGTGTTGTATCATGGACTGCACATCAAGGCCTTCTCATAAGTATCATCACAACCAACCCAATGTAACCATTGTTGGTTATTGTTGCTTCGACCATGTCTCCGAGGACATCACTTTGGGGAAGCCAATGTGCCAATAATGCTTACAACAAGAAAAATTTAGTAAAAGTGATGTTGCAAAATGAGCTGCTGCCCATTTTGAGCAACCAAAATGAATTGCTCTATTTTATCACACCATTTTCATGCTTCATGATTTCTCTTTTGTTGTTTTGTGATCGTAGAGGTTCACATCTATGCACAAAGGCTTTGGGAAGAGTTGAAAGCTACATAGCCGAAATGGTACCCCCGGTGGTTGTGGGAGCGAGTACGGGAGTGGTGCGGGAGCGGGAGCAAAGTGACGGGAGCGGCTTGGGAGTGGGCAAGGAACGGCGAGGGGACTGTGGAAATGGCCGGGTACGACACATGCCGTGCCGGGTGTTTCCGCATCCCCTCGCTGCTCCCAAGCCTAAACACATTTTTAATTTGTTTTTATTTTTTCATGTTTTAAAAGCCCAATAACATAAAAAATTAAATATTCTTCTAATTTACACCACGTAATGATGATGATGTAGCTGATCTTGATCCTCTTGATGAAGAGGAATATGATGAATATTGACAATGGAAGATAGTATGAACTTTGAATATTGATCTATGATTGAATTTAATATATCATGAGATTCATGACATTCACATTGTGTTCGATTTAAGTATTTTAATTTAACTTTTAAGCTTTTAAGTTTTAAGTTTCTAAGTTTTATCGGGGTATTCTAGCTTGTTTGTTGTGGTTATTCACTTATTTAGCTTATAACTTGTCTTTCATATGCATAATATGTGGTTAATGAATTAAATTCCTATTTAGAAGGCTGAAATTTATATATTTTTTAATTTTTATATAGTTTTTGTACTGCCGTATCCTACGCTGTATCCGGGGTCAATTTTTTTTGCCGTTTCTGCATATCGGATACTCCGTACCCGCTCCCGTATCCAAAACGTTTCGGCTACTTAGGTTGAAAGCATTGGAGCATTATCTCCTCACTTTTCTCTTCTTTACAATTCACTCGAGGCCTCATCTATACTTAGTACATGTTTTGTAATGGGTCTAAGCTTTGTAGGTGATCACGGTTGGGGTTTATGGCATTCTTGAGCTAGTTACACAATCACAGTCGGCCCTTGATAAAATCCAAACTTCTCCTTGCTTTTGGAGTCGAGTGTTTGAGGTATTTGAAGTGTTCGAAATTTTTGCATCCCCTCGCAGCCGAGTATAAGCCATGAGAAGAGGTCAAATAAGTCATAGTTACATTTCAAATGCTTTTCACGGCTTCTCATTTAGCCTACAGGCAATTTTGGAGTTTTTCTACTTGCCATCACATTTGGGATATATTTTTAGTTGGCAAAGGTTTTAAAAGTGTTCACAATCGGCCCTTGGTGGAATTCAACTCTTCCTCGCATGCATAGTCTGCCTTGGGTTGTTTTGAGCCCATTTTATGGAGTTACAATCAGATTTGGTGTTGTGTTAACTTCACATTGTGATGATGTTGGGTCTTAAGTGTTTCTTTAGTGTTTTCATCGCCTCATTTGTTGGGATTGAGACCTTGGAGCTCTACTTGCTGCCTTGTTAGAGATTATTGTGTGTTCAAAGTTAGAAAATGGTGTCCGCCTTGTATTTTGGCTTGGGAATTATCCCACATTCACGAGGAAGGGAAACACCAAGGCCTTTATATTGAAAAACGTTATGTTACTTAAGTGGAACAAAGGCTCCTTGTACTTGAATTTTGCTCAAGCAAAAAGTGGAAAAGTGGCTAAGGCATGAGTTAAGAGTAGTAGGGATTGTGCCACATGGCGCAATCCCAAAACTCGGGTTCTTGGGTGAGTGAAAACAAGTTGAATATGGTTAAGGCATGGGTTTGAGATAAAGGCCAAATGGGCGACATGTGTCATAAGTCCCGGCCTCGAGAAGTCCGACAAAAATCAACTAAGGCTAGCAAAGCTAGACCAAGAGAGTAGGGATTGCACCACATTGTAGTCGGGTGTCTGAAGGGTCAAGCAAAATTTGCAAGTTGGAGAAGGCAAAGCTATGGTAAGCCAAGGCTTCGGGAGCTCGAAAGAGTGCCATGTGGCACAATTTAGACCTCTAAATTCAGAGAATTGACTAAGGCAAAAAGCCAATCATGGGTTGTCAAGAGTTGAATGAGTCCGAGCCGAAAAGGATAAGAATGTGGGAGGTCCGAAGACTAGGGAAGGAGACATGTGGCGCGAAATTGGAACACGAAGAGTAGACACATGGACCAATGACGAGTCATTGGTTCCCTGACAAGGGTGTGACCTAGTAGGGAAGGAAAAGAACAAGGAAACAAATGCTTGAGAACCCAGAATAAATAAGAAGAGGACATGTGGCGAGGGGGAACTACCATGTTAAATTTGATGACCTCTTGGCCATCACTTGAATTTCTGACTTGAGCCCGAGCCCCTAACCAATATAAAGGGGACACGTGTCTTCAACAATGGGTGGGAATCATTGAACAAGATCACCAATGAGGATAAGACAAGTGGTGAAAGCGTCCCTAGATTAAAATTGACGGCCATGTGGTCATCAACTATGCAAAACGACCTGTGCAGTTTCAAATGTTCATAATTTTTGATCCATAATTCCAAATCAGGCAAAATCAGTCTCCTTGGAAAACTCTTGAGGAGCACTTCAACCTGGAGTCGGTTTTTGTCATTATCATCCATGTTTTAAGAGTTATGAGCAATCATAAGTGCCAACTACTGTTTGCTTTCTACTTTGATTCATTGTAGTTAGTGGTGGGATCCTTTTTCAATCAGACTTATTCTCCCAGCTGTGCAAATCCCCTGGAATATGCTTCAAGGCTGTTGGGGCAGATATTTTTAGTTGAGCTTCTTTTGGAGCTCCATGATATTTGTGAAGGAGATAGACATGAGAAATGAGATATTTTTCCTACATATTCCTGATCCTCTTCTCCTCTTCTCTCTGTATCTCTCTCTCTCTTTTCTCTTCCCCTTTTCTATAAATGCAAGTTCTGTGTATTGTAAGGGGTTCCTCCTCCTTGAATGCAAAGTTATTCTGCTCTTTTGAGTACTGAGCTTCTGAGTGCCTGGACCTTTGGTTTTTAGTTTAATGCATTTGTGCCTTGTATTATTGGTGTAATAGATTGTGTATGTTCCAAACTTCAATACATCTCTCATCGTGGCTTAGATTGCCCTCTAGTGATGTGTTATTGTGCCTTACCTCTCTGTTATATTTGTGGTTTATTGTGTGTGTAGTATTTGCAAGATTTTGATTCATTGTGTCTGATATAGGCTGAGAGGGAGAGTTAGATTTAAATACTGGTTTATTGTGGCTTATATGTGCCTTTTGGAACTTGTGTTTTGTCTTCTTTCTTCTTATCTCATATAAGGAGGGTGATCCCCTATACTTCTTGGTGGATCACCATTTTTATTTGCCATGTTTTCTCTCCCCTTTTCTCATGCAATTGGTAGATTAGAAGTAGAATAGTGATAGCTTAGAGTGATTTGGATAAGAGCCAAATTTCTTTGGAGGTCTGCCTCAAGGAGCCAAGTTCCCACACCTTGGAGGCATTCCCATTGTTGCTGCTGAGACACCAATATCTATTTGGTGCTCTTGGGTGCATGTGTTCAGCGGCCAACAAGTAAAAATTAGGTGTATTCAACAAGTTCTACAAGTCATCCCTTGTATTGTATTAAGCTTTGTCATATTATTTTAAGCCATGACTCTGAAGAAAATTAGTTAATGGCATATGCATTGGTTTTTATTTTATAAATTCAAATGAACAAATGATGTGATTATCATAAGTTTGACTTTTCTTAGCTCATTAAATCAATAAATGAATGTGTAGATATATCAGATTTATCATCTCTTTAATTTTTGTTCTGTTTTACCTTTTTTGCACTTGAAATGTTCTAAAAATTTACTTTTTGTTTTTTGAACTTGAAATGTGTGCTTGACATTGTTTTGTTTTGATTTTCTACGGCAAGATGAGTTTCATTAGTGATAAGAATGACAAAGTGGAGAAAATTGAATTAGACATTGAAGTGTTGGAGGAGAGAGTTGAAGGCACTCGAACTAAAAGTTCAGTCTGGAGTGCTTTGGTCTTTGATTGCCCCTTCGAAGATGTTGGGAAGATATGCAAAGGGTCCATTTCAACAAAAAAATCCATTGTGGCAGTTTGCAAGGACTATTGACACAAACAAGCAAAGTAATTTAGGGAGAGTTTGAATTGGAAATGCAATATTTGTGAGCTTAAGTGAAAGGGTGACATTACTAGGGTCAATGCACACTTTCACCACATGCCTGGTAAAGAGGTTGTGGTCTTTGTGCTAATGTTACACTTTTGGAGAGGGCTCAAATTGTGAGGTTGTTTAATGGGGATATTTCTACACCATCTGCTAGTGGCCCATCCTTAAGGCTTTTTGGCATGTTTCTAGTACTACATTTCTGGAGGTTCCATCTTTGGAGGTGAGTGAGGTGGAACACAAGGGGAAAATAAAGGTTGGGGGTTCAACTTCAAACCTGGTTACGTATATGATTAATGTGTATGCTGAAGACATGTAGATGATGCCATTGGAAAATCATTCTTTGCCAATGTTATTCCATTACACGTTCTCAAATTCCTTATTACAAGGATGCATTTGCCAATGCATGCAACGTACATTGATCTCATGTTCCTCTTGATGAAAGCAAATAAAGAACCACCATTGTGGAAGAAGAATATTCCAAAGTAAATTTGTTGATGGAGAGGAAGATTGTATGGTTGACACATGGGTGCTTTATATACATGGATGGATTGATGGACATTAGACACCATACGCTCATCAATGTTATACTCACATGGAAAAATGTCTTTATTTCTTTAGGATTATTGATTACTTTGCAAAGCACAAAGGCCCTGAATTTCAGTTGCAAATTTTGAAGGATGCTATTGAGAACATTGGCCCTTCCAATGTAGTGCAGGTGGTTACAAATGTACCTGTTTTGTGTAGGGAAGCAAGGAAGTTAGTTGAGGCTACTTTATATCATATTACCATCATGACCATGTGATGCTACCACAGTTAGGGATCCCAATGAAAGGATACTTTGGACCATGCAGTATTAACGGAATCACATAATGGAAGATCAACAACAGCAATTGATATCAACAACAATGTATTTATTCAACCTCAACAGGTTACACACTCAAGACTAATCGCCAACAATTTAGTCATACAACACACAATGCTCGAAAGCAAACACTCAACACTGCAGTGCTGCCTCAATGATTTATTCTCCCTTAGATGATCTCCAGATCTCATTGTAGTACTTCATGCAACTGCATACTGGTCGTTACTCTATAGGATTTCTGAGCTAGAACTGGATTTTGCAGATAAATTTGAATTGACTAAATCCCCTTCCTCCCGGATTGAACTCCCTTCCACAAATGTTGTGACGTGTTTATATAGACACAATCAATTACTTACAATGTAATCCCTGAGTAGTCCTACTACCCATAAGCAATTAAATGCATTACATAAACATTAAATGGAAGATAAGGCCCAAAGGACCCATAACATAGCTGAACTTAATGCAATGCAAGTAATACCAACAAACTTAATGTTTTCAGCTTTCATTGATGATCCCGATACGGCTACTTAAATGATCCTGCCCTTCATGCCATCAAAGAGAGTTGCAACGTGATAATGCACCTCTTTTTCAAGAATTCTTTGCATGGAAGTCCAATGACTTCATGGTTCCATATGTAGGCTTGCAATATCAAGATGAGTCTTCCTTCATAACGGAGCTCCTAGAAATGCTTCATGTAATGCCACACATGCTTGAAGCTTTTGGTTTTGTACCATAATTCCAAATGGTTACGCTGTCTCTAAAAGAGTTGTTTGGATTCAAAACAATATTGGGATCTTCCTAAGGCACTCGACAATGTTGCACACAAATATGTGCAATTACAACACTTACACAAGCACATAACAAACAATCTCAAAAGTACAACGTAGTATATGTGTGTGCAAACATGCAAAAACACTTTGATGCACAAACAAACTACTCATAGTTGGATTCAACTTGTTCTTCTATTCTTTCATATTTTTGGTGATGCAAGATTGTGCGTGAACCCATATGCTCCGTGTATGAAAAGTGTGAGCATAGTGCTCACTCATGTGGGCTGAGTTGTAAAACCACCTTTTGACCTTTTGGTAAGGTCTTGCGCGCTAGCTAGCTTGCCAATGAGTACTCCCCGCCTTCGCATTGTCTCTCTCCGTGACGACCTTTGTTTGTGTGGGGTGTTTCCTTCTTTTCCATATTTTTCTCCCTTATGCAATGTCTTTGCTCATTGCCTACACCATGAGATACCTCTAGTTTGTGCGTGCTCTTAGCGGTGCCACATTTTCTTCACTGTCTTGTTCTTTCCTATGTTTTATGCTCCTTTTAACTTTTGCACATGCCACATTTGCTTTTCTTCATGCAATATTTTGCCATGCTATCACACATTCTCCGTTTCTTATATTCCGCATAGTCCGCTCCCTTCCTCACCAAACACAATTATCTTGGCGTGTTGCTCTGTCCTCTACCTTCAATGGGTTCATAATGAAATCCTAGACATCCTTTCATACTTGCATTGTATTGGCTCTTCCATCATACAACATCTTTCGGTCAAATTGCCAAGGTCTTCCCAACAAGACGTGATGTGCATCCATCGCATGTACGATATTACTCATAACTTTGTCCATGAACTAGCCAATCTTCATTTCTACCTTGTGTTGTTCCCGCATAATGCCTAGTCATCCTTCCATTCACCATGTCACTCTATAAGGACTTGGATGTGGACTTTGTCTCAATCCCAACATCCATACCATTTTTGCAAACACAAAATTGTTTGTGCTTCCACTATCCACCACTACTGTGTAGCATAAACGATAAAGATAGAGTTTTGAACCGATAAACAAATAAACGAGAAGCTATACTTAACAAAATATTCAAGCTAAATAGAAAATGAAAATGGCATACACAAGATAACACAAGATTCATCCTGGGAAACCCTTTTCAGAAAAACCCAATATAATAACTTCTCTCTTATTGCATTAACTTAACCGTTTACAATACAATAATGTATTTCCAAGTTTTTCTCTACCCTACTGCATGTCCAACTATATGTAAGCACATCAATAGGAAACTGTCAAAGCAGTTTTACAATACAATGGGTACCAAAACCATGGGCTAAGAAAACAACCCATAATGGTTCCCCATAAATCATGGGTTTTGACACCACCCATATACACATATAGATAAAAATCACATATCTATACACTGAAAATAGGGAACCCCAACTAACGCTCATGGCAAAGGTGCACAATACTCATGGGTGTACAATATGAAAAATATACAACATATTCTAACACACACCATTTCTCGCAAACACATTTGTTTGTACTTCGCTGTCCACCACTACGTGTAGCATTTCCTCTCGGTCCGACATCTTGTTTGGAAGATATGTTGCTTCTCCCGCCACAAATATTCTCCTTTCTCGTTACTCGTGAGACTCTTCTTACATTGTGAGTAATGCTTCTCCTTAGGTTCTCCTTAGGTGCATCAAAATCTATCATCCATCTTTCCATCATCCTTGTGTGCACGAGCACACTTGAAAGCTCAATGTCCAACCTTTGTGCATCAAAATTAGGTACCATCAATCGCGTGCGATGACCTCTACCTCTCGTGGAAGTGGTTCTTTTGTTTTGTTGCTCCTATGCACCTCTTGTGCTTGCTTCACCTTCTTGCTTCATATTGTGGTGCTCTACTACTTTCCCGAGCTTGCTTTTATACTTTGCCACACTTCTCTTAAAGCATATTGATATGCCTTTTCTATAACCTATACCTTCACAATACTGATTTCATCCTGGATCACCCATTATAGTTCGTTTGTGTACATGCTATCTTCTCTTGATCTATTTCATTAAGACCAACACGAATTGTGATCGTATAGAATTCTTCAATGTATTTGTTCACATTTAAATCACTCTGTGACAAATTTTGCAACCTCATCAACAAATCTAACAAGTAATCACAAGCGAACATTTTCCCTTCGCCATAACCATTTGCTTCCATCGAATACTCTTGTCTTTACTCATTTTGTTGCACTTCAATTGAACTTTCCACCATAATGTAACATGATCTCTCAACTTGATCCATGTGATCTTCTCTTTACGTTTTCGCACAACTTCATGAAATTCAAAGTTTTCTTCCATCTTTGTGAACCAATCAATAAGGTCTTTGACATTCAATATACTTGAAAAATAAGGAACCTACATTCACACTCATATGTCGATTTTCGACATTGCTTTCAATAACCTTTCTTTTCCCACATCCAGTGGTGCTTCTCTTTTCCACCTTAAATCACTTATGGAGTATCTTCTACATCACTTCCACCGTCTTGTGATAAATCCTCTTCTATGACATTCTTTCATAGTTAGTTTGATTTGCATTGTCCGCAACAAGTCCATAATATCATCTGCGTCTTTGGAAACATCGTTAATCGAGGTGCCCCCTCACTCTACTTTTCTAGGTGTCGTCTTGTGTGAACAAACTTTGATCTATTGTTGCACCTCGCTTCAAGCCTATGCAGATCAAGTTTTCACTTTGCTTCAATTGTTCTTTGCCCACCTTGCAAAGATGGAAAACTTCAAATCTTCAATCCTAGAGTTATGCCTTGCTCTAATACCAATTGATACAACCACGGGTAGGGTTCCTAACGAAAGGATGCCTTAGATCGTGCAACGTTAACAAAATCACACAATGGAAATATCAACAACAAGTAGTAAAGAACAATAAAAATTGGCAAATTAGACGAACCTCCAAAAAAAGAAAAAAAGTATCCCCAAAACTAAAATTAGGAATGAAAATGAGAATCAAGAGTTTAAAGCTTTTCTTCCATACATTCAGTGGTACCTTAGACAAAATTCAACATTTATAAGAAAAATGGGTATTAAAGCTTGCATCAAACTTGTCAACAGACTCAACACCATTAGAAACAAGCCGAGGAATCCAAAGGACCCCATCGTCAGGCGCATCTAAGAAAATGAGTCTACTTGATTCCTTGCTCTTGCGGGAAATCCTATATTGGAGAGACTTGGCATTCGCTTCACACCAAATTAAAGGAACATCAAAGATTTGGAGTATGCCATGGTCGATAAGTGGCCATAGTGGAACATGAAGATGTCACTAAGCACTCCATATGCGTAAACGACATCAAACTAGTCGCCATGGAATGTCACTAGATCGAGAGGAAGATTCACGAGGCTGCGAGATTGAGAAGAATCTTGATAATATGAATCGGGATGATGGTTGGAAGTGGAGTCACTCGTGGAAAACTTTGTTGCATAGATTATGCAAACCCTAGGCCATTACTCTTCTTCCCGTTGATCTTTTTGATTGATTGATCAGTTAAATAATATTAGTAATTATTAAGTTAATTAATTAATAAAGCATTGGCCTCCTTTTATTTTTATTAATTATTCTCAGTTTCCCTTTTGGTTCTACTTTTATTCTTATTGTAGTATTAATTTTATTTCATTAATTTACTTCATATTGTAATTATTTATTTTTATTTTTATTTGCATTCTTATTATGTTTTGTTTTATAATTTGCTTCCTGACCAACATTGGAAGTCGAGTCACTTGTGGAAAACGTTGTTGTATAGATTATGCAAACCTAGGCCATTACTCTTCTTGCCTGTTGATCTTTGGTTTGATTTTTTTGATTAGTTAAATAATATTAGTAATTATTAATTAAATTAATTAGTAAAGCTTTGGCTTTTATTAATTATTCTCAGTTTCCTTTTTGTTCTACTTTTATTCTTATTGTAGTATTAATTTATTTCATTAATTTACTTCCTATTGTTATTATTTATTTTTATTTTTATTTGCATTCTTATTATGTTTTGTTTTATAATTTGCTTCCTGGCCAACTTCTTATCCATTACTATGATCTCTTTTCTTGGCATATTTGTAAATTTTTTAACCGTCTCTTCTCAAGCATAAGCTTCTCCTTAATGATGGGTCTAAGAAAGGAATCGAAACATAGGTTTTAAAATTCATATGCATTCTTATTCAGAAATATCATGTAACAATGTATTTATTCAACATCAGTAAGTTACAAACTCAAGACTGATCGACAACATTCAGTCATACAGCAAACAATGCTGGAAAGCAATTATCCAACACCAGTGTTGTCTCAATGTTTCAATCTCCCTTAGACCTTCCCTAGACCTGCACACAAATCTTATTGTAGTACTCCTTGCAACTGCATATATGTTGTTAATCTACAGGATTTCTGATCAAGAACCAAATTCCACAAACAGAATTGAATTGAACTAGATCCATTTCCTTCCGGATTGAACTCCCTTATAGAATTGTAGTGATGTGTTTATATAGACACGGTCAACTACTTACACTGTAATCCCTGAGCCATCGTACTCATAAGCAATTAAATGCGTTACAAACATTAAATGAAAGACATAGCCCAAAGGACCCACTACATAGGTGAACTCGATGCAACACAAATCAGCCCAACAAACTTAACAGTCATTGGCTTTCAGTTATGATCCCGATATGGCTACTTAAATGATCCTCCCTTCATGCCATCAAAGAACCTTCTGTGTTACAACGCGAGAATGCACCCCTGTATCAAGAATTCTTCGTGTGGATTTCCAATGACTTCATGGTTTCATATGTAGGCTTGCGGTATCAAGATGAGTCTTCCTCATAACATGAGCTCCTGGAAATGCTTCTTATAATGCCGCACATGCTGGAAGGTTTTTGGTTCCTGCCATAATTCCAAATGGTTACACCATCTCTAAAAGGGTCGTCTGGATTCAAAACAATACTGCAGATCTTCCTAAAGGGACTCTACAATGCTACACACAAATATGTGCAATTACAACACTTACACAACCATATAACAAACAGGCCCAAAAGAACAACATAGTATATGCATATGCACAAACAATGCAAAAATACTTTGATGTCCAATCAAAATACACATATTTGGACTCAACATATTCTTCTATTCTATCAATTTTTTGGTTGAGGCAAGATTGTGCCTGATCCCAAATGCTCTTGCATAATCATGTGTGCATGCAATGGACCAACAAAGACATTGGGAAAATTGAGTGGGCCAAAGAGGTCCCGCTGAGTGCCAATGAAGTGCAAATGATCCTATGCAACTACTACACCTCATTGGCATTGTTTCAATCATTTTCAAAGGAATATCACAAACCAGTTGAGAGCCAATCTGCACCCTATTTCATTTTATTGGAGAGGATGCTTGTGTTGTATTTTCCCTTGCAACTAATGATTATGAGGCAGGAGAGGAGTAAGTGGGGTGAGTCCAAGATTGAACAAGGGAAGAGGGTGAAGGATGTGGTGGTAAAGTTTCTTTTTTGGGTAAGATGTGAGATAATTTATGTCCATTGTATCTTATGTTTTTACCAGCATCAGATATGGGGACTTTGAAAATACACGCATTGGAGAGATCTTTGAGTGCACTGATAGCATACTTGGCTAAATGAAGGCCGCGATTCATCACAAATAACCCACCTTCGCATGCTATTATTACCATAATCAACCCATCATTCAGTGGGGGCAAAAGAATCTAAATTAGTAAGTCTCCCTTTACACGTGAATCCCAAATGGTTGTGGAGAGGCCTGAAAGAGTCATTCTTATTGATTATGAGGAGGTCAAAAAGGGCTTCACAAAGGCCATCAAGAAAATGTATAGTGTGGAGGATGTTGCAATAAATAAGAGCGAGTAAACCAAATGTAATGAACTCAAAGGCTGCAAGACTTTAGCTAAGATAGATGGGCACACTATGGAATAGGACAAGCCGATAAACTTGTGCCATCTATACAGACCCCCATCATTGCTACGAACATTTGCGTTTCTCCTCCTTTGACAGGTTCTGGTTTATCTGTCATTGAGAAGAATTGGTCTATGCACAAATTTATCCACTCTATTTAGAGGAACAACCTTGTTGCTGGACATAGCGACTTGCATCTAATTGATTGAAAGACAGATGTGTACATAGAAAATCCAGCAGCACAGTGAGATGTAGAACTTGAGTAGCTGAGGCTGGTTAATGAGGACCAGGAAATGTAGCCATGATTGGTTGGGGTTTCATGTTGGAGCCAGATGACTTCAGCAGTTCCAGTGACAAGGAATAATTCATGGAATTTTCATCTGATGACGACTAATTATTGAGCTTGTTGCTCAGTGTAGCCAAGCATTTAGTTTTTAATTTTAACAATTTGACTTTCTTTCATTGTTCATTGTTCATTGTTCAGTAACTTCAGACTTGTAGTTAATGA
Organism: Taxus wallichiana var. yunnanensis; assembly: GCA_018340775.1. NCBI lineage: Eukaryota > Viridiplantae > Streptophyta > Pinopsida > Cupressales > Taxaceae > Taxus > Taxus wallichiana. Next base: position 484,303,028 of record CM031237.1, read on the forward strand.
CGGACGGTAATTAGTATAATTTAAAACTATAATACTGGTATTTGAATTTGAATTTTTAATTTTCAGCCCTTTGTAATGTGACAATGCAAATGCCACACAATGCTTGATCATGGCTGTTATTTTAATTAAAAATTTCAGCTTCTTTGAGTTTGTACTTTGTTTATAATATGCATTTTCATTTTGTATTGTAATTTAATGTTCAAACATTTTTTTATATATATTTTTAGTATCTGTCCCCTAACCATTCCCCCGTTGTCTCCAAAATCTGGGATTTTTTTGGCCATCGGAATGGGAACTTGGAGAAACACTAATTAAAAGAATGTTTTTGTTGAAGGTTTATTAGCAATTAGTTTATCAATTAGTGTAGTGGTTATGAAATGTAGTTAGTTGTTAAGAGTTTGTTATTTGATTGCTCATTCTGACGTTATAAAAATGATTTTGGAAGTGTAAGGACTTTTCCCCTACATACAAAAGATGTTACAGATCATAGAAGCAACTTTTGTAGTGTTTAAGAAAAGAACCACTTTTTCTTGGGTTCCATATGCAGGTGCACTTCTTCTCACGTTCTTAATTATTCTTGGTTCAAGTGTGTTTGTGATTGCTTTGCATGCATTTCATTCTTTCATAACTGAGAGCTTGTCAAATTGTTTGTACAGTTCTTTATAATCTGATTCAAACGTCTGCATTCTCTTTTTTTCCATTTGCATATCTGTTTTCAAGGCTTGGTTATCTACTATATAAAAGTTCATTTTTAATTCCTGCTTAGGTCTTCTATTTTGCTTAGAAGGAAAAATCTCACAATGCATTTTATTTATCTAACTCGTGTACAAATTGTATTTCTTGTATAGCTTTCTGGTTACAGTTTGTTGTATATTAGTAACGACTAAAGAGTGAATACAGATGAGTTGCAGGGATACGGATGTGGATACAGATATGGTATTGGATACGTACATGACTAGTTTTTAACGCCCCTGATATGGATATGGCATAATATATAATATTTAAAATATTATAATAATCTAGATTATAAATTAAGAATATATTAATAATAATTATCAATTTTAAATTATAAATGAACTTATACATTAGATTAAAATTACACACTCCCAGCCCACGAGAAGGTAGGAAGTTCAGTATTCAATGGATTAAAAAAATTTGCAGGTTGTGTAGGCCAGCGGAAAATAGACAAAATGAAAGAAATGAAGTAGAGGGCCAAAAGAAACAGATCAAAAGAATTGCATGTTGATCAAAGCCAATGTGAAAGCTTGAAGTAAAAGAGCGAATCAACACTCTCACCTCCATGTCCTCAATTGTTGTTGCTAAAATGCATTATAGAAGATCATTTGCAGTTAGCATCTTTTTTAGCCTTTGAAGGGGTTTTTTGAATATTTTTAAACTTTTAAATCAGATACGGCTATAGTTGCCTTGCTTACCTTATCCGGACGTATCTGATACGGCACAATTATGGGTTTGTATTTGGATATGGCTGGGTATGGTGTCTGAGCCGTATCTAAGATGCGCCCGAGCTGTATCTGTATCCGGCACGTGGAACGCGCGCCCTAGTAGTAGGGGGTGGCGTAACCGAAATAACTGCTCCCTTCAAAATGGAGGAGGAACTTAGATTCCACACTCTCAACGACGTTTGTTCCTTAATATTCCAATGCTAACCTCAATCTGTCTGCCAGACCTCTAGCATTTGCTTCATTATTAGTGCGTTGCTTGATCTTTAGAGAAAAGTTGACCACACAGGTCTTCTGTCCTAATCCCCAACAAAAGCTCCAGCACATGTTTTCCCAGGGTTTCCTTTAGATGTCCCATCAAAGTTAAGTTTGAACCAGCCACATGGAGGAGCCCACTTCAGACTGGATCTATTCATCTTATATTTCCAGACCCCTTTATCGGGACATTTAAAATAGTCATTTATCCATAAAAACAATGTTTAAGCACATATAAGTTATAATCATTCAATACATTTAAATTTTTTAAAATTGAAAACCATTCTAAAACTTTGTAACTGGTAAGAAACGTGTTTTGAAGTTTCATGGTTGCAACTTGTGACCAATTGCTTCCCTGATTGTTGTATCTTGGAATAGAATAAGGCCATATAACTCCTATAAGGGGGGGGGGTTCTCCTTACATCGTTTTTTGAAAAATTTCCTACCTCCAATGTTTTATGCACAAGTGATTAGCTATTAGGCATTGGTTTAATGTAGCTGATTTTTAATGAGCATCCTCCAATTTCACCATACTCACTAGGAAATGCCGGTTTGAAAATGGGAACTATGTTCTCATATCAGTAGCCATATTTCGTGGTGATTATCAAGGAGTTTTTGCCATTGGAATGGGAACTTGGAGAAACATTAATTAAAAGAATGTTTTTGTTGAAGGTTTAGTAGCAATCAGTTTATCAATTAGTGTATTGGTTATGAAATGTAGTCAGTAGTTAAGAGTTTGTTATTTGATTGCTCATTCTGAAGAGTATAAAAGCGTTTTGAAGTGTAAGGATTTTTGCCCTTGTATGCAAAAGAAGTTACAGATCATAGAAGCAACTTTTGTAGTGTTCAAGCAAAGAACTGTTTTTTTCTTGGGTTCCATATGCAGGTGCACTTCTTCTCAAGTTTTTTCTTATTCTTGGCTCAAGTGAGTTTGCGATTGCTTTGCATGCATTTCATTCTTTCATAACTGAGAGCTTGTCAAGTTGTTTATTCAGCTTTTTATATTCTGATTCAAACACCTGCAATCTCTCTATTTCCATTTGCATATCTTTTTCAAAGCTTGGTGATCTCCTTTATAAAAATCATTTTTAATTCCTACTCAGGGCATCTACTTTTCTTAGGAGGGAAAATCTCACAATGCAATTTTTTTGATCTGACATATGTTCAAATTGAACTTCTTGTATAGCTTTCCGGTATATTAGTAAAGCCTAATGAGTGATTAAATGGAAGACTCTTCAAAATAGATGAGGATCTTAGATTCCATACTGTCACTGGCATTTGTTTCTTGACAGATTCCAATGCTAACCTCGATATGTCCACCAAACCTATCAGTGCATTGCTTGATCTTTAGAGAAAATTCAACCACAGGTCTTCTGTCCTCATCCCCAACAAAACATCCAACACATGTTTTCCTAGGTTTTCCATTAGACGCCCCATCAATGTTAAGTTTGAACCAAACACATGGAGAAGGAACCCACTTCAGATTGGATCTATTCATCTTATATTTCCAGACTCCTTTATTGGGGATTCAGGATGCTTAAAATAGTCATTTATCTATAAAAAAACTATATTTAAGCACATATAACCATTCAATACATTTACATTTTTAAAATCGAAAACTATTCCAAAATTTTGTAACTGGTAAGAAACGTGTTTTGAAGTTTCATGGCTGTGACAAATTGCTTCCCTAATTGTTGTATCTTGGAATAGAATAAGGCCACATAAGTATAGTTAACGAAGTCTTGGGGACGGATCGGGGACGAAGGGAAGGGGTTTTCTGGATGGCAATTTTTTTCCCAAATTTTGGGGACAGCTTTTAAAATAATATATTAAAATTAATATTTGAATATTTTAACTTATTTCAATGAAATTTAGGGATTTAAACTGTATTTAATGTATTTTAGGTACTTTCAAGATTATAACTTAATGTTCTTGGTAAAAATAACAGCTTTTTAAAAGTAAAAACATCAGAAAACTTTTGAAAGATTTAAAAATAATGGGGACGTCCCCCAAGTCCTCGAAATGTTTGAAACATCTGGAATATCACCAAAATCTAGGGGATGCATCCCTACGTAACACTGCATATAAGTCCTAAAGGGGCTGTTCTCCTTACATTGGTTTTTGAAAAATATCCTCCCTTGTATGTTTTATGCACAAGTGATTAGCTATCAGGCATTGGTTTACTGTAGTTGATTTTTAATGAGCATCCTATACTTTCACCATACTGACCAGGAAATTCGGTTTGAGGATGGGAACCATATTCTTATACCAGTAGTCAAATTTCTTGGTGATTATCTGGTAACTTTTTTGCCATCAGAAAGTGAACTTGGAGAAACACTTTGTAGAAGAATGTTTTTGTTGAAGGTTTATTAGCAATTAGTGTATTGGCTATGAAACGTAGTTAGTAGTTAAGAGATTGTGATTTGATCGCTCATTCTGACGCCTATAAAAATGATTTTGGAAGTGCAAGGACTTTCTCCCTGTATGCAAATGACGTAACAGGTCATAGAAGCAGCTTTTGTAATGTTTAAGAAAAGAACTGTTTTTTTCACGGGTTCTATATGCAGGTGCACTTCTTCTCAAGTTCTTTGTTATTTTTGGCAAGTGTGTTCTCGATTGCTTTGCATGCATTTCATTCTTTCATAACTGAGAGCTTGTAAAATTGTTTGTTCAGTTCTTTATATTCTGATTCAAACACCCACAACCTCTTTTTTTTTTCCATTTGCAGATCTTTTTATCTAACTTATGTTTAATTTGTACTTCTTGTACAGCTTTCCGGTTACAGTTTTTTTGTATATTAGTAAAGACTAAAGAGTGAATAAATGGAACCCTCCCTTCAAAATAGAGGAGGTTTAGGAGCTTAGATTTTACACTCTCACTGGCATTTGTTCCTTGACAAATTCCAATGCTAACCTCAATCTGTCCACCAAACCTCTAGCATTTGCTTCATTATTAGTGCATTGCTTGATCTTCAGAGAAAAGTCGACCACAGGTCTTCTGTCCTCATCCCTAAAAAACCTCCGGCACATGTTTTCGTAGGTTTTCCATTAGATGACCTATCAAAGTTAAGTTTGAACCAGCCACATAGAGGAGGAACCCACTTCAGATTGGATCTATTCATCTTATATTTCCAGACCCCTTTGAGGGGACGGTTAAAATTGTCATTTATTTATGAAAAATATGTTTAAGCATGTTTAACCATTCAATACATTTAAAATTTTTAAATTTTTTCAATCATGCCCCTCATTAAACGTGAAAACTATTCCAAAACTTTGTAACCAGTAAGAAACATCTTTTGAATTTTCATGGTTGTGACTGATTGCTTCCTGATTCTTGCATCTTGGAATAGAATAAGGCCATATAATTCCTATAGGGGTGTTCTCCTTACGTTGCCTTTTGAAAAGTTTCCTGCCTTCTATGTTTTATGCACAAGTGATTAGCTATCAGGCATTGGTTTACTGTAGTTAATTTTTAATGAGCATCCTAAATATTCACCATACTCACCAGAAACTCCGGTTTGAGAATGGGAACCATGTTCTCATACCAGTAGTCAAATTTCATGGTGATTATATTGAATACATTTTAGCCTTACCCCTATTCAATGTTCATATACTTGTATCGTATTTCAAAAGGACATCCCTGTCCTCATCATCATCCCCTTACCCCTATCCCACGTCCGGAGGGTTGATTTTCACATGTTTTGTATGTTACAATTTTATGATTATGGAGTTATTAGCTGCTCAATTGTTTTGTATGGGTTGAGATGAAGTAAATAGGCATTTCCATTTGACCATTAATAAAATGGAAAGAATAGCTCTAAAAACTTGTTTATTAAAGTTGTAAAGTGTATGAAAGGGCAGGAAATCATGCTCAAGGATTATTTATAGCACGTTAAAATTAACTTGCCGCATTTTTGTTTCCCAGGCAATTTTGGAGCGGGTGGGACATTTCATTCAGGCTGTTGGGTCCTATGAGGATAAAATCTTTCAAAAGCGAGCCGTCTACATCAGGTGCATATGTTGTAAACCAAAACGCCCATCAATAGACATGCTCTTTGTTAGATTACAGTGTCCTTAAACATTATGGTTGTGAATGTTCGCTTTTCTGTTTTATTTTGTGTCATGTCCCTTTTCTAGATAATTCCTTTTGAAGACCTTGACCCATTTTTCTTCCTCATGGGTCCAAGTGAACAAGCTAGAGGAAGCCAATAATGTCATCATGTGCTTAATTTCATGTTTATTTCTTTAATTGGCATTGTATTTGTTGGTGAGCCTAGTGCCCAACAATAAATTAGAAATAAAAAGATATTGGTGAGCATGTAGGCTCCAAAAAGTAAAAAGAAAAATAATAAAGCAAGTCTAATTGTGGTCGGCCTCATTTGAGAGCCCCAAGACTTGGCGCCACCCTCTTATTATAAATAGAGGTTGTTGGCATTAGTTTAGGATATGTTTTTGGTGATTATTCATATCTTGGTGAAAGTTGGCTAGTGTAGCCCTTTTACTCTCTCTCTCAAGGACGAAACCCCTTGGGTTGAGGACCTCATCCAAGGATGAAAACCCTTGGTTGGAAAACTTGTGAAGGACGAAACCCTTCATGAGATTTTTGGTGTGCAAGCTGGTTTGAAAGGCAATAAAGTATCTATTTCTTGCAAGTTTGGTCTCTTTGGTGCCATATTATATTTGTTTAGAGTGGAGCGACCCACCTTGGAGTGGAAATTTGGTATGCTAATTTGGCAAATCTGAAATTACTAGCTTATTCTTCATAATTTATAAGGCCAATATCTTGAGTTTCATGAATTTTGGTGCTTCCTAAGTTGAATTGTGAATTTTTAAAGTAACACTGCAGACAAGGGTTTCGTTGAAATTCATATCTCCATATCTAGGGCATTAAAAATCAGATTTCTTGCATTATATGATTGTTGATGATATATCATAATTTTAGAGACTTAAGTGAAGTTGATTGGAAGGGTTTTGAAGGCATGAAGGTTTACAGGTTTATAACAGCAGCTCTATAATTTGATTTGTGAGCTTTTGGTCATTTCCTGAGTCCCCCTTAAATGGGACATTAGATTATGCAACCACATCCTTCCTTCACATTTGAGACATCCTTCCTTCACATTTGAGAAAGCTTTAGTATTTTGATGTTTTTTATTGTTGTGTTAGTTATAGTGTTTTTGTGGACCTCCATATGGATTTGCAGAAAATTCTTTTGGTGCTTATTGATTGTATTTTTGTCACAAACTGTCTGTTGAACAAGATCAACCTAGGGGTTGGAGGATATTCATATCCATTGAGCTAAATTCTTCCGGAAACATAGCTTTTCTTGTGGTAGAGCTATTAAGAAAGAGGAATTTGGCTGCGCTGATAGGATGTACATATATGCAATTTTAGTGGATTATAATTCTCATTATGATTATAAATACCTAGTTCTAAAGCGTTTACTTCTGATAGATAATATGGCTTTTGTGAACTCCAGCGCCAGGCGGAAAGGTTCAAGCGTGAGAAGGCCCAGAAAAAGAATGGCGATGACATGGAGCCCAATATCAATTTCGAATCATTAGTTCCTGTGATGCCATACCATAATGCACGTTTAGCCTCTGGCCCTCAGCCATCACCATATCAGTCAATGCAATCGAAAACTGGTCAGCTAGCTGTTGGTAATAAGCATCAAATAGGTCATCTAGTTTGTGCAAACAAGTTAATGAGGGTTAGTAAAGAACACAATAGTGTGGCTGCAGCCATTGTTAGAGCTGAAGAGGAGGTTGAAATAGAATTTCAAACAAAGGTACAATTTCATAACATTGGGCTTCTAAATATTTTACAATTCTCAGCAGAGCAGATTAATTTACTGTAAAACAAACTCCATAGGATATTTAGTTTAACGTATATGTAACTTGGAAGAGGGTAACTAATTAACCAAATATATACTGGAGAACATTAAGATTCAGCTATGTTCAAACGTAATGATTGATACATCGAAGGAATTAATACAATAATCTGGGTAGTTTTCTTCTTTTTATTTTAGGCAAAAGATAACTCTGGAGAATTGAAACTGAAGCTGAAGAATCTACTCAAAGAAAAATCAGATCTTTTCAAATCTGCCACACCTGATGAGGATAAGGTACATTTTAGAACTTTATGTTGATGAAAGTCATTTAAAGATATATTGTTTTTCAGGTTCTCTTAGTATCAATCAACTACGGGTCTCCCAGGTATAAAATATTTGGATGAAATTACAATTTGTTATCATCTCTCCTTACAGGTGAAACTAGGAGAGCCTGGTTGGAAAGAAAGGTACTACGGTGAAAAGTTTCTAGCAAAAATTTTGAGGAACTAGAGGAAGTGAGGAAAGATGTTGTAAGTTCAGTTTTTCTTATAAACTCCTCAAATAATGTATAAATCTTATGTTTTAAAATACATTTTTGGCTGAACTAAGTTTGGAGTGAATAGGAGGGATATTGATGCTGGTAGAATGTTTCATGATATGAAAAGGTAAAAAGTGAGTTGATGTTTTAAATTTCTCGACTATGATGCACTTGATATTTAAGGTTTCTCCATCAGAAACTGCATTGTATCTACTAATGGTGGCTTCTACTAGTACATTTGTATAGGATTATTGTTACCCAGCTAAGAACTTCAGGACACTTACTCTGATATGCATCCGTAGTGAAAACTTTAGGGTAGCGGGGCCAATACTTGATGTGGTACCATTGATGATGTTTTAAAATTTGAAGGATCTTAAAAGGAGCCATTTGATGTGACTTTAAAATATGTTGGAATAAAAAATAGTCAATAGGACAAGTCATTAAAAAATTATCAAGTCATGCCATCACACATAAGTGGATGACTTGATGCACACAATATGGACCCACTCTATTTTGCTTAACATTAAAATTCACTGTTGTGAACATAAAAATGGCTTTCCAAATCTCACTTGAACTCACGAAATGAAACTATAGCTTCAGCAAATACTAATCTTCCTACTGTGAATTTGGCTGGCTGATGTGGCTCCAAGTAGGCATGGAAGATCCATCCACACAGGGTACCTAACTATTGGCTTCCCTCCCCCAGTCATAATAGTTTCATTTTTTTTTGATGCATATGTCAGGGTTGTCTCTTTTTATTGAGTTTATCATTTATGTGCTCAGTTAATCTTATTGAAGAATGTCTCCTACTGCCCTAAAAATCAATTTGTTTGCAACAAATTTATTAGTCTTAAGTTTTTCAAAATTACCAAGCTCAATCAATATTTTAATAATAGAAAACTGTTTATATTAATCGAAAAGTTGTCTCTCACAATATTGGAAGACGGTTAGATGACTTTGGCAAAAGCCTATTACAAGTTAATATCCTGAAATCAAAAATTGTTTTGTATCATTTGATTTTTCTGTCTTTGTATATTTCTTCATTTGTGCAGGTCTTAAAATACACTGAAGGCCTATGCTGGGTTATGCGCTATTATTACACAGGAGTTTGTTCATGGCAATGGTGAGTGGTGTTTGACAATATTACATTTTAGCAACAAAAAGGATGTTCTTCAAAGAAAGTAATTGTAAAATATCCATACTTATGAGCTCTCTGTGTCAGTCTCATCAAGTCCAAAAATATGTTCAAGTCGGACAGTTGAGGGCTCTTTCATCCATCTAAAGTTGACTTGCTGAGTGTAATGTCCCCTTTTCAGAATTAATTAAATACCTGAAGCCTATTTTTATTATTTTCCGTAGGCTAAGGGGAAATTAAAAGAGGAAAATAAATTAATTTAAGTGGTCCAAAGATATTTTATATTTTAATTGGAAAAGGACACTTAAATTATATTTAATTCAAAAAGCATTATTAGAATAAAATAATAGAAGGTTGACTTCTATTATTGGGCACCTAGTTAGAATTAATAAATAAATAAGGGGGCGCCAAAGTTGAAGAGAGCTGCATGCTGTTTTAAATTCTAATTTTAGGATGAGTGGAAAAGTATTATTTAATATGTTTAATCATATTCTTAGGATGGGGCACCAACATGGAGGTGGATAGAGTATTATTTAAAGTGTTTAATCCTATTCTTAAGATGGGGCGCCAACATGGAAGGATTTATTATTTTTATTGGTACTGTGAAAGTTTGTGCATGTACGTCTAAAAGGGGGGTGCCCACTTTGGAGAGTGTTTGAAAGTTATAAAGGCAGATTTGGGGTTCAGATGCAATACATTTTAGAATTCATCAGTTATTTTCTTTGTTTGCAAGTAGCTTCAATGCTATCATACTTCGCAAACAACAGAGAGCGAAAACCCTCATTTGCATACGGATTTGGGGATGGATTCCCTCATTTCTCAATTGGGAAATTCCATTTATGGGGTAGTGGTCATTCAGTGTGGTCCAAGTGTAAATTAAAGCAAGCTCAGCTCAATTAAAAGGAAATTGTATTCAGACATTGGTATTGTTTTATTGTAGTTGGTTGGAAATAATTAAATAAAAGACTGGTTTTTACGCATTATGGTTCGTTGTTTTTATTTATAAAAATCAGATTATCGTTGCTGTTGTAAAAGTTAATTTTATTAATATCGCTGCCCTCGGATTTAACAAAAATATCCATATTTGCTAGAAGTTTATTTTTTTAGGGATATTACGGGTGCATAAATGCAGAGCGAATTTCCTCCTACCATGTGGATGAAAAATAAAATAGAGGGAAAGAAAAAAATAGAAGAAAAAAATTGCAGCTTTGAACTTCATGCAAGTCGCTGACACGTGGATGGCTTTCTTCCTTCCCGATGCCCTCCCACCGAAGCTAAACTAGATGCCATTGAATCAAAACTACATATCTAATGCTTTTGATCACCAAGTTCACTTGGATTCGGGCGCGGTTTGGTTAGATACCAACAAAGGGAGAAGAAGAAAGCTGCATAACAGCCATGGAAAACATAAGGACCCGTGAAGATGCAGTTCGGATTTTTAATTTGATAAGCTTGTTCAAGGACATGACTACAAAGTTAGCTTTTGCCAAGGATATGATGGGTCAGTTGATCCAAGTTATGTAGGGCACGAATTTGCAAAAGGCTCCAAATGGTGAGTGAAGCTCATCATTGACATCATGAACAATAACCAACACACTCAAGAGACAATCACTAGTTTTATTGCAAATAAAAAAAAAAACTTGAAAAATTAGGCCTTTCTCAATCCTCGACTTCCTCCTTCGTAGGGAGGAAGCTAGCCCAGAGGTGAAAACGCATGGCCATCTATAGCAAATGATATTGTTGTTAGCTCACTTTTAAAACGCGTTTTCAGAATACATGGTACTTCTAGGTGAGATTAGAGAGGCCATATCGCTCAATAATTTCATCAATCTAAAAAAAAATAGGAGTGGACTAAGAGTTGATCCGATAAAGAAAGTTTACGCATTATGGTTCGTTGTTTCTATTTATAAAAATCAGACCACAAGCTACTCAGAGAGACTTATGCAGCGAGACTTTATTATTGGGCACCTAGTTAGAATTGATAAATAAATAAGTGGGCGCCAAAGTTGAAGAGAAGAGCACGATCGTCATTGTAAGTAGGGAAGTTGTCACTCGCTACTTTTGACGGCTCTGGCAAGAGTACCGCTCGTGCATGGATATAAAAGTTGGATACCTTCATATCACTCAGACTGTGCCAATAATGGAAGAGGAAGCCATCAAATTTGCAACCCTTCATCTGGAAGGTATAACACATGAGTGGTGGTACCATGGGCTAATAACACAAGCACACAATCTGCTGTTGTAAAAGATTCGCCATATGCGATTTCAATATGCGATTTCCTCCTACCATGTGGGACGAAAAATAAAATGAAAAAAATGGAAGAAAAAAAAAGTTGATAGAGAGATTTGACAAAGTGGATCCAAAATTTATTTCGGGAGTTAGCTCAACTCAAACAACTACATTCGGTAAGTGACTATGTGGCTGAATTTCAGAAGCTTTCTGTGATGGTACCTAATGTGACAGAGAGAAGATTGGTTTTGTTCATGGAAGGTTTGATTGAATCTCTTAGGGGTTTAGTAAAAGCTTTCAACCCTACTTCTCTACAAGGAGCCATCAAAAAGGCTTTGGATTTGGAAATAGCAGTCCCTAAAGGGAGATTTCAACTTATAGGAAACCTATAAAACCTTATGGGCAAATGCATGGATATAAAAGCCATTTCAGCCGGGTGGTTTTCAACAAAAGGAGTAGACCATTGTTTGGTAAGTATTTCCACTTCTAGTACTGATGATAGATCTTATCATGTGGACATACAATCTATTTTGGACAGACATAGTATAGTATTCAATGATCTACCTTTCCAGGATTGCCACTAGATAGGGGATTCCAACACATCATAGAGCTGGAAATAGGTTCTAAACCTGTTATGATTACTCCTTACCACCATCCTAGAGTTTACAAAGAGGAAATTGAGAAGACAATCAAAGAGCTTTTGAAGATGGGGCATATCGGCCTAGTTCTAGCCCTTTTGCTTCTTGATTGTTTTGGTGAAGAAGGATGGGACAATGAGGATGTGCATTGATTACCATGCTTTGAATAAGAAGACTATCAAAAATAGGTACCCAATACCCAAGATTGATGAATTGATAGATGAGTTACATGGAGTGGTGTATTTTTCCAAAATTGATTTGAGATCCTGGTTATCACCAAATCAAGGTAAGGGATGAAGATGTGCACAAAACAACTTTTCGTTGTCATTTTGGGCATTTTGAATTCTTGGTAATGCCTTTTGGTTTAACCAATGCTCCAACTACTTTCCAATCATGCATGAACCATGTTTTTAGTGAGCACTTGAGGAAATTTGTTTTAGTATTCTTTGATGACATTTTGGTGTACAGTAAAACTTGGGAAGAGCACCTAAAACACTTGGATACAATGCTGGAAATTTTGGAACAACAAGCTCTTTTTGCAAAAGAATCCAAGTGTGAATTTGGAATGACTGAAATTTTGTACTTGGGACATGTCATTAGTGCCCAAGGAGTACAAGTTGATCAAGAGAAGATCCAAGCAATATTGGATTGGCCTCCACCCACCACTTTGACACAGTTGAGGGGATTCTTTGGTCTTTGCAGTTACTACAAGCAGTTTGTGAGAGGGTTTTCACAACTTGCTGTCCCATTGACTGATTTGACAAAGAAAGGAGCTTTCAGCTGGTCCGAAACAACCCAAACAACCTTTGAAAAACTCAAAAGGTAATGAGTTCTTGTCTAGTATTGGTTGTTCCTGATTTTTCTATTCCTTTTGTGTTAGAATGTGATGCATCAGGGGAAGGAGTAGGGGCTGTTTTGATGCAAAAGGGGCATCCCATAGCCTTTGAGAGCCGAAAACTTAGTGAAGTAGAGTGTGGATTCTCTATTTATGATAAAGAGATGTTGGCTATCATGCATGCATTGGCAAAATTCCGGCAATATTTGGTTTGTGGTCAAAACTGATCACAATAGTTTGAAGTTCTTTCTTGGCCAAAAGGATTTGAATAATGACAACAAAAGTGGGTGAGTAAGCTCCAAGCTTATAATTTCGACATAGAGTATGTTAAAGGAAAGAATAATGTTGTAGTAGATGCTTTATCTAGAAAACCTTTTCTATGTTCTATTTCTGAAATCTCTGCTGATTGGAAAGCTTTAATAATTGCAGAGTATGTAAAGAATGGTTACACTAATGAGATCCTTGAGGGCAAAATATAGGATAACAAGTACAAGGTGGTTGATGATCTTATCCTCTACAAGAATAGAATCTATTTGGTACTTGAATCCAAGGTAAAAAGCAAAATCTTAAGGGTTGTCCATGATACACCATTGGCTGGTCATCCAGGGTATTTTAAGACCTACAAGCAGATCAAAGACAAATTCTCTTGGAAGGGACTCAAGGTAGAGGTCCTCCAATACATCGAGAGTGTATTGTGTGCCAACAAAACAAGGTGGAACATTCTTTTCCAGCGGGTTTGTTGCAGCCCTTACCTATTTCGAACCAAAAATGGGAAAATATATCAAATTTGGTAAGAGTTGTATTTTTACAAAGTGGTTGATGTGCTCACTAAATATGTTCACTTTGTTATTTCTAGCGAATTTAAGGCTCCACAAGTTGCTGATTTTTTTTTAGAGAGGTATTTAGGCTACATGGATTGCCTAAAAATATTGTGAGTGATAGAGATAGCAGGTTCCTTAGTTTGTTTTGGCAGGAGCTCTTCCGCTTGACAAGAACAAAGTTAACTCCAAGTACCAGCTATCATCCACAGACAGATGGGCAAACAAAGATTGTGAACAAGTGGATTGAGGGATATTTGCAGAATTATGTGGCAGGACAACAATCAACTTGGGTCAAATGGCTTTATATGGGAGAGCATTGCTACAATACCACTCATCACATGTCCATAGGTATGACACCCTTCAGAGCTTTGTATGGTTATGATGCTCTTTCCTTTGTGGATTTGGTATTTGCAGATAGTAGAGTGCTAGGGGCAAAAGACTTGGTTGCACAGAGCCAAGATATATTGGGAATGCTCAAAGAGAATATCCAACATGCACAAAACCAACAGAAATTTTATGCAGATCAACACCGCGTTGAGAGGACTTTTGAGGTTGGTGACATGGTTTTCCGAGATTGCAGCCCTATAGACAGTCTTCTCTTGAAGAAGAGTGGAGCTGAAAAGCTCAAACCCCGACCATACGAGGATCAAATAGAGGATAAAAGAACTTTCCTATGAGTTGGGTTTACCATACAGAGTAAGATACATAACGTTTTCCATGTCTCATGCCTAAAAAAGGCTTTGGGACAACATATTGTTCCTTCTATTGAATTGCCTCCTTTGGATGATGAAGGCAAACTTGTGTTGGTTCTTGAAGTAATTTTGGATTTCAGGGAAAAGAAATTAAGGAACAAGGTTATCACTGAGTATCGGTACGTTGGAAGGATTTACTTGCAAAAGATGCTACTTGGGAGGGTGCTGAAATTCTTAAGCATCCCAACTTGCAATTGCTTGAGGGCAAGCGATTCCAAGAAAGGCAGATTGTAATGTTCACTTTTCAGAATTAATTAAATACTTGAAACCTATTTTTATTATTTTCTGAAGGCTAAGGGGAAATTAAAAGAGGAAAATAAATTAATTTAAGTGGTCCAAGGATATTGTTATATTTTAATTGGAAAAGGACACTTAAATTATATTTTAATCCAAAAAGCATTATTAGAATAAAATAATAGTAGAAGGTTGACTTCTATTATTGGGCACCTAGTTAGAATTAATAAATAAATAAGTAAAGGGGCGCCAAAGTTGAAGAGAGTTGCATGCTGTTGTAAATCCTAATTTTAGGATAAGGAGTGGAAAAGCATTATATAATACGTTTAATCCTATTTTTAGGATGGGGCACCAACATGGAGGTGGATAAAGGATTATTTAAAGTGTTTAATCCTATTTTTAGGATGGGGCACCAACATGGAGGAGGGATTTATTATTTTTAATGGTTCAAAGCTTGTGCATGTAAGTCTAAAAGGGGGCGCCCACTTGGAGAGTGTTTGAAAGTTATAAAGGCAAATTTGGGGTTCATTGCAATACATCTTAGAAATTTATGAGTTATTTTCTTTGTCTGCAAGTAGCTTCTGCTTCTACAAACAACAACAAAGGATGAAATCCTCATTTGCATACGGATTTGGGGACGGAATCCTCACTTCTCAGCTGGGCAATTCCATTCAGGGGTTGTAGTGGTCATTCATGGTGCAAGTGTTCCGCTAGTTCAACTCCAGGCAATTGTATTCAGACACTGGTATTGTTTTATTGTAGCTGGTTGGAAATAATTAAATAAAAGACTAGTTTTTACGCATTATGGTTCGCTGTTTTTATTTATAAAAATCAGATTATCGCTGCTGTTATAAAAGTTAATTTTATCAATACTGCTGCCCTAGGATTTAACAAAAATATCCAGATTTGCTAGAAGTTTATTTTTTCAGGGATATTGCACTAAGACCGACAACCAAGACTAGCAAGTTTCTTTGACGAGTGCTCTATCATCCATCTAAAGTACATTATCTCTATGACACAAATTAAAATTAAGAGAGATTATATGGTGTACACATTACAATGCCTCATTTTAAACAAAATATTTGTCTTATTACCCAATATATTAATATTCTATTATGTTGGGAAAAAGTAGAGGGAGCGGGAACTTGGAAAAAAAAGGTTTGGCGATGGCATCTAAAGCTAAGGCAAAGAGAGGCCCGTGCCCTAACCCTTCTCTTCGTAGGGAATCGTTTAAGTGTGCGGCGGTGGTTTGAATCGGGCGGGAATAGTCGGGTTTGTGAATAGGAATTGTGGGGAGGCGTTTTGCGCTTAGGGCATGGCGCATATTCCTCCGTTGCCTTCATTCAAGGACGCTTTGGGTAAACATGGTGGTTCAGACTCTGGTAACCTGTGCATACCTAGTTGATTTGGCTGAGGACATCCCTTCGCTTGTGGTAGAAAACTCGGAAGTGGAGGACTATTTTCAGTCCCTATCGCGAGATGCTATGATCGGCGGTTTTAATGGTTTATGGCCTTCCTCTTCCGCCTCTACCAGTGGGTTTTGAGCACTGGTCCAACATGTGTGAAATTTCTCTCTGTTCCAGAGGCTTTTTTATTGTGCACTTTAGAGAGCCAAAGGATTATCAACGCTGTTTGTTAGAAGGTCCGTGGTTTTGGGGTAATGCTGGTTTATTTTTGACTCCATGGTTTCCAGATTTCAATCCCAACTCTCTTTCGATCACCAAAACCCTGTTTGGGTTAGGCTCCCTAACCTTCCTCTGCATCTTTGGTATGCTGGAGGATATCGGAAATGTATTGGGTAAGTTTATAAAAGAAGACGTGGATTGAACTCATTCAGGATTTTGCTCCTATGCCCGAATTTGTGTAGAAATCGACTTGAGTAAAGGATTGCCAGATCGCATCAATCTAAAATTTGGAAATTTTCAGCATTCCCAAGTTTTAGATTATGAAAACACGGCATTTCGGTGTAGATATTGCAGAAACCCTGGTCATCTTAAGCTTCTTGTCCTCTTATTAAACACCCTAAATCTGTCAAAAAGGTGGTTTGACCTCTTTGGCGCTTGGGGTTTCTAGATCCGGATTTGGTGTCTGCCTCGTCTTTCAAGGAGGAGCCTAGCAAATCCAACTCCGAGGATAAGGATGCTGAAATTGTAGGAAAAGAGAAGATGGATACAGCGATCAGAATGAAGGAGAATATTGCCGTAGTGAGTGGAATGAAAAGAGGGCATACTTCTGACAAATCAGATTCGGATAAGGATTCCTTGTTAGACACAATGGTAGCTTCTCCCAAAGATCTCATGCTGGTGGTCTCGTCAGATAATGGCAAGTGGCATGAAGTGAAGAAAAGTAAAGGTAAAAAGGGTCGCATGGGTAGTATTGAGGATTATTTCCCATCTCAGGGTGGGAAATAACCTTTGTTTGGAGAACTGGTTAGTGGTTTATCATGTCCTTTCTATGTTAGCATAGCTCTGTTTTATGGGTTGGCCCATCCTTTGATTTGTAAAGGGAACGGGCCCCTTCAACCCGTTTTAACAATCAAAAAATAAAAATAAAAATACATTCTATTATGTTGGGAGTTGCAAAATAATATCAGTGACTTCATGCTTGATGCAGTCTTTTCATTTGAAATTTTGTTGCAGTACTAGTTGTACTTACATTCTTGGTAGCAATGTATGGGCTATTCTTCTTCAGTTTCCTATGAGTATTATTGTTATCAAGAGATGTCTTTGCGAGAGAGCTTAGTCTTAAAGTAGAGGAATGTTGAATATGCCTGAAATTTTAGTGGTCAACACAGTGTAAAACTGATTTATTTGGTACCAAATCTGAAACATCCATATTTGCAGCTCTTTCTATTTCTATGCAGTCTATGTTTTCATATTAATTTATTGATATGCCATTGAGCATGTATTTGTGGTTTTGCCAGGTTTTATCCATACCATTATGCTCCATTTGCATCTGATCTCAAATATCTAGAGTACTTGGATATACGATTTGAACTGGGGAAGCCATTCAAACCATTTAATCAACTCATGGGAACTCTTCCGCCTGCAAGGTTAAATCAATATTCAACCAAATCCATTTATGCTTTGGATTGGCACATTCTTGTAAATTTAACGAACTTGTCTTTGTTTCAGCGCACATGCTCTTCCTGAACATTATCGACACTTGATGACTGATCCAAAATCAGCTATCATTGACTTTTATCCTACTGGTGAGAAACACATCATGTTTGAATGAAACATGATTTTATGTTATCACAAACTGCAGATTCTGAAGTGAGATTTGTTTATATATATCTAATATTTTCCATTACTTTGCCTTAATTATTCTACTCGTTGACAGATTTTGAGATAGATATGAATGGCAAACGCTATGCTTGGCAGGTATGGATAGGCACTTCTACTTCCTCTGTAACAGCCGAAGGTCTTTCCTCCTGCATTTTTGTTATATATTTTAAAATAACAGTGTATCTTAATTTTGATCTTTTGTTCTGTATTCATTCCAAAGGGTGTTGCAAAATTGCCTTTTATTGATGAAACTCGCCTCCTTTCTGAGGTTAGCCAGGTTGAATTCACATTGAAGGTAAGGAGGATGCCAATTTTTGCTGTATATATTTAATTTGAATTTTGATCTTTTTCTTTCTGATATTGCATTTGGATCTTGCTTTGATGGAAAAATCTTGAGATGTTGGGAATGCGCCTTTTTGCCTTCATATTATTGATATCCCTTGCAATTTTTATGTTATTATGATTGTTTGCAGGCAGAAGAAATGCGCAGAAACAGTGTAATGTTTGAGCTGTTTTTTGTGAATGTGAGCCATCCATTGGCACCATATATCTTTTCAATTTATGATCAAGGTAGCCATCTTTCAGGACAGGAAAGAGTTGAACTTAAAGAAAAAAATTGATCCTAGATCAAGGTCTGTTCCCCTATGCTATTTTTGTGAGATATAGAATGACTGATGATGCCTTTCAAATTATTTTATTGTGGCTATTATTTTTGGGCTATGGTATTGAAAAGGACTGGTTATTTACTTTTTGTAACAGTAGATCTTTCTGTTATCTTGTTGCAGTAGTGGCATGAATGGATTTTTGTGCCTTTGTGATGGGGATGCTTGCCCACCTATTTTCACTTCACCTATCAAGGGGATGGAAAAATAACAAACAACCAAGTATTGTAAGTTCAGTCCTTCATTTGCTTGAATGAAGCACTGAAGTTAATATTTATATTTGGTATTTAGCTTTAAATGGTAAATGTTTTGCAGATCTGCTATTTATAAATGCCCACCAACACATAAACATATTACAAAGCCACCTAATGGAGTAATTATGCCAAAGAAGGTATGCGCAACTAGTAAATATTGAGTCTCATAGGACAGTTTCAAATGGGCATTATCAAGCTGCTTTGAAAATGATTGCTTTGTTCTTGCCATCATGCTTTGACAAGCAGTTGAGACAGCTATGACAAAGGGTGGTCCCATAGACCATTGAGTCTCGTCAACACAATTAAAATCAAATTTTTCATTTCATTTTCCTCCATTTTCATTGTTTTCATTTCCATTTAACTTCTCTTTGACATTACCTCTTACCTTCTTATTTTCATATAATGTTATTTTTTTCTTTTATTTTCTGAATTTCTTTGCAATACTTTGTTTGAATAGCAGACCATCTCCATATTTATCTTTTTGTTTGTAGACTGTAAGTGAGCAAGATGTACAGCCACCATCTCAATTGTGGCATGAAGATAATGGGCGAAGGGCACAACATCAAGAAAGGTATGCTAATACATTTGGGTTTGCTTGCAAGTTGAAAGTCTCCTACATTAGTGGCATCTTCACGTTTTAATGCTGAGTTAACTCTGGGTTTCCTTTAGGACACATGGTCCTGGATGCATTTTCCCACCACATCGTGAAGAATCGGCTCATCGTCTTGTAATGAACAGTCTACAGTTAAGGAACAACAGGAGAGAGGTGATGCACAGTATACAGCATTCAACGCAGCACACAGCTTGTAATGGGGAGGCATACTTGATATACCTTCTCCATACCAAAGCATTATGCCTCCTAGTGATATTTCATTCCATAGACCAAATGATTGGATAGGCTGTCAAAATGGGTTTTCTTCTGATGGCCATCAAAATTCTCATTGTGAACCATATAATAGTAGACAGAATTATGTCCAGGGTTATACTACCTCCAATTCTTATAATGGCAGTCATTATACTGTCCCTACATGCAATTCTTATGGTGAAAGATGTAATAGGAACCAGACGAATAATCAAATATATTCTACTTCACACGAGCAATTACAGGATTCTACCCGTACCAATGGGTCCCATGGTTCCCATGCTATTTATCCAGGCAGATATGGCCAAGGGGGTATCGAGCAGCAATATGGCACAATGTATTGCCACTCACAGCATGGTGGTGTAGCAAGAACTGGAAATCAGGATCAGCATAAAGTGAGAATTTCTCAAGCACACTTGGGTGGTGCAAGGTACGGAAGTTACCAGCATCAGTATGCAGTTCATAACTCATCGCACTGTCAGCCTCCAATGCATTTACCATCTCAGGGAGCAGAAGGAATTCATGATAGACAACCATATTCAAGCTCAAACTATGCAGTGGCCAATAAATACTCCATTACTGATAATATAAAAATGACAGCTCATAAGAGAGGGCTGCAGTACCAAGGCATTCAGGTCCAGATTGATATTCGTTGTTTTTAAAACTCCTCAAATTGATTGTATTTTTCTGGTAAAGTCACTTTCTCAAATTTATTCTTTTCTTAGTTGGCCTTCTTGAAGGCACGAGATTGATTTGTACCATAAGAAAGAATGCTGTATATTAGTGGGTATGCCCACGTTTTAATTAAGCACATTTGTTGTGCTTATTTGGATATATATCATTCTCTTCCATTTTTTAATATAAATAAAATGAATTAAATTTAAGTTTGTTTTGTTGCTAGTTAGTTTGAAGTAAATTTGATACCTCACAGATTTGATACTTATAAGAAACTCTATTATTGGCTAACTTTTGATCAACATTAGCTTGCTTTCTAAAACTCAGTCACCTTGAGTCTTTACTTGATCATTGTGCTTACAAAACTCATTTAAACAGGCCTCATCAATTGCTTCTCTCTCCATTTCATAGAAGAGAATTGCTATTGCGGAGATTCTAATTTATGTTTACCATTAGCATACATGAGCCTTGAATATTATTTTCATCCATTAGTTCCTTCTCAATCTTTGTCATAGTTAAAAAATCTCTGTTGTGTCCTTCAAATATTCATCTGAAGTGTTCGGTGATACTTGATATTTGTTTCTGGCATCTGCAACATTCATATTAACTGCAATTCTAACGTAATGTTAGCTTTATTTTTAGTTAGTGGTCTTGTGCAGCAAACATTATGTCGAGCAAAAGATTGTAGTGAATTTGCATCACACTCCCAAAGAGAGTATGCTTAACCAAGGTGCAAACTGTTGTCATGCTAAATGTTTGGCATGTAAAATTTAAAATTTTGGTCATGACAACCAAGCCCACCACTTGAAATCCCCTTTCCCGGTCATTGTGAACCCTTCCTCCAGCCAGCCTATCAACTCATACAACCCCTTTGAGTCCGTGTCATCCTCATTTTGGCTGAGAGGAACGTGCTAACATGGATTTCAAGTGTGTTTCATGTGCAGGGAGGTAGATCCAAGTGAATTTCATGAAGCTATTGAGCTCGAGGTGGAAAAGTGCTCCCGGAAGCACTAAAATGGCTATTTTTAGCCATATTGCAGCAAGAAAACATCCCTTGGAAGCTATCTGCAAGGGTTTAACTCATCTGGAGGTTGTGCATGAGAGCAATTAAGAGATCCATGGTAGTTTCAAGGAAAGATGTGGAGGCATGTGGTGTTAGGATCCATCTGAGCAAGACCGAGTCACTACAGTGCATGGAATGTAAGCTTCAACGGAGAAAGTGATCTTGTTTTGAAGATTTCGAGAGAAATTAGGAGCTAATTAGATAGTCAACAAAAACTCTCGGAGTCCTCTACATTGTAAATGCATCAGTTTTGATTCTAGGCCTCACTACTCTCCATGGTAGTTCAAGTCATGGTTGCTGCGTCTTTGTGCCAAAAGGGTGGTTGAACCTAAAACTCAAAATGCAAGTAGAGTCAAGTCTTGAAAATGGTGGGGATGGATTCATGACACAAAAGTGCACCCCTTGATGATTTTGCTCGCGTTACTTGGAGTGCATCACTTGTGTCCTAGGAGTGTTTTCAAGTTGCAAACATGACCACCTCCACCATGGCACATTTTTCAACACTTGTCCCTTGTCCCTTGGTCCAAGGGGATAGTTGGGACAAAAGTGCGGCCAACCTCATCCAGCTAGCCCCGATCACATGAAGAACCCCATCTCAACTCTCGGGAGCCTGCTTCTAGTTCGTGCATCTATCTCCCTTGCTCCCACATGGTGACACTTGTCACAATCTTGTTGCAAAGTGCACTTTAGTGTCCCCATTCTCCCCTCATCTCAATTGTCCCCTATTTTCATGGGTGCAACTCACCTTGTAACCCCGTTTGAGAAAGGTTAAGCCATGTTGGGTTAATGGCGAGTTAAAGTGCTAAAGGGGAGAAAGGGTTAAAACTCCAACACTTAGCCATTTTTGAATATTTGAATGTGATGTTTTTATCTCACCAACACCAAATACTTGTTATGCTTGAAAATGAAGATTTGCTCATAACTCAAAACCCCACATCAGAATCTTGTGAAATTTTAACAACACCTTCCTTGCAAAAATGCCTTTTCAAATCTACAAAAACATGTGGATTAAAACCCCTGAAATTTGGAGCAAAGCATCCAGAGTGAAAATGAAACTTTTGAGACTACTCCTATCTCATTCGACATCCAGAAGACCACTTACTAAAATAGTAAGTTTTACTAGGTTCTCACATACTAAAAATAGTAAGTTTTGAAAACGAGTCACTTTCTGAGTCACCATCACCCCTTTCATGTCAAGACCACTCAAAAGTGTCAATTTGAGAAACTTTCTAAAATAGTAAGTGTTGGGATTTTGGTCAAATTTTTCATATCCATCCATCTCCCGTCCATTTCACTAACTTTCGTCACCATGAAGATCAAATACTCTGGTTAGAGCCAATTTCCACATTAAACACTAAGTATCCCAATGTAGGTGACAATGATGTGACAAACATGGATCTGGAGGACCTAAAAACAAGGATGTTGAGAGAACCTCGTGAAGTTGTGGAGGAAAATATATTCTCAAGTGGGCTATTCAAGCGGACATCTATTGTCCGTTCAAAGCACAAAACTTGTCTTAGCTTGTGTTTAACATTATAACTCAATTCGAGGAAAATTCAAGCAAAAGATAATTCAATGCTGACATTTATCACTCCAAGGGTATCTCTCAATGCCTGCGTAAATTCCCACTGTAACAATATGGTGATCATCACTTGGGAATTTGCCTCTCAAGAATGGGCAAGAAAACGGATATTTACAAGGTTTGGCAGTTGGATCATGGCTCAAACAGGGAAGGAAGCCTCATGCGGATTCCCAAAACTTGGTCTCGAGGTGAATTCCATGAGGCATACTCAGATGCAATAGTCTTACTTGAACATGGTGATGGGAGAAGAGACTACAAAAGACTTCCAAGATTGGATGGCTCAATTCATCCTAGTGGTCACAAAAGGAAATCAGATGATTGATTGGGGGCAAATTATAAGTAACAACATTCACCGACAGTTGTTGTAGTTGCCCACCTCTAAGAAGTTCACAATGCTTCTTATACTAATGTATGCTTTAGCATACGCGAGGCCTTTTCGAGGTCTCTCTTTTGCACCAAATGTGCCACAAAAGTCTCCAACATATGAGAAATATCCACAACTTACATATTAGGAGAGTAACTCTCACTTCTTGAGGGTGAATGATGCATTCACCATGTATGTCATAAGGTTACTTGAAGGTAATCATGAGCAAAGAATTTCACCTCAAGCAAGTTGGGTTGATTGAAATATATGGAAGTTACTTCATCCAGTTCCCCACATTCACCTATATCAAAGTCGGAGGATTTGATCTCACACCTCACATGTTACCAAGGTACCCAGGTGACAAGATCATCATGATTGAGTTGTGCAGACAATTGTCTCACGTTCACACCAAGTGCAAAAGCGTGAAGAAGAAGGGTGTATCTTTCCCTATCTCCTGGGGATCTATTCATGCAAGAGTGTAATGGATGCGGCGAACATTGAAGCATCCTTCAAAAACTTCAATATGTATTCCTATGTATCCCAACCAAACTTTGATAGTAGGAAGAACCCTGATACTTTCCATTTGTTGGGTTTACAACACATTCCACATGATTGAAGACTATTGGGCCAACTACATTGATGATTTTGAGGTTAGAAGGTGGGACTACATGAGGATGATTGTAAATCAAATGAGGATTTCAAGTTTGAATGGTTTGTAGAAGGGATGAACGATGATGGATAAGATCAATTTGATCTTCAGTAGTTCAATCATATTCCTACTCTGTGGAACATCTGAGAATTTGGAGATATCAAAGAAAGAACCATGGTAGTGATTCAAAGATCAAAGGATTGGTTCAAGCGAAAGATGGCCTCCTTCATTAAATTAGGTAGTCTATTGGCTCCATCCAAACAAGTGTCTCTCACCTCTCCTCTCAGGGCACCCGATAGGGTCACAAAGTCTTCTCATTTGAAGGGTCTTTTAAAAGGAAGTTTGTGGAGACAGAGTGCATTGAATTTACTCCCCCTAAGAGGCTTCAAAAAAAGGAAAAAGTCAAAAAGAATCTTATTGAGCCACTTGAGCTAGGAGAAATTGACCCATCTCAATCTCCTAATCATCCTCAAAATCCAAGTGTTTCATTGGAGGCAAGCTGAGTCATCCCATCTCGTGAAGCTTTAGTTTCATATCAGGCACTCAAGAGTTCCTCCGTGCCCCAT
The DNA here is from genome assembly GCA_018340775.1 of Taxus wallichiana var. yunnanensis. NCBI lineage: Eukaryota > Viridiplantae > Streptophyta > Pinopsida > Cupressales > Taxaceae > Taxus > Taxus wallichiana. The sequence goes on from CM031237.1 coordinate 484,327,716, forward strand.
ATTGTGTCTACACTAGCTGAGACTTTCCCATGGGTGCAAGAGCTACTTGGAGGAGAATCAAGAATGGTGCAATAGGAAACGACACCTAACTTTGAGGCCATCTCAAAGTATATAAAAACCAAGCACACCAAGAAAGCTCAAACAACTTCTCGATTCTTCACTGAGGCTTATGGATCTTAGTATGTGGAATTTACACGTCCTAAAGTGATTAAACCCATGGAGAGATGACACCGAATGATTATGAGATGATTAGGATTCCTTGGGGCATGCCACACATGAAGGAGATGTGCATTTATTTAAAGAGTCTGCAACTCGATTGCTTCACGAGAAATGAAGAGAAGAAGCAAATTGTGGAACAACTTAAGGAACATGAGAAACTTGATTGCTTATGTGCAGTCATTTATGGAGGTCAATGCAACACTACTTCCTCTGACATAAGCTATCTCTCCTATCAGTAGATTTGATCCCCAAGTGATCAAGAGAGCTCAAGGGCACACTATGCAGGGGAGATCAATGATAGATGGTGGAGAAGATCATCAAAAAAGGGAAGGTGCATGAGGTCCTCTTATCTATACAATTTTGCCCTCACCATCATTTCCAAGGTGAAGATGAAAAGGTTGAGATCAAGAAAGAAAGAGTCCATTGGGATAGTTTTTTCCCATTGATATCTGAGATGAGTTGTCTTGATTCTCACTCCTTGGTGAGAAATAATGTGTTCACATATGCCATTGATAATTTGTCTCCTTTGTGGTTCACACATAATGAATGCCAGGTGTGAAATGATGAACGATGCAATTTCAAAGCTCAAGTCTTGTGAGGAGCACACATTTGACATCTTGGAAGAAATCAAGTAAAAGTGTGCAGAAGTTTGGATCCCTTCACTTAGTGAACATTCATCCTTGGAGGGACTCCTAAATTCCTTCCAAGAATTAGTCAAAAAGAGATAAGAGATCCTTTCTCCTTCAATGAGGATACATTGGAATACCTCGCAAAGATTAGAGGCTCCATCTCTAATACCGTGGGAGATCATAAAGTATGGTTCACACAAAGCAAATCCCTTGGTGATATTTCGATACTTGGATCAATGCTTTGGAGTATGTTTGCGTATCCACAAGCAAATGAACTTGCACTCACACGGCTCGGTTCAATAAAGAAGTAAAGGGAAAGGATTTCATCCTGGATCATTTCCACATAGTCCATCGAGAGCAAGCTCTTCATCATCAGAAGCTTCTTCATCTTTGGATTGATCACTTCTCTTCTTCCTTCTCTCTCTACATTCTAATTCTTTATTGGGAATGTACTTTTTGGCTATTTCATTTTATTCACTTAAGTGACCTTTTAATTTTGCATTGTAAAATTTTTTTTCATAAATAAGAAAATAACTTATTTTTATTCCTATGGGAATATGAAAGGTCACAAGTGGTAGGAATATGAAAAGTCACTTGGGGGAAATGAAGAGACAAGTAAGGCTATATATTGGGATAACTTCTCCATTCCAAAGGATTATCTTTTGTTCTCCTAATACTACAAACAAGAAGCTATTTTGTTCTATCTCCTTGTCTATGTTCTTCTACTTCCTACTTTCTAACTATGCAAACTTTGTAATCTTAGACAACCAAGAAAGAACTTTGTCTTTGAGGAATAAATCAATAGAAATTTGAGTCTTTTGATTTGTTAATCAAGTTATTGCTTACACAATTGTTTCTTTTCCTATTGAATGTGGACCTACTCTGGTTAATGTTTGTGAAATTTTCAAGTGCATACTTACAACCTTAACCCTCTCCCTATTTTCCTATCTCCCTTTACCTCTTTCCAAGAAAATTCCTCCCTTGTATTCAATACAAACAATTTTCCACATGTTTAGTGGAGTACTCTCGTGCGATCCTTGAAATTTTGTTATTTCTTCTATTCAATAAATGTGAGCCTTCCCATTCCCAAGAGGAGGGACCTAGTCCAGAGTGTTGATGAAAATTACTAATTTGTTACATGACAAATTATTTCGCCAACAATTTTTGGTGTCTCACCTGTGGGACAAATTTTTTTGCACCCTGTAACGATCCACAAAATCCATAAAAATTCACAAAATACAAAATTTAAAAACATGAAATTCATTGCTTGAAAACCCATTGCTGATTTTTGTGAGAAACCCTTCATATTCCGGTGTCTTTTCATATTCCTGGTTGTAAATTTTCATATCCTTCATTGAAAAATCATTTACAAGATGGTGGAAAGAAGATACACTAGAGATGATCGAGAAAGTGGCCTTGTCGATCCGGCGTTTGAAGAATAATAAGAAGATTTCAAAGTCCATTTTGTTTGGATAACAAGACAAGATGGGCAAGAATTCTTCCTTGAATTTAACCTTGAATTTCCTCTTGAAGATTCTCTTGAAGGCCCAACTGCACCAATACTAGATCTTATTTCTCCGTAAGAAGAAAAAAGAAATGACTACACCTATACCATGGGGATAGAACACAAGCTCATTGTTTCTACCTCCTCCACTTCATGAGTTACCTAGAGGATCGAGGAAGAAATTCCCCAAGTTTAGAGGGGATGGAAAACAACACCTAAATGAACACATAGTAGCATTTATAAAAGCTTGTGGCATGTTGGGAGTGGAAAATGAGGATGTGTCGGCCATCGCTCGTTCATGGAATCACTGCAAGATGCCGCTGCGGATTGGTTATATCATCTTTCTTGAAGATTGATCACTAACTAGGAATATATGAAGACTAAATTCGAGGCTAGATTCAAATTAGCTGAATATGCTCATGCATTGCTCGCACAATGGTCTCAGTTGAAGAAAGAACCAAATGAGGCTATGAGGGATTTCGTTACCAAATTCAATAGGTTGCTTTATAAAATTCTTAAAGCTGCAAGGCCTACTATCAAGATAACGATTAAGATTCTTGACAAACACTCAATTGCCATAAGTTGGATTCATTTTGAGAAGATCTCAACCCAACACCTTAGACAAGGCTCAAGAAATTGTAGTAGATGTAGAACCAGATAAGATCCTTTAGTGCAAAAAATTGCCAATGACTTGCTTTCTCTAAAAAAATATCTCGCTTAGAGCACCCCATACAAGTATACATTGAGGAAGGACTTCTAGAATAAGTAAATAATTTCGGTGCAGGAGAAAGAGGTTTGTACTTGATGCTCTACTTGTGAATTCTTCTTGCGAGACACATTCAGATGAGGAAAATGAGGAAGAGGTTGTTTCAAAGGAGGAAGAAGGTGGATTTATCATTGAAGAGATAGGCTCCATAGAAGTTGGATTCTTTGAATATGAATCTTCATCCGAGGATGATTATGAAGAGATTGTAGAGCTGACATGAACAACCACTCTTGTGTTGTTTTCACACGCTCCAAAGCTATTGAGAAAGAGAAATCATCTGGGCATGCAGAGAAGGAGAAAGAGGACCTCTAAAAGGTGACTCTACAACCACAAAAACAATAATCAAGAGGTTCTCCACTTTTGGCATCCATGGAGTTAGCTAAGAAGAATCTTGAATCAACATCCCCTCTCAAGACATCTCCTATTCTGGGTAAGTCAAGCAGTCTTACTCATTCTAAAAATAATGTTTCTACTCTTGCATCTAAAAATAGTAATGAAAAATCTACCTCCACTATTCCTAGAGTAAGTCAATCTCCTATTGCTTCCAATGCTAGAAATAACCAACCTACCGTTATTGTCTCCAATGCTCTCGAAAGTTCCTCTTCTACCTTTGATATCATTGATCATGTAAAGAAAGCTAAGGTTCAAATTTCTAAGTCAAAATATTTACAAACCCATCATGAACAATTTGATAAGTTGGTCAAATTTATCAAATGTAGTAGCTCAAGATCAAATGTGTCACCTAATTCTAAAGGATTACTTCCTACTCCTATGCAAAACAAAATTCAAAATCTCTTAGCTTCTGCCCCTTCATCCACCGACAAGATTGAGCCTTTTTTTTTTATGTTTCCTTATTGATCAATGGATACAATTAAATATATGCATTATTGACTCGTGCATCAAAAATATCATGCCCGTGAAAGTTGTTCAAGCTCTTGGCTTGAGTTTCACTCAAGAATTTGGTCATTGTTAATCAATGGAAGTAAAGGAAGTCCCTCTTGTTATTGGAATCAAAGATGCATAACTTGCTTTCGTAGCTTTTCCAGAGAAGCGAGTAAAGGCAACAATTTTGGTGGTGGACATGCCGACTACCTACAGTATGCTTCTTAGTAGAAGTTTTGTCGGGATGTTGGAGGAGAAATATAAATGGACTAGTCCTCTGCTTCAATACCAGTCAAGAATGAAATGAAAAAGCTTCTCCTTGAACTAAAAATGAAATAATACGGTTCAGAAATTAGATGATCTAAGCGCACAAATCATATTCCAAAGTTGATCCAAAGGACATTCTAGGTGGTCGAAGATCCTAATTCTCCCTAAACCATTACATTACAAAATATCACTTGATAGATTTCCAACACCTATTGGAATGCGTGAATTGGACACCATATGCTCTTGATATCGTTGGTCAAAGTTCATGGTCAAACTAGGTCAATAGGGAAGCATATGTCTATAATACCTTGGCTCATGTACAAAGCCTATTTACGTATTTCAGAGTTGATTGCGGAAAAAAATAGTGTGGACATGTTTTTGTCTAAACCTCTAGCTTTTGACGAGTGTATACAAAAAAATGTGTTGAATGGTGGGGTCCACTCTTGTTTTGGAAGGGGACCCGGTCGTCGTGGTATATTTAATTTTAATTTTCCCAATTACATTATAATTTTATGCCAAATTATTTTGTGTTGTAATCTTGAAACGTTACATGATAGCTTTTTTGGAGTAATTTACCATTGCTACCACTTACTCCACCACCACCACCAGGTTTGTTTCAACCATCTATGCTAACTCGACGATTTGCTTCAACAGTTCGAGCTCATTGGAGGGGCTGTTACAACTTCCCAACAACTTGCTAACACATCCAAGATGCATGTGATCCACACTTTCCCAATGCATTCCACACTTTGACCTTGGCGCTAACCAATTTGGCCACAACGCATAGTATTTGCAAAAAAAAGTGGCCCCAAGGCCACTCAAACTATGCCACGCTCCCACATTTAAACAACTTTATCCCCTTAAAGCACGTGCATGTGGGATTAATATGAAATGTTAATGCACATTGTTTGGGATAAAGCGCTTCCAAGGAGATTCAAACTCCTAACCTCATGCCAAAAAGATAAGGTGTTTATCCAACTCCGCCACCGCTTGTAAACACTATAAAAGGCACTTTTTGTATTTGAAGACAAGATGATCAAGGTCAGTGTGTAGTCCCATAAGGGGTTTTAGACTTGGCCATTTTTGACCCTTTAAATGGCATTTTTAGGAGTTTGATAGAACTAGAGGTATGTTCAAAATTTCTAGGTGATCGTGATCAATTGGTGTTTGTTTGACGTTGAGTTGAAGAATTTTTGACCGCTTTTAATGTAGAACATGGGGAAATGGATTGTGCAAATGCTACAGGAAGGTGGAGAACATTGCCGATCAAATTCAGAGTTCTTCAAAATTATGATAAGCAGCTTTTTACAGGTGTATGATCCATTATTCTTTGTAAGTTTTAATAGTTGTACTTGCAAATTGATTTTTAATGGATAAGATGGTGTTATAAGATATCTCGTAGACGTACTCGTTTAACGGGAACTCAGTTACCAATTTTGGAGTTTGTGTTCAGTTTGCATATGTTATTTTTGATTTTTATAGTTTTAAATCAAATATTAATTAATTGGGTGCAATTATAACACTTTTACACTCTTTAAAAAATCGTATTTTGATCCTTTTGATCGAGCAAACTGAAAAAAATTATGAGTGTTAAATCATATTTTGATTCAGTTTTTGTTGCACATTTAAATCCGATTTTGGATCATATTTTAATCAATTTCTATTTGAGAATTTTGGGAAAATGATTAAGTTTTTAAGTATCCATTTTGAAAACTATTTAAACACGGATCAATGTTAGTTTACGGATCAAAAGGAAGGAGTGCAAACAGTAATTTTTGAGGATAGAGGTAATGGGTATTATTTTATGAGTTCTGAGCAAGATGAAGAGTTTCTCATCCTTGAAAAAATCCCAACCGAAATTTCTTTGTGGAGATTTGGAATACGGAGTTTGATGGAAGTTGCTTGTCAATGGGTTAGGTGCCGAGTTTTTTTATCTAGAAGGAGATTTATTTCCATTGTCATATAACTTGTAGTTCTCCAATACTAACAACACAACAAAATATGAGGCCTTATTGCTTGGATTGCAAGTCACTTTGAAGATATGCGAATAAAAATCTCGTAGTGTAAGGAGACGTGGAACTTGTTGTAAAACAAGTAAGATACTTGTTCCAATTAAAAAATCATCTCCGTCATTATTGAAATAGAGTGTGACACTACATAAAGGCTTTTGATGCATTTGATATCAAGGCAGTCCCTCGTGATCAGAACAATAGAGCTGATTCATTGGTAGTGTATTCCTCTCTAATGATTCCCCATCCCAATTTTGGTGAGCATAAGTATTCAACAAAAAGAAGAAGTGAAAAGTAGGTGCGAAGAGAGGAAGGAGGAGGATAGCGAGGAGAAGAAAGAAGTAACGCAGAACTAAGAAATGACGCCGAAAGGGAGAAGGACAACAGCCGAAACCGAGAGGCAGCAGAAGACCGAGCTGGCAAGCAGCCAGGAGGATCCTACGCATGTGAGTTGGCCGCCTGAAGCAGCAGCTTGAAGGCGGCGCCGGCATGGTCCTTTAGTTCATTAAGGTGATCGACCGCAGAGTGGACCGGGAAGAGCGCCGCGTCGACGTCAACCACAGGGAGAAAGCGTTGATCCAAAGAAGGATGGAAATTTTGTGCGAAGGTCACCAAATCCTCTGTACTACCCGCATAACCACTGGATGCCACGTCCAGAGCCAAGGGCGAGCTCATCAACTTCCTCCACCCACAGAAGGGGATCCGGGAGAGAGAAGTTGACCATTTGGTCGTGTAAACCGACCCGATGGACAACATAAATTTGGTCCATAGCCATGAGTTCAACTTCCATAGAATCGAATGGAGAAGAAGGCAGAGAGAGAGATGAATGTGGAAGCAATGTCAGAGTCTGTTCTCGGACGTCGGGCTCGAAAATGAAAGGAATCACCAAGAATAGTTTCGATTGCTTCACCTCCTCCTGCGAGGAATATTTGAATATCATAGATAGGCGTCGATGATCAATGGCAGAGGAATCAACCAATTCCCTGAATTGGCCGTGGAGTGTGATGAAAGGAAAGCCAACGAAAGACATGGAGACAAGAGATTTTGAGCCAGGAAAGGAGCCAGATAGGAGATGACATAGGAAGATGGGAAAACAACATTTAAAGAGCACTGTCCACATGAAAATCGGGGGAAAAACATCCCTGGAAGGAATGAAAGAAGCAAAGGTTGGGCAGAAGAGACGTTGAAGACAGGAGCAACGTGTGAAAAATCACTGCAGAAGTGGAAAGAAGATCCGCCGCGAGAAAAAGGGGGAAAGGATCTCCCACACAAAGAAGAACACAACACACGTGGGAGGCCACTACCCAACAACTAGGACAAGTAGGCCCGATCGTGGGAGAGGATGTTCGACAGTCCATTCCAATCATGAGATGAACCGGAAGTGATGTTGGTGGTTGGGTGATCGATGGCATAATTTGCAAGGAAGTCTAGCCGCGTGATTTGTTTCTCGAAAGTTGTGGGATATGTTCCAAGATGGATTTTGGCAAGCCAAAAGAGAATTTGGGGGATGAAAAGGTTGATTTTCCATGATGGGGATAAGCCTCTAGAAACCACAAAAATGATAATTTGGGAGTCCCCTTCGATGGATAAAAGAGGACAACCAAACTGTGCAGCCATCTTGACCCCTTCCAGGAGAGCATGGGCTTCGGCGGAGTTACACGTACCATCTTTGAGTGGGAAGGAGCCAACTCTAATGAGATTACCGCGATCATCTCTGAGAATACAACCTGCACCAGATTTACCTGGATTACCTCTGGAGGTGCCGTCAAAATTGAGTTTCCAATGACCTACTGGGGGACGCCACCTAGCTCTTTTCCTTCGAATGGATTTTTCTACTTGTGAGAGCCCTTTTTTTACAATTGAGCCAGGTCTGGGGAGCTTAATGAGTGGCCAAGAGTGCATAATCGAGAAATCCCTAGAAGAGAAGGTTGAGAGGATAAGCAATTAGCGCTAACGCGCTCCGAGATGGCCACTTCCAACTTGTTGAGAAAGGCGGGAAGCTCAACCGATTGTTCCCTAAAAAGACGAAGATTGTGTTCCCACCAAATGTGCCAGAGAAGGAAGTACGGCCGATGCACCATATAGAGCTGAGGGAACTATTGGAATTGAATGATGGCCAAGAGGAAAGAGTCGCAACAATGTTATTACATGGAGAGCCAGGCTAAATTTAATTTGTTCAGAAGCCAATCCCAACAGTAAGATACAAATGGGAAAAATAAAAAGAGGTGATCCAAATCTTCCTCCACGGCACCACACAATAAACACTTGGAGGGGCTAGAATAACCCCAAGATCACCGCTTGACTTGGGTAAGAACCTTCTTTTTCAAAACTAACCAACCAAAAAAGGTGACCTTTGGGGTGATAGCTTGGGATGCCAACAACCAAAGGAACATGGAGACCCTTGACCAGAATGTGAAATGAGAGTATTATAGCCAGCTTTCACTGTGTAAGAGCCCGAAGCATCCCCAAGCCAAATTAAACAATCATCTTTGTTGAGAAAAAGAGCATTTCTGTCCCGAATGGCATCCTTGAAGAGGATGGACTCTTGAGCATTAGCCCCGATGGAGGAGATATCTTTCCAGAGCCAAGACGGTGAGCCGTCAGGGTGCTGATAACCGTAATAATCGAAACCATAGGACCCCAGGACTGCTTAGCCATGTTCATTACGCCATTAAGAGTAGAAGAAAGATTAAGTGGGGGGGAACCATTCCAACTTTCATCCCAGAAAGAAGCGAGCTGACCGTTGTTGATGTTCAGGAGACCGCCTCAGCAATTAGGGATCTTGATTTACAAAAAAAATTCTAGATATGTGAGCCTCTTGGGAGCTCGGAACTGGATAACAAAAGCTCGGGATGGTGCCCACCGAGATACTTATGAGAAAGAACTTGGAAGGCCTGCCTTTTTACGTTAGAAATGAAATTCCAAACAAGCTTTGCACAAGGGCAGTGTGTTTTCGGAGAGCAAGATCCAGAATACCCATGCCACCCAGACATTTGGGAAGCTTGACCAAATCCCAATTAGCAAGGTGAAATTTGTGCTCATCATTGTTACCTTGCCATAAGAAGGTTCTCACCACTTTTTCGATTTTGAGTAGAACAAATTTTGGAATCTGTAGAACAGATAACATGTAGATAGGAATTGCAAGGAGCACAGAATTGATTAAAAGAGCGCGACCAAGCCAATGAAAGCCATTTGCCTTTCCAAGAGAGAAGTCTAGAGGATAAAGAGTTTAAGAGCCCGTTCCAAAGATGAGCTCTACCAATGCCATGAAAGAGTGGAATGCCCAAATATTTGTGCGGGAGAGCTCCCACAGAGAAGCCTAGAATTGCTTTGATCCTGCATTGTAGTCTAGGGGCAACATTAAAGAAGAAAATAACAAGATTTATGAAAGTTTATCACCTGACCAGTGGCATAAGAATAAGAATCAAGAATGGATGAAAGCCGCTTAGCTTCTGGGATAGTCCCTTGACCAAAAAGAAAGGTGTCATCTGCATGAATTGTTGATGAGAGAGGGATGGAAGGTTGGAGGTGATGTGAATACCTTTTAGGGAACCATCCTGGATAGTGGATTTGATGTTGCGACTGAGAGCCTCCGCAACCAAAATGAAGAGGAAAGAGGAAAGAGGATCACCTTGTCTTAATCCCCGACTGCTCTGGAAGAAGCCTTCTCGCGATCCATTAACCAAAATAGAGAAACGGGGAGAGGCAATGCAACTAAAGATCCAATTACAAAAATGCCCACTGAAGCCCATGGCTTGAAGAGATTTGAGGAGGAACCTCCAATTGACATGATCATAGGCTTTGCTGAAGTCCAGTTTCAGCATCATGCCCGCTCGGGAGGAGGCATGTAGAGTATGAATCAATTCATGGGAAATAATGATCCCATCGGTGATAGACCTACCGGGAATGAAACCACTTTGTTCTTGAGCAACCAATTTGGACAGCAGTGGGCTTAATCTATTTGCAATAGCTTTGGAAATGATTTTGTAAGTTGTGTTGCAGAGAGAAATAGGTCTGAAATCATCCATTGACTCGGCAGGGAGATTTTTAGAAACATGCAAATGAGGGTATGGTTGAGAGTTCCTAAAATCTTACCCATAAGCCTTGATTCCTCTACTGCTTTCCATACTGAAAACCCAACAACATCCCAAAAATCCTGGAAGAAAGAGGTGGGGAAACCATCTGGACTGTGCACTTTATCTCTCTTCATAGAGAAAACAATTTTTCAAACCTCATCCATGGAGAAAGGGGAAAGAAGCAGGTCGTTATCAGCAGCAGTGACAGAAGTAGGGATCTGATGAAAGAAGGGGGATTGCGCTCCATGGGGAGTAGCCGAATCATTCAAGAGCTTATTGAAAAAGACACCGCTTCGGTTTTGATCTGGGATTGAGAGGACGCTATAGATAAATCATCCAGCTTGAGAGAAGAAATGTAGTTGAAATTTCTTCTGGCTTTGACAGAAGCAAAAAAGAACTTTGTATTTTTGTCACCGTCTGTCAGCCATATTTCCCTGGATTTTTGACGCCAATAAGTTTCCTCTTTTAGAAGGAGAACACCCAATTCCTTTAGAAGATATTTTTCTTTGAGGAAATCTACCTGAAACATCCCTTGAGTGAGAATAGAATCATTCAGATTACGGAGTTCCTGCTCAACTCTTAGTTTTTCCTGAAAAATGTTTTTAAAACTCATAAAATTCCAGCTTTGAAGTTTGTCTTTCAACAAAGAAAGCTTTTTGGATAGTTGGAACATCCAAGTCCCTTTGACGGTGAAGGAAGCCCACCAGAGATTAACTAAAGGCTTAAGTGAGGGATCATGTAACCACATATTTTCGAATTTGAATGGTGAACGACGGGTGCATAAAGTCAAAGGATAGATCAAGAGAAATAGGGAAGTGATCGGAGCCAGAGAAAGGAAGAACAAAGCTTTTAATGAGGAAGTTATTTTGCAGCCAAAATTCTGAAACAAGGAATCTGTCGAGACGCACTGCCAAGGAACTGAAACCAGGCCTCCTGTTATTCCACGTGAACCAACCCTTACTAGGTTCCACATCGACCAATTGAGAGGAAGAAACAAATGAGGTAAAGTCAACCTGAGAGCAAGGCTGCCATTGAATACCTCCTCGCTTATCACGATCAGAGAGAGTAGCATTAAAATCACCAGCTACGATGATCTTGGAGTTGGCAGTGGAATCAAGGACCAAATGAAGTTTAGTCCAAAGATCTCTTTTTTTATGATCGGATTAGAGGGGCCATAGACATTGCAAATGAAAAAGGACTCATCAGAATGTTTAATCTGAACTTTACACCAGATAAAGTTTGATTCAACGAGAATGGGCTCTATAGCGCAACAACAAGATTTCCACATTATACCAAGACCACCCGAGGCACCAATAGAGTTAGAGAAACAACCTTCCCAACCTTTCCATCTTTGAAACCAACCATTTATGTAGCCATCCTTAGACATCTTGGTTTCCTGAAGAAAATATCAACCACAACATCTGTAGCATAGTGTCTTAATAGACGTTGTTTGTTAGGGGCGTTGAGGCCCCTAACATTCCAAGAAAAGAGGATCATTTGGTCTTCAGAGAGGACTCGCCTCTCCTACTTGTTGAAGGGAAGAAGGAATGAAGTTGAAGTTGCTTCCCAGTGGCAACCTCATTTTGAGAGAGTTTACTCTTATTAGGGTGGCCCAGAATACTTTTCGGACCAAGATCCATGTTGAGAAGGGGGTGTTGGGAGAATCGGACAAAGCAACAAATTATCGGAAGATTGAATCTCGTGAGCAGCCTCCTGTGGATCAATGGGGTCACCATTATTTGACTGAAGAAGTTTGTCCTTATCATTAACCCATTTTTCCAAAGAGGAAGCATTCCCTCCCAAGCCGATGGAGATACCTTCATGGAAAAGGGACAAAATCCTAGTAGAGTCCTTAACAACTGCAGGCCATTTCTTTAACAAGAGAGAAAGTATCGGGATCCAGAGAAAGGGATTCACGAGCAGGAGGGGGTAGAAGAAACCAAGCAAGTGGAGTGAGGAGGAAATGCAAGAGAGGGGCGGAGGGTGAGGAGGCATGGGGGAGGGGATTTTTTCCTCCATTCCTGTTTGCTAGAAGAGGTGGGATTTTTACAGAATTTGTGGATATGGCAGGTTTTTTGCACTTAAAGTAGTTGTTGGAGACACCTTCATACTCCACCTTTTGCTCCCAAAGCCCGGAGGGGGTAGAGATGAGAATGAAATCTTGAGCTTTTGATTGTGATCAATAGAAATGCAAATTCTAGCGAAAGAGGAAAGGGTACCTTCCAAGGAGACAGGGTCGATGCGAATGATGCGTCCCAGACTAGAACAAATTTTAGTGAGGATTGGAGCAGACCAAAACTCGCCAAGCCAAAGTCGAGAGAAGATAATCTTTTCTTGCCATGGTGTTGTCCTTCTGAGCGGCGCTCTGAAATAAAACTAGGAAAAAGCCCTTTTCAAGGAATCGAATACTTAGGCCACTACCCCACTACACTTCACACCAATTTTTAATGCCTGATACCGTCAATCTTCTACCAACAATTTTTTCTATAAACATGATAGGTTCATTAAGGATCAACCCAAATATTTTGGTGGACATGAAAAAGTAAACATTAGAACAAGTGAGAAACCAAGGATGGTGAACATTGGTAAGTGTTGTTCTCCGAGGAACGCAAAAAATTTTCAACTTTGTTAAAGAAGTATTCTCGATGTGCTAGCTTATTCATATGAAGATCTCAAGTCTTTCCAACCATAGTCTATGCAACATTCCATCCCTTTGAAACCCGATGTGAAGGCATTCCCAAAAAAACAAAGATAGTAAGTACAATCCTAAGATCGTCAAAACCATTAGAGAAGAAGTTGAAAAGTTGCTCAATTCTCGCATCATCTTCCCTATCCATCACTCAACATGGATAGCCAACATTGTGCTAGTGAGAAAGAAGAATGGTGAGATCCGCATTTGTGTGGATTTCCAAAATTTGAATCAAGCTTCACTAAAATATAATTATCCCCTACCAGTCATGGACCACATTTTACAAGCCGTCAATGGGTCAGAAATGATGTCCATGCTTGACGGATTCTCAGGGTATAACCAAATTGAGGTGGCCAAAGAAGATCAATTCAAAATTACTTTCACCACCCCTTAGGGTAATTTTGCATACCATCATATGCCCTTTGGATTAATTAATATAGGTTCCAATTTCCAAAGAAAATGGATTTAGCCTTCAAATATTTGAAAGGAAAATGTATAGTGGTGTACTTGGATGACCTCATCGTGTACTCAAAGAAGAGAGAAGAACATTTGGATCATCTAGAGTAGGTATTGATCCATTGTAGGAAACACCATATCTCTCTCAATCTGAAGAATTCAAATTTTTGGGGTGACATAAGGAAATATCCTTGGACATATTTTGAGAAAGGAAGGTACAAAAATTTATCCTAAAAGAGTTAAAGCCATTCAATGGTTATATTTTCCCACAAGTAATCCCGGTGTGCATTCGTTCTTTGGCAATGTAAATTTTTAAAGAAGGTTCGTTCTTGATTTCACTAAGTTTACTATAGAAATTGTTAACATGATGAAGCCTAAGGATTCCTTCAAATGGAATAGAGAGGGAAATAAATATTTTAAATAAATCAAAGGTGCTATCGCAAAGGCACCTACCTTGGTTCATCTGGACTTCAACAAAGAGTTTATTGTTTACTTCTATGCTTCGAGCATATTGTCTCGTTGTCCTAGTTTAGAAGAATGACGAAAAGGTTCAATCACCTATTGTATTCATGAGTGAAACATTAAAAGAACACGAACTCAATTATTCACAACATGAGAAACATGCATATGCGATGGTTTGGGATTTGAAAAATTTCAGGTTCTATCTTTTGAACTCGCACACAATTGTTATGGTTCCTAGTCCAATTGCCAAGTCCATTCTGATGCAAAATGATCCTAGTTTAAGAAGAGGTAATTGGGTGTCAAAGATTCAAGAATATGACCTTGATATTAGGCCCTCCAAATTGGTGTGAGGTAATGGTTTATGTGAACTTCTTGCTAAAGAGGAGTGGGAAGACTATTCTAAGTGTTATGGATGTTTGACCCAACTCCGTGGGTTGGGTCTAAATGGACAAGCTTGATTAAGCGTGGGCTTTCCACATGTCCTAGGTACAAAATGAAGGTAAAATCAGCTAAGTATGGAAGTCTCAAAGAGACGGCTCCACGTGTGCGGCAACGACTGAGAGGTGCAATTCCAAGGTGGGGTAGAAAAGGTCAATTACCAAATCAGCACCAAGATCGCCACATGGTCGGAGTCATTGGAGAGGTAAAGCCACCGTTGAAAATTCAAAGTGGACGAGAAGCGGGCCATCGGGGGGATTTGAGATTTTGATGGCCATAGGGGATAATATTTTCTTATCTACTTCTTTATCATCACTATTTTAGACTTTTTAGCCTCTTTATAAAAAAGGCAAAAAGTTAAAAAGTAACCCGCAGCCCCGATCAAAGCTATATGGGCAATAAAAAAGTCAAAGGTGAAGCCTATCGTTGAAAAGTCAAAGTGGAGCATGGGTCGGTAGAGGAAATTGAGTTTTGAGCTTTTTTCCCAAAAAGGGTAAAATGTTTGGAAAAGAGTCTGTGCGTGACCCATCTCCAACCTACATAGAGAACGTGCCATGTGTCCTAGTCAAATCAGAGTAGTGGGTCGGCGGAAGAATTTGTGTTTTTGAGCCTTTTTCCAAAAAAGGTTAAAATGGTGAGAAAAGGGCTGCGATCCCATTTCCAATAAGAATGTGCCACGTGTCTAAGTTGAAAAGTCAAAGTAGGGCTATGGGCCAATTTGTTCCAAATTGCCAAATCTCACAAAAAATCATAAAATGTGAAAGGCTTCCCCGTAACCACTCCAATCCCTTCCTACCATGTGGATGACCCAATTTCAAAGTTAGAGGAGCAAATCAAATGGTCTATATTTAAAATGGAAAATTGAATGTAACGGTTGCTTTGCAAGATTTGGTTTTTAACCCTGCCATGAGAATTTTCTTCGCAACAGAGAAATTTGAAAAGGCGTTGAAGATTTGTGAAGTTATCAGCTTTACTAGCTACTTAGGTTTCTTGCAAAGAATATAATGGCTTCTCGACGTCATTCCAAGGGCTGGTGATTGATTTCAAAAAGACCAGAGTGCTTTATACCTGGAAAAGAGAAAAATGCCAAATTTCTTCTATCTTCTTTCTCTCTCGAATTTCTTCCATTCTAAAAGCTTTGTACAAACTCTGCCTTAGCTTCAATAATAAAAGAAGGAATTTTCACCTCTTTGATGGAGAGATTAATTGGTACTTTGCGACCAATGAGTTTTATTCCATCTTGTAGCTTCCTTATTACTCTAAATGCATGTAAATGAAATTTCTGATTAATGTGTGTGGGAATCGATATTCTACTAAGCTTAGCAACATTAGTTTCTCCTACCTCCATTATCACTCCCTTCCCCCCTTCTCAGACAAAGTTCTTCTCTAGTGAGAAATTGCTAGCTTTGCCACAGGGTTAGTGGAGTGCCCTTGTTGGATCTCTACGGTTGAAAGGCCACTATTGAAATCCATTTTTTCATGCATTCACATATGGAAGATGCACTGTTCTAATGTGAGAGGGACTCGATTCCCCATAGCATTGGCTTAAGAAACCCACAAATTTATCCACAAGACAATTTTCTCACCAACAAACTTTGAAATCAGGTCGTCCACGTGGTAGGAAGAGATTGGAGCGGGTATAAGGGAAAGCCCTTTGTGTTTTGTGATTTTTTAGAGATTTGGCAATTTAGAACAAATCGGCCCCCACCCTTGCTTTGAATTTTCAACTTAGGCACATGGCATGATTTCATTGGAAATGGTGTCGCGGCCTTTTTCTCACCATTTTAACTTTTTTTGGAAAAAGGCTCAAAAACACAAATTCCTCTTGTTGTATGTCCTGGTCATTAAATCATAGTTTTGCCTTCATGCCCCCATGGGTTTGTGAAGGAAATTTGAAAATTGGAGTCTCAAAATGATGAAGATCTTTTCTCTCGCGTATTTTTCCACGTGTCGGGTAGAGCACTCCATTGCTCGATTGAACTCTTGACACGTGGCATCTCTTTGATTGGAAATGGGGCCATGACCCTTTTCTCACCATTATAACCTTTTTTGGAAAAAGGCTAAAAACTCAAATCCTCTGCCGACCTCCACTGCTCTTACGCTTTGACTCTTCAACTCGTGCGGGCTTCACCTTTGACTTTTTCCCTGCAGGCTCAAGCTTTGACTTTTCCCTGCTAGCCTGATTGGGGCTGCGGGTTACTTTTTAATTTTTCACCTTTTTACAAAGAGGCTCAAAATCTCAAATCCCCCCAATGGCCCGCTTGTCCACTTTGAATTTTCAACGGCGGGCTTTTCCTCTCCAATGACTCCGACCACGTGGCGATGTAGTGAAAGATTTGGTAATTGGCGTTTTTTCGCCCCACCTTTGGAATTACATCGTTAAGAATGTGCCACGTGTCTAAGTTCAAAAGTCAAAGTGCAACACATGGAGCTATCCATAGGATTTTGAAGTATGATCGAACCGCATCCAATCAGAGAGACCCACGTATCACTCGGAGATCTTTGAGGCAAAATTGTGGGGAAAGAAACACCCATCGTTCCTGATAAAGTGGGAAAAAATACATAGAGGAAGAGAACTTCGTCATTTTGAGTCCAATTTTTTAATTTCCTTCACGAGCCAGAGGCATGGAGGTAAAACAATGATTTGATGACCTAGGCCATAGAACAAGCAAACAATTTTGATCACAAAGGAGATTGTAAAGAGGATATTTCATGCACAGACTGGGAGATGGATAATTTCTCAAAACGAGCAAAATAGAGATTTAAACAACACTAGGGCACGAATTTTGCTAATTTCTTGAATCTCTAACTTGGCTTAAACACCAACAAAGGGCATGAGCTCAAATTTTTGAATTTGGCTATGAAAACGCAAAGTAGTTTTTGGGAGACTAGACATCTCTTTCACTCATGTTGATTTTCACACATATTTTTCATCACACAAATTAAAAATTGATAACTAGTTGTACTGCGCTTTCCTTCCAATGATCGGTTCTCATGCTATCAACATTGTTATGGTGCATCCAACTTATAAGAGAAATGCATGTTCATCATCTTTCTTGCAAGCTATCAGTTTTCCACTATCTTAGATGATATGTAGGACCTCTACTTCTCATGAGAATGTCGTTCTTCCCATCATTTTTGGGCCCCTCACTATCTATATGCCTTTTCTTTGTTGGTTCTACCATTGTGCATTGTGACACGATCTTAGGTATCCTTGGATTACGACTACCAAATTCGTGCCATCCATATTTCACTTATGCCTTAAAGTTTATACATGAGAGTCACCTTATAACTATTCGAGGCATACCACCACAAACTATGAACTTGAACACCATAGCTCACCACTTGTTATCTCTCATTAAAAATCCTTTTCCTTCTCTTGATTGTCACAAATACCTTCTACACCCTTTCAAACTACCCTCTTGCTCTCTCTATTCTATAGTCCCCAACTACCAAATAGGCCACTAAAACATGCTTATATATATGAATCGGGCATCAAATACATATAGGCCGGCCATCATAAGGAAAATATCATAATAAAAAAACTTTAAAACATCATATAAACATCATATAAAAGACCACTTAGGTTGGAAATGACATATAATGACCAAATTTCTCCATTGGGTCTCAAATAGGCCTAATATACTAAAATTGCCCTTTTGCCAAAACCTAGTCTTCTTGAGCTAATATGAACTTCACCAAAAATCAAGGATAAATTAGACATGTTGTCTAAGTATTTTAACAAACTTATATAAGCTTATACAACTCTGCACCATAATCTCATGCAAAGAAACCGTCATTTGGATCAACTATCCTCACTAGGTTTGTGACCTACAAAACCAATCCTCAAAGACGAATCTCAAACTAGTACCAAAAACCTCAACCATGAAATTATGACACATGGATAGAAATATCATGAAATACGGGTCATCTAAAATGCACGAGACACCACAACTCGGTTCTTAGGAGCTCAAGAACATCTCTCCAACTAGGACCACCAAATCACAAAATCGCCCCAAAACCAGTCTTGCAAAAATAGACTTCCACATACCTCCTAAGGGATAAAGAATGATATGAAATCACCCCATAAATTTATTATAGCTTCCATAATTCCTTAGAAACTATTTTTTTCAACATTTTTAGTGCAAACTTGAGAGTAAACACAAATTCTTCGAAACATGTAAATTACTGTGGGGTCCACAAACTATCAAGACACCTACCCACCACTTGAGAAAGATAGAGGATTATTATAAAACCTATAATCATCACACAAGGTAAACCAATCCATTTTGGACCACTTAGAACAAAATATTCTCCATCAGTGCTTAACTAGGGTTTAAGGAGGGTTTATGACCTCCTTACCTTCTTAACAATGGTTCATAAAGAATGGGGCCTTATTCTCTAAACTAATGCTTAGAAATACTTATTAGGACTCTTTCTCAACTTCCCTAAATATATTATCCTCCCATGTATACTTCACACGTGTAAATGAACATCAAACAAACCATCTCAAGTTTTGATTCTCAATTCTAAGAACTCGGTAGAGGCAAAAAAATTCTTGCTAAACCTTACAAACCAACACCTAAAACTTCACTCACACCTCTAGATAAACCTGTTACACCTTTCCTAATGCTCACCTTTACATATCCATGTTTAAATATTTCCAACCTATCTCATTAGATCACCTAGGGCTTAATAATAGGTCTAGGTACAGACCTAGAAAGTAGTCTTATCCCTATACCTGCACTCCATCCTCATGCTCTGTAGGTGTAAAAAGTAGACTTAATAATAGGTCTAGGTATAGGTCTAGGTCACCTTTACACTTCACCCTCATGCTCTCCATGCTATTACCATGCATAACTAGTTGTTATATACCAGAGAACCACCATGACATACCTCATCTTAGCTGATTAGGCCTCCTAGCTAGGCATATTGAATATTCTTGCATCATCAATGCTGAAATCTTCATGACTTAATCACTCTTTACCATGTACAAGATCCTTAAAAAAACTTCATGACATTGCTACAACATCATCCTATCACTGCAATACCTCTGCAATTCACTATACCAACTCAAGATACATCAAAACACCATGCCACCTCATCAAGCAAATCAACATGACAAAGCAATACAACATGACATGACATCAATGAAATACATTACCAATCAAAATTATCATGGCATCATACTCATTTTGAAATCAATGACAACATGAATTTTCAACAATATCCCCCTTTGTCATTGATGACAAACACATGAAGCTCATTCTCTCAAGCCATTAAATCATTCTCCCCCTTTTTTGATGAAAAAGATCTTATATTATATTAAATGCAACATGATACAATATTATCTCAAAAAAAAAGTGGGTAGTATGAGAGCACGCCTCAAATCCATAAGCACACTAGGCCAAACCTAGCAAAAAAACAAAGAAACAACTATAAAGGGGACCGAGGAACACAAAAACAAAGTTACTTAGATCCAATGGAGAACAAGAAACAGGAGGCTCAAAGCACCCCTTCTTCTCCTTAGAATGTGTGACAATAGTATAGGGTGCTCTTTGGGGTGCCATGTCGAAAAAGGATCAAGGCATGGGTTATCCTAAGTGGGGTCAAAATAAGAAGAATCGAGATACCAACTGCGTCCGCTTGGCACCACCGCCAAGCAGGGAAACCTCGATAGTCATATTTTCGAGATGATCTTTGAATTCTGGCATAGAGAATGGATACCAGCCTTTAGGCCACCGAGAAACCCCTTTTTCTTTGGTTTATTATAATTTAGTGACAACACACAAGTCTCGGGAAGGTGCCTAGTTTGATGGCATAACCGACATCAAAAGGCCGTGTTATCATAGTCGAGAATTTGAATCCACTTGAAGCCATCATGGATTAAATCCAACTTGTTTGGAAGATCTTTGCTGAAATCCACCTCAATGAATATACGAGCATATGTGAATAGACCTTTCTTGGACCATTCATCATCCAACTTGATGAACCGACCAAGAGAATCATCAATAACAACATAAACTACATGGTGCAAAAAGGGGAGAGGAAGATTGGGAAGATGGACCCAGACAAACATTTTAGAGAAAACCATAGTAGATGGATCAAAATCTAGAAACCATGGTGTAAAAAAGAGGCCAGCCCTACCCCAAAACCAGGGAACCTCATTAAAAACCCATTGATAATCAATAGGAGAGGAGAAATGAACAATAAAAATCCCTTGGCACATAGCTAGATCTCACAATCATAGGACCAAGAAGAATAAATCCATTGATGCAACTCTTCACTCCGAGGACAAAATCCATTAAATCTATAGATAATGGTAGAGTTTTTAAGGGCAAAAATTGAATCGGTTACCTCTGAGAGTGAAAGGGTAACAAAATGGTGTTTACTTCTTTTTGACAATGTAGGGTGAATCAGAGCCCCCAAAAAAATTATTGCCACGTTCCTATAGTGTCTGCTAAGATTTTTTTATAGGAGAGAATAATCACTACCAAAATTTGTTTGTTTATGACTCTGCGTGGTCATCCCCCACTGTAACTCCCTTCTCTCCATCTTCCTTTGTCGGGATAGGGTTGGGTTCTTTGGATCTAAGTTTTCATTTCCATCCTCATTTTTTTGTTCAAAAAATTTCCCTCCGCTTCTCTTAGGAAATTTTCTTGGTGAAAAGAATCATACCGCAACAACATAGTCCTCTTCTTCGACATCACACTAGGGATCTCCTTTTGGTTGGAAACATCAACCAAATCAAACAAGGTCCATTTGACCTTTTTTTTTTTTTTTTTTTGAATCTTTAGAGAAATATAGCTCCCCCTTAGGAGATGCATTCCTTCAAATCTCACTCAAAGCTTTCAATAATTTCATCACTTTTGTCATTGGCATATCCACAAACCTACTTCAATATATTTATACATCAACAACACTAAATTCAACTTCCATCCTTGTCTTCATGAGCTAAGAACATACCCGATTGACTCCCCCAAGTCCTTGGCACCTTCAATATTGATGCAACATGAAAAGATCCACCAAGATCCCCCTGAATCATACACTCCTTCATGAAAAGCACTCAACTTACCAACAACATTGTCACCACTATCCACATGTCATCTTAACTCTATGTTCCTTCTTGGCACTAAAACTTGCTCATGGATCTAAAATACAAACTACATATCTCCCCATGACTTATTGAAATCTCTATAATGATTACTAGATATTGAATTCAAAAATTCTCAATGAAAGTGCTCAAATGCTACCAAATCAAGAAACAACATGCTTACCTATTTTCATGACCATCCTAGCTTCTTAGCACAACATACTTGCTCATGGAGCTCAAAATAAACTATTTATCCCCCTTTCCTCTTAACACTTCAAAGTAATCTAGAATGACAACATAGAATTATACCAACTGTGACAACCTCTCTCACTTGCAAGACAGAGTAGAGATATACCTTGATTCTTCAAAGTTTTAATCAACTCCCCTTTTTATTGACTAATATGATTCAATCCTTTGATATGATCATGCACTAAGACTGATGCCAAAAATAATTTTTACACTCCATAATTACTTTCTCAAGACATACCTGATAGACACTTCCTTCTTGACTTCATCAAATGAACTCCAAATGTATAAACTCAAACCTATGCATGAATAAAAACATTAAACATCACAACCATACCTTGATCCTCCACACTTTGTAACCTTTTCCTTGGACCAATCATATTAACTAGATCGTGATTCTCAAAACAAACAACTATCACTTGTTATCCTTCCTTTGGGACTTGATTATAACCTTGAAAGTGCTTCAATGAATCCATTATGGTATTTAAATCATGCATAATGTTATAAGACTCTATAACACACTAAACTAGACCAATCTCCAAACCTCAAATCCAAATAAGGTCTCACAATAGAGTCTAATGCTCAAACATGCACAAATCACAAATTGTTAAGATTTCTTATTCCTTCTTGATACACAAAACTTAACATTATGACTCCATGAATTAGATTAAGACAAGTACATACCTTTCAATGTAAATCTTATCATTTTATTAAGCTGACATGTAACATGTCAAATATTCACTTGTCTTCATACAACTATACCAAACCCCGTTACTTGTCCTAATGACAATAAGACACACTTTCATGGTCAAATCATGCTTATTACACACTCCAACTTGTATATCTTCCCTGCAGTCCTTCAAACAGCTTTGATGCACTCTCTCAAGCCAATATAAATATATGGTTAGACTGAAAAGTTCATAAAAATGCTTTGAAACATCTCTACAACATTTAAACATACCTCAATAAACCTCAAGCTGTTAAACAACCTTAAAAAGGTTCTCTAATGCTCAAATATGCATAAAACACTTCAACTCTACCTATCAAACCTGCCAGGTCAACTCAAACTGCTACACAACTCCATAGATGTACTAACAATGCATCTTCATTGTATCCATTCAAGACCCCCCTAATGATATGAGTCTTTTGATTGATGAGTACCTTTAATAAGTTTAGTAGAGACATCCCTAACTATAGGGACATAAAACAACAACTTTAGGAGATTCTAAGACCTCATTGGCTCTTATTTCATATGAGTCTTTTTCTTTATTCACTATCAATTCTAACTTTTGCAACTACTTCTTTCACATTTTTAATAGATATGAATTTTCTATTGCCTTGATTGAGACCTTCTCTTGTCCATCACTTATATCAATTTATATGATCAATCTATCATTCTTCTTCTTTTTGTCTTGTCAACATATGTAGATAATAGTTCTTGACATTCCTCCAATTCAAACCCTTGGACTCAATAAGATCAGCCCTTACTGACTTAGGTCTCCATACCAATGTTTGATTCTTCTCATGCATTCTAGGAGCTCCATATACCTTGTTAGGTCTTGAGAGTCTTCTATCTTTGTTAGGACAAAATTTAGCAATGTGTCCCATATTATGACACATGTAGCAAACAACCTCTTTTGAATGATCACTCCTTCTATCCCTTACCTTGCAATCACTTACCATATGAAATCTTTGTCTATTGTTGTAACATAATACTTTTCTCCTGTCTATAGTATTCCTCCACGAGGAATGATGACTATTACAAAACTCTATGACCAAAATTATTACAAGAAAAATAATATCCATTGAATGAACTTGCATACCTTGTAATTATTAAAATTTCATTGACTTCGAGACACGATTGTCCTTATCTACCATTTTATGTTCTTTTTACATGACACTCTTTGAGAAACCTATTTGGTCCTTTAAGAATTTAATCACAAAAATCCATAGCTTGCCCATTTTTGCTTCTTAGGATCACCTCAAGCTATTAAGATTACTTGAGGCCCCGATCGATACCAATTATTACAAATAGCAAAAAACAACTTACCTTTTCTAATGCCAAAAATAATTATCAAATGTCAACGGTGACTTCAACGATCTATAAGACTCAAAAACCTTCATGATACTAAAAACCTTCTAGCATCAACACACCTACTTTTTGAGCTGAGAACACATGATTGACTCCCCATGAGTCCTTGACCTACTTGTAACACACATTCTTCAACCAAAACGATGCTTTTGTTTAATAATAGTGACTAACCACAATCTCTAGTACTTGTGTTACCATTTACCAATATGAGAATAACCAAGCTCCCCCTCGGACCAAACACCTTCAACATGAAACTCTTTCTTACAACAAGATCCATATACACCTAATACTAATCATCAAAGGAAAATGTATGCATATATATACCATAACTTCTTTCCCATATTCATTCAAGCTAAATAATACACAAAACATACCTGTTTAGCTCCCTTTGACTTTAGGCTTGCTACTATAGAATTCACTTGAGTTTCTAAAATTTTGAGGGTATCATCATACTCATGGGTGTCAACCCAATGTCTTTCTTCAAGAAGATGAATCTTGTCTTCATAGTCCTTAACCGTGCCTTTAGTTTTTCTTCTTCTTCTCTACATGCTTCAAATCTTCTAGATACACATCAACTCAGTTTCAAGGTCATCTTCAACCTCTTCTTCATATGAATCCACACATGAACCTCCATAAATGGAACCTTCATTTTTAGAGCTCATAACTCATTTTACCATGAATACGTTTTCATTTCCAAAGTCATTATTATTAGAATTAGAATCACTAGTTTGACTACTTACCTCATATGAGTTGCAATACTCCTTGGAATAAAGGCTTCTCTCGAAATATTTTTGTCTTTAGAATTTTAGAATTTCTTCTTACTCTTATCGACCTATGGGGCCTCTTATCATCATCATGATATTCATCATGCTCTTCACCCTTATGCTTGTGAGGACACTTTTTTGCAAATGTCAAATCTCATCACAGTTGAAGCACTTGAAAGGAAACTTACCCTTATACTTAATTGAACCCAGTCTTCAAATTTCTAGCAAACATAACAATCAATTCATCATCATCAATATCGAAACATCATCATCCAAGATATTCTTACCTTTTTAATTCCTTTCATATTTGAAGGTTACTTCCTTCTTGGGAGGTTTATCAACACATGTCCTCATCTCATAAGATGTCAAGATACCATCCTACATCATCAATGAGACCAAACAACAAAAAAATAAAGGACACTTCCAATCAAACTTCATGTCCCTTTACAAACATACATGCTATATAGTTCAATGTATTCCATTTCTCTATGAAAAACTCATTACAAACATAAAATTAACCATTGAAATATTTTTCATACCTTATTACATTAGGTTGTCTAACAGACCGTGTCTTCATATTTCTCTTAAAGTTGTTCTCCTTTTGATATTATTTATAACTTGGGCCAACATTCTCCTTTTCTCCGAACAACATCTTCTTGAGTCAAATTTTCACCCTTTAGGTCTTCCTTGAACCATAGACCAGTCCTATCACATGCAAACTTCTAACTATCATGACTATTGTGAAGAACATGGTATTAGAAGACAAATTGTGTTTCAACCCTTCTACATACAAAACATTTTTTGTCAAGGTCTTTCCATTATACAAGCTTAAGGAACCTTTTCCAACTATATTGGAAGATGTATTGTCACCAAACCTTACTGATCTTGCTAAATTCTCCTTCAATGAGATGAATTTACTTTTATTTCCTATCATGTGACCTGAAAAATCCACTATCAATGTACCAAATCAACTCCTCATTTTGAGTGTGAAATGTAATTTAGATAATAAAGGATTTTCTTGACTCTTTATCCATGTATTATACAGAGTGCATTATAAAATAAAAAGACATGTGAAATTACCTTTACAAGTCACAAAGATACCTCAATCATATTCACTTTGAGGTGTATAGATCTTAGGTGATATGAGAAAAGCTCTATGAGGGTATGTTGTGCAATTAGTATGTAGAAATATTTTGAGAAGGTTTGGTTGGTATCTATAAATCATGATAGTGGTATGTAGAATTGAGGGGAGCTATGTAGATGTGTTCATCAACTCCATGAAAGTTCAAGGCACATGGTCCATGAAGAAAGTGGAAAGTTGTGACAATGTTGTTGGTGTATAAGGTAAGATGAGAAGGTTTATGATAGTTGAATATTTCTAACATTTAGTATCAATTGAAGAAGATATGTATGAGTGAGGGGAGCATGGTCTTATAATGATTGCATATGCATCTTCCTAGGGGAGTCTTTGTAGCTTTATAGTTGTAAAAATTTAAGACAATGATCAAAAGCAGTCTTATGATACATGTTGAATTCAAGTTGTCTACATAAGCAAGGTATGAACCAAAGTGTGTTATTTAGATATTGGTATATATTATGTGTTAAGGGATTCTTGATCAAGGTTTGAATTCAAATTTTCTCTCATCTCAAAAGATAGGTAAGTAAATTCTTTGAAGATATGCATCTATTAAGGGGGAGATATGTTGCTCTAATGATTCAAAATAGAATTGAAGAGGTCAAATGGACCTTGTTATGTTTGGTTGATGTTTTCAACCAAGTGGTGAGCCTAATGTAATGATATAAGAAGAAGTTGCATGCATGATACATTTTCATTAATGTCAAAAGGGGAGAATGAGCTGATGGCTTGAGAAAATGAGCTATGTGTGTTTTCCATCAAATGAAAACACTATTTACCAAAAAATGTCTCAAATACGAGAATGGATACTAGTTTGCAATAGAAACAAAATGATACTCATGTTTATGAATATTGGGATGAAATTTTTATAAATTCTTCATAGAATAGAGGGCATATTTGAGATGACTACACATAACAGAAAGTGAAAGTGATACCTAAATATAGAACTACGTTGGAAAGTTTGTTGATTTTCCAATGAATGCACATATATGAAGATCACTAGACACCAAAAAAATACAATGGAAGAAAGAAAAATTATATGGTAACCAAATTCTTCCTATGCCAAACTACTATGCAAATGTTTTTCCATTCTCTTGTATCGTTCATAATAATCTCATCTTAATTGATTTCAATATAATACCAAATGAGATGTTTGGACCAAATTTGCATTATAAAATTCATTATAATTAATTAATTTCCTTACACAAAGCTCATAAAACTTTATAAGATAGAGTAATCATATTTTTAAGGAGATTATGTCAATTACACATCCCTAAATATGTGAATGGTTTTAACCACTACTATTCACGTATATTACAACTAACAAATCTCAAAAATATATTATAATAATATTAATAACTTACTTAACAATAAACAATAAGTAGTATTTACTATACGGAAATATCAAACCATGTGAATACTAACTTTTCTTAACATCAATCCATGGAGGTTGTGATCACCCACGGTGGTCCTGCCTTGTACGTAGTGGTTTATTAGTCTCTAGGAGAGATGTCTCTCGGGGTAGAGATCCAACTCATTGAACATCAAAAAGGCCTAAACATAAATGGGTTGCAAATTATTATAAATTTGTGCTACAATATAATAAAGTCAATAATACATCTCGCATCTGTATTTCTAGGAAATCCATATACACAATCCAAATTAATAATCCACAAAAAATTGACAAAGGGTGCAAATTTGGAGCTTGGGGTCATCAAGTGTCCCTTTTTCAGCTAGATTATTCATTATGGCACATGGTTGGGATTAATCACATTACTATATTAATTATTATCGATATAAAACTAATAAAATCATATCACATGCCAATAATTATCACATGTTGTGTGCAAATCAATAAAAATACCCAACCAATTCAATCACATCTAATGTCATATGTATATAAGGACTAATATCAATCACATGTAATAACATCACGTACAATATACAAATCATGCTTACTCTTAATTAAATTTCACCACATGAAATTCAATGTTTTCATCAAATACCCATATGTTTTTGTGTGTGTGTGTGTGTGTGTGTGTGTGTGTGTGTGTGTGTGTGTGTGTGTGTGTGTGTGTGTGTGTGTGTGTGTGTGTGTGTGTGTGTGTGTGATGAATCATAAATCACATATAATAAGGGTAATGCCCTTTACAATAAACTATACATCATCATTATGGTCCTTATAATCACTAGATACATCTATGAGAGTTCAAGAAATCAAGGCCTCCTCGACATATCTATAACACTGGGAATGTGAGCATGATATATACTTCCATAATTACTATTGTCATGTCCATATCTCAACCATATCTTGGGCATACTGGGCCTAAACACCCATAAATCTCACTACTGTGTCCTAAGAAAGCTTTATTTTAGATGGAGGGTTAGGCATCCGTATTTGATATACATGACTCTTGTCTCACTCACTTTGTATGATCTTTAAACTTCTACTTTAGGAACTTATGAAATCACTCAATTTCTATTCTACTTCAAATTTATTCAAAAATGACAGTTATGAAAGTTAGGGAATGAAATCTAGTGCTTTAGAACTACCGTAACAACAAAACAATGAATAGTTAGGAACACAACACCAAACTTTCTTGAAACCCCCATATTGAGGGAAAAAACCAGTTGGGAAGGGAATTTTATCTTTCTTCCCAAAGATTGAGAATTTACGGAGTAAAGAAGTTGAAGGAAGACAAAATGTTACTTCCACCCTCTCTACTTGCTTACTTTGCTCATATACCTTTCTTCTATGAAATAATTCCACCACCAATGGTTTCTTGCTCACTTCTCCCATCCAAGATTTAATGAATTCCACATGCTCTTTTTGTATTTATATATTTCTACCTATGTCCTCTTGTGCATTGGAGAATAGGAAGAGACATCCAAGGAAGAGACACAACCCAGATGTTCAAAATCCATGAATTTTTGTGGATTTATTTTTTGTTTTACATAGTGACTGGACCACCAATGGACACAGAGGGGTGGTTACGCAACCTCTGTAGTAGTTATGAAATATTTGGTGACCATAGAGGAGTGGTTAGCAACCGACACTCTTGAAGCGACGGTTTTGTAACTTAACAATTTTCTCCTAATTCTCGCTTATTTTTCCTTCTAATCCTGGTTGTTATGATGAAGTGGTGTTTTTATGGATCCCTATGGATCAAACCTCCCTAGCTCGGGAGGATTTTTGTCCAAAAAAATCTTAAGCGGGGTGTTGTAAATCATCTAACAACTTCATTCACTCTATAAGGCTAATTTGAATGAAAGACTTACACCTTGGCTTAACTTGTAACTTTTGAAAACCTTTCTTCTTTGATAAGGGAGTCTTCAATATGGAAAATTGCTTAAATGCTCAAAAGTAGGTCAATCTATGTTCCACACAAGTTTACTATATCTCACCCAACCTATATTAAACATCTAGATGATTGAAACACAAGATATGCTTTATTTGTTCATTATTGCTAAAAGCGCTATTGGTCTTCTTGAGAAAATTGATGATGAAATGGTGTGAGTTGGAATGAACTATGAGGGTCCTGGAGAAAATACTAAAAAAATTGAGTACCCTTTTTGAAGCATGAGGTGTGGGTAAAATGTTTTTACCAAGTCTCTTTGTAAATGCCACTTCTCTCACAACCTCTCTAACTTGGCTCACTTACCCTCACTAACCCTACTTCCAATCAAAATTCAATACAAAATTTGAATGCATAACTCTTTATACTGACCAAATAATGTTTCAAGCACCCATTTATCTAAGGAATTAGTGTACAAATCATTACTATGACTTTCTTTGTAAGGATGTATTTAAAATCACAAGGGCAAGATCTAAATTAGGTCTCTCCATACAATCATAGGGTTTCAATCCAGATGTCACAAGTTTCTTCCTCTTGAAACTCATCCAAAAAAATTCCTCTTAAATATTTCTAAGGGAAGTGTCTAGGTTGTATCTTAAAAGTTTTAGGCCTTGGTAATGCATTCAAGGTTCACAATGCAAGTTTGTATACAAACCATAGAGGGTTTTTGTCTCTTTATCTTGAAACACTCCTGAACCTCTAACCAGTAAAAATTCATCCATCCCCTTTATCTTGCAAACACGGTTTTACTACTCAACACTTCTAACCACCTCGAATAGATTTACACAACATCCCAAGAGCTATTAAATTTATCGGCGAGGTTCATGCATTCTGAAACATGGTTTTACTACTTGGAGTGACTTGCCTTGCTCTATAGACACAAACATTAATACATAGTAAAGAATATTTGTATGGTAATCAATGTTCCATATTCAATAAATGGGATAGTGGAACCTCACACATGCTACTATTTCAATATTGTCTTTCAAAATTAATCCTTCTCTTCCACTATTGGCTTTAATTGTCTTAAAGTTTGGTCAGTTACAAAAATGCTCTGCTATAGTTGTGCGAGACTCAAATATGCACCTATAGTTATGGTAATAATTATCCTTCATCAAAATCAATGCAATTTTTTTTTTTGATAAGCCTCATAATTACCTATTCCATAGACGCCTTTTACAATATCAATCATGCAAGTATAAAATGTGTTTTTACAGGTCTTGGCAAACTATGGAAAAACATACAAAATATAAATTTTGTGCTTGGAGCTCCATCACACACTTTCCTTTATTGATAAATGATGAAAGAAAGTTAAAAATGCATTTTTATACTCCCTTGGCTCGAATTTCCTCCATAAATGACCTCAAGGGTCACTCCACCAAGACACATGTGGAGGTCACATATAGAGAAGGAGCTTAAACATGATCATGAGTTACAAAATCTAAGATAACACCACAATGGGACTTCAAGACCTCAAAATGTTTATAAAGCCCTAATGAAACCTATTAAGACTCCCTAGAGCACCTCTACCCAACAACCAAGCAAAAATTACTCCAACAAGTTTCAAATCCTCCAAGTATGTAAAAATGGAGGGAACTCCTCAATTTTAATTTTTGAATTAATAGAGCTAAAATACCACATGAAATAACAACTATGAATCTCTAATGACCCCTCTAAGACCTAAAAAAGCCAAAATTTGACTAATTACAACTATACCATCCTCATGAGTGATGCTCCTACATCATAATCCTAGGGAAAATGAGAAGTCTCCTTATAATCATTTTCTTGCAAGCTTGATGCTTCTTCTTTCTTTCTTTGTTTCCAAATGCATATGGGCTTCTAGTAGTGATCTTCAAATTATGTCCTTGCTTGCTTCATCTTCTTTAGCTATGATTTCTTATTCTCAATCTCTTCCATCGTTGAGATAGTTGCCTTCATGAGTTCATTAACTATAATAGGAGTGTATATTTTAATTTCCACCTTTTGGCTGAGATTGTATCCTTGTTTCATATTCACTTGTGATGTTTCCCGTGTTCTTGGACTGATATACTGTCTTTGACATATTATTTTGATTTATATCTTCCTAGATACCATGTCATGTTCTTGTTCCTCTATTAAATTCTATTATTCCTCTTATTTCCTTGTCTTCAATCTCTATCTCTTACATCCTTAGATCTTCAATACCTACAACAAATATGATGTCTTCTTCATGTTCCATTTTATTCTCCACTTCTAAATTATACCCTTAATGTTTTTACTATTTGTTTTTCCTTATTGGCTTGTTATTTTTTTGAGTCATCTATCCTTTGTTGAGCTTCCTAATGTTGTCTTCTTGTGTCCATCACACTGTACTCTTGATTCATTTAAATCCACATCAACTTAGTCCTTTCCTTAAACAACTATGTCATCTCAACTATGCCTCACTTATTTTCCTCTTAATTCTTGATCTCTAGCACCCTTTGAAGAATAATATCCATACTTTCTTGCTCAAATTTGTTTTGTGAAATATCAATAATTCCTTTTTTGTTCTCACAAGCTTCATTTTCATCATCATTCATCAACAAGGTCACACTACCTCTTCCCTTGTTTGTTCTCAAATCATCATGTTCCTCTTCTCTATTCTTCCCAAGAACTTCTCTTGTTTGCTTGTTATCATTCTCTGAATATATACCTGCAATGAGCTCTTGTGTAGGCCCAAAATCTTCTCTATTCAAAACATTCATCATCACCTTGCCTTGCTCTTCTTCTTTGAACTCATCCATGAGTTCCCTTTGTTGCTTCTTACCTTCATACTGTCCTTGCATGGAGTCAAATAACTCTTCAATTCTTTTTCAACACAAGAATATCCTCTTCATTTATTCCTTCATCAAATTTTGGACCATATTGTCCTTCCTCTTGTACATTACTTTATTTTTCCTTAGTCTCATTCATCATCTCAAAATCATCATTACTTGAATCACTACTTAACTCACTATCTTTCTTACCTTTTGCATGTTCTTCATCATGAAGTTTAAGATTATTTGAATACTCTATCATATTCTTTCTCTTGAATGATTTATTCATGGCTTCTAGTTCTCTTTCTTTCCTCTTATCATCTTCATTCATCTTGTATTTTCCTTTCCTTATGCACACTCTTCTTCGTATTTTCTTTGGTTGAGTTTTTAATCTTCTTTGGCATTATTTAATTTATTCACAAACAATATTATGTTCCTTATCTTTTTCTTTCTTTTCCTTACTAGCCATTGGATTGGATTTCTCTTTTTTCTTGTTCTCTAAACCTGTAATCATTTGATGTTCATACATTCTTTGTATGTCTTCTTTCTTTATACCTATATACACACATTCACACAAGTTATTAGAAACAAAATTTGGAGCTTCTTTGGCTCCTTCAAATTATTCTTCCTTTTTTCTTGTATTTTTCTCTTCCATAGTTGTATTCTTCATCCACTTAGGCACTTTGTACCCAAATCTTTGTTCCTTTTCTAAAATATCTTCACTTTTTGTCACTCTCTCTTTGGTTTCATCTTCTTTATTTGACTCCCTCTTCTTCATCTCTTCCTTTTCTCTGATGTTCTCCTCTATAAGAACATGTTTTTCAACTTCTTCACATTACTCACCAAGAAATTTCATCCTTCTTTGACCTTTATAGGTTTTCCTCTCTCTTCTCCTCAACACTCTTCTCTTGTTTCTCTCCATTAGCCATCTAAGTGGCCATTTCACCTTCTTCTTGATCACCACTCCAAATTATTGATGATCCTCATCACTCATGCTTTCCATCACTATTATCAACTACTACACATATCTTCTCAAAATTTTTAGCTCTTCTTGCATCCATATCTCTCTTCTTTTCATCTCCTTCTTTTTATTCTAGTGGCATATGGACTCAACCAACCATGCTATCATCTTCACTTTGTCTTCTCCATTCTCTCTCTCTCTTCATGTCACTTTCTTATCAATTTCTTCTCCTTATCCACTCGATACCAATATGGTGCAGAGCATATAGAACCTTCACCCATCTTATAAGGTTAATTTAAACAAAAGACTTAAACCTTGGCTTAACTTGTATATTTTGACAACATCTTCTTCTTTGATAAGGGAGTCTTCAATGTGGAAAATTTCTTAATAGCTCAAAATTAGGTCAATCAATGTTCCAAAAAGTTTATTATCCTTCACACAACCTATATTAACCATCTAGATGATTGGAAACACAAGATACAATTGATTGTTCTTTGTTTCTAAACTGTTATTTGTCTTCTTGAGAAAGCGATGATGAAAATGGTGTGAGTTTGAATGAAATATGAGGGTCTTGAAGAAACTACTAAAAATTTGAGTACCCTTTTTTATGTATGAGGTGTGGGTAAAAGGCTTTGTACCAACTCTCTTTGCAAATGCCACTTCACTCACAAACTCTCTCTCTTGGCTCACTTAGCCTTACCCACTCTAATTCCAATAAAATTCAATACAAATTTTGAATGCATAACTCTTTATACTTGACCAAATACTGTTTCAAGCACCCATTTATCAAAGGAATCAGTGTAAAAATTCTCACTATGGCTTGTTTTGTAAGGATGGCTTCAAAATCACAAGGGAAGGGTCTAAATTAGGTCTCTCTATACAGTCATAGGGTTTGAGTCCAGATGTCATGAGTTTATTACAAGTTTTAGGCCTTGGAAATGCATTCAAGATTCTCAATGCAAGTTTATATGTAAAACCTAGAGGGTTTGTCCCGGGAACCCGAGAGTACAAATTCATTCTCCCTTTATCTTGAGACATTCCTAACACTTATAACCACCTTGAATAGATATGTGTAGCCTCCTAGAAGCTATTAAATTTATCACCGAGGTTCATACATTCCCAAAACACGTGTTTACTACTTGGAGTGACTTGCCTTGCTCTTAAGACACAAAGATTAATAAACTATCAAGAATCTCTGTATGGTAATCAATGTTCCATATTTAATAAATGGGATAGATAATATTGGAACCTCACACATTCTATTTCAATCTATTTCAAACTTACTCCTTCTCTTCCACTATTTTATTTAATTGTCTTAAATTCAGTCCGGGTTACAAAAATTCTCTGCTATAGTTATCTCGAGACTCAAATGTGCACCTATAGTTATGGTAATAATGATCCTTCATCAAAATAAATACACAAAAACTTGGATAAGGTTCCTACTTACTTGTTCCATAGACTCCTTGTACAATATCAACCATCATGCAAGTATCAAAAACTAAGTTTTTACAATCTTGGAAAACTATGGAAAAGCATACAAACTATAAATTTCATGCTTGGAGCTCCATCACACACTTTCCTTGATTGATCAATGATGAAAGACAAGTAAAACATGCATTTTTATACTCCCTTGGTTTGAATTTCCTTCATAAATGAACTCAAGGGTTACTCCACCAAGACACATGTGGAGGTCACATATAGAGAAGGAGCTTAAACATGATCATGAGTTACAAAATCTAAGATAACACCAAAATGAGACTTCAAGAACTCAAAAGGTTTACAATGCCCCTAATGAAACCTATTAAGACTCCCTAGAGCACCTCTACCCAACAACCAAGCCAAAATTACTCCAAAAACTTTCTAATTTTCCAAGTATGTAAAAAAGGATTGAACTCCTCAATTTTATTTTTTTGAATTACTAGAGCTAAAATACCACATGAGGTAATAACTATGAATCTATAATGACCCTTCAAAGACCTAAAAAAGATAAAATTTTACTAAGTATAACTATACCATCCACAGGAGTGATGCTCTTGCATCATACTCCTAGGGAAAATGAGAAGTCTCCTTATAATCATTTGCTTGCAAGATTGATGCTTCTTCTTTATTTATTTTTTTCCAAATGCATATGGGATTCTGGTAGTGATCTTCAACCGATCTCCTTGCTTGCTTCATCTTATTTAGCTATGCTTTGTTATTCTCAATCTCTTCCATCCTTGAGCTAGTTTCCCTCATGAGTTCATTAACTGTAATAGGAGTGTATATTGTCCTTTCCACCTTCTTGCTGAGATTGTGCCCTTGTTTCATCTTCACTTGTGATGTTTCCTCATGTTCTTTGACTAATATACTATCTTTGAAATCTTCTTTTACTTTATCTCTTCCTTGATCTCATGTCATGTTCTTGTTTCCTCTATTAAATTCTATTATTCATCTTATTTCCTTGTATTCCATCTCGTATCTCTTGCATCCTCATATCTTCAATACATGAAACAAATATGATGTCTATTTCATGGTCCATTTACTTCTCCTTATGAACTATACTTTTCCTTGATGTTTTCACTATTTTCTTTACCTTTTTGGCTTGTTAGTTGTTTTGATCCATCTATCCTTTGTTGAGCTTCCTGATGTTGTCTTCTTGTGTCCATCACCATGCACTCTTGTTTCATTTCAATCCACATCATCTCAGTCCTTTCCTTATACAAGGATACCATCTCAACTATGCCTTGCTTATTTTCCTCTTGATTCTTGATCTCTAGCACCCTTTTTAGAAGAATATCCATACTTTCTTGCTTAGATTTATTTTGTGCAATCTCAATCCTTTCTTTTGTGTTCTCACAATCTTCATGTTCATCCTCATTCATTAACAAGGCCACACTACCTCTTCCTTTGTTTGTTATCATATCATCTTGCTCGTCTTCTCTATTCTTCCCAAGAACTTATCTTATTTGCTTGTTATCATTATCGAGTATATACTTGTAATGATTTCTTGTGTAGGCCCAAAATATTCTCTATTCAAAGCATTCATAATCATCTTGCCTTGCTCTTATTATTTAAACTCATTCATGAGTTCCCTTTTGGTTTCTTTCCTTCATACTATCCTTGCATGGAGTCCTCAATTCTGTGCAATTCTTTGTTCAACACAAGAATATCCTCTTTATCTATTCCTTTATCAAATTTTGGACCATATTGTCATTCCTCTTGGGTAGTACTTTATTTTCCTTAGTGTCATTCATCATATCAAAATCATCACTTGAATCACTACTTAACTTACTATCATGCTTACCTTTTGCATGTTCTTCATCATGATATTTTAGATTCTTTGAAAACTCTATCATCTTCTTTCTTTTGAATACTTTATTCATGGATTATAATAATGTTTCTTTCCTCTTATCATTTTAACGCATCTTAATATTTACTTTCGTTGGGTTTTAACCTTCTTTGGCCTTCTTTCTTGACTCACAAACAATCTTTTGTTCCTTAGATTTTTATTTCTTTTCCTTACTATAGCCATTGGCTTGGATTTCTCTTTATTCTTGTTTTATAAATCTGAAATCATTTGATGTTCATACATTCTTTTTATTTATCCTTTATATATACATGTATACACACTCACACAAGTTTTTAGAAACAAAATTTGGAGTTTCTTTGGCTCCTTAAAATTCTTATTCCTTTTTATTGTATTTTTCCCTTCCAAAGATGTATTCTTCATCCACTTAGGAACTTTGTACCCAAATATTCTTTCCTTTTATAAAATATTTTCACTCTTTGTCACCCTCTCTTTGCTTTCATCTTCTTTATTTGAATCCCTCTTCTTCATCTCTTCATTTTCTCTGATGTTCTCCTCAATAAGAACATGTTTTTCAACTTCTTCACATTGCTAATCAAGCAAGTTCATCCTTCTCTGACCTTTATAGGATTTATTCTCTTCTTCTCAACACTCTTCTCTTATTTCTCTCCATTATCCATATAAGTGGCCATTTCACCTTCTTCTTGATCACCACTCCAAATTCTTGATGATCCTCATCACTCATGATTTCCATCATCTGTTATCAACTACTCCACATATATTCTCAAAATTTTTAGCTCTTCTTACATCCATATCTCTCTTATTTTCTTCTCCTTCTCTTTCTTCGTTTGGCATATGAACTCAAAAACCATGCTATCATCTTCACTTTGTCTTCCTCCATTCTCTCTCTCTCTCTCTCTTCCTGTCACTTTCTTATCAATTTCTTCTCCTTATCCACTCTGATACCACTATGGTGTAGAGCATCTAGAACCTTCACTCACTCTATAAGGTTAATTTAAACAAAAACTTACACCTTGGTTTAACTTGTATCTTTTGACAACCTTTCTTCTTTGATAAGGGAGTATTTAATATGGAAAAATTCTTAATAGCTCAAAATTAGGTCAATCAGTGTTCCACACAAGTTTATTATCCTTCACACAACCTATATTAAACATTTAGATGATTGGAAACACAAGATACAATTGATTTGTTTATTGTTGCTAAAGCGTTATTTGTCTTCTTGAGAAAACTAATGATGAAATGGTGTGAGTTTGAATAAATATGAGGGTCTTGAAGAAACTACTAAAAATTTGAGTACCCTTTTGAAGGATGATGTGTGGGTAAAAGTTTTGTACTAACTCTCTTTGCAAATGCCACTTCACTCATAACCTCTCTTGACTCACTTACCCTTACTAGCCCTACTTCCAATCAAAATTCAATACAAATTTTGAATGCATAACTCTTTATACTAATAAAATAGTGTTTTAGGAACCCATTTATCCAAGGAATCAATGTAAAAGTTCTCACTATGACTTGATTTGTAAGGATGGATTCAAAATCACAAGGGAAGGGTCTAAATTAGGTATCTCTATATAGTCATAGGGTTTCGGTCCAGATTGTCACGAGTTTCTTCCTACGATAACTCATCCATGCAAAATTCATCTTAACTCTTGATAAGGGAAGTGTAGAGGTTGTATCTTACAAGTTTTAGGCCTTGGAAATGTATTCAAGCTTCTCAATGCAAGTTTATAAGTAAACCCTAGAGGGTTTGTATTAATGAACCCAAGAGTACAAATTCATTCACCCTTTATCTTGAGACACTCCTCAACACTTATAACAATGTTGAATAGATATTCATAGCCTCCCAAGATCTATTAAATTTATCAGTGTGGTTCATACATTCCCAAAACATGTGTTTACTACTTAGAGTGACTTGCCCTACTCTAGAGACACAAAGATTAATACATAGTCAAGAATATTTGTATGGTAATCAATGTTCCATCTTCAATAAATGGGATAGAAAATATTGGAACCTCACACATGCTCCTATTTCAATCTTGTCTTTCAAACTTACTCCTTTTCTTCCACTATTGGATTTAATTGTCTTAAAGTCTCGTCTAGCTTATAAAAATGCTTTGTTACGGTTTGTCCGAGACTCAAATGTGCACCTAAAATTATGGTAATAATGATCCTTCATCAAAATCAATGCATAAAAACTTGGATAAGCTTCCTAATTACATATTCCATAGACTCCTTGTACAATATCAATCATGTAAATATCAAAAACTATGTTTTTATAGTCTTAAAAAACTATGGAAAAATGTAAAAACTATAAATTTTGTACTTGGAGCTCCATCACACACTTTTCTTGATTGATCAATGATGAAATACCATTACAAAATTCATTTTTATACTCCCTTAGCTCGAATTTCCTCCATAATTGATGTCAAGGGTCACTCCACCAAGACACATGTGGAGGTCACATATCAAGAAGGAGCTTAAACATGATCATGAGTTACAAAATCTAAGATAACACCACAATGGGAATTCAAGAACTCAAAATGTTTACAAATCCCCTAATGAAACCTATTATTAATCCCTAGATCACCTCTACCCAAAAAATAAGTCAAAATTTCCCCAAAAAGTTTCAAATTTTCCAAGTATACAAAATGGAGGGAACTCCTCAATTTGAACTTTTCAATTACTAGAGCTAAAAAAACACATAAAGTAAAAATATGAACCTCTAATGACCCATATAAGACCTACACAAGACAAAATTTGAAAAAGTATATGTATACCATCTACATGAGTGATGATCCCTGTATCGGGGAGTAGATTAGGAAACAATTCCATCACTTTCTCCTTCAAGTACCAACAAGCTTGTCTTGGTGTCTTTACCTTGAGTACAACATGCTAAGACTCTTTTGGAACTTTACTTGTTTCCTTGACCTTCTCCTATAGCACTACATCCTCTTTAACTCACCTCATGAATCCAAGATGCAATATTTTATGGAAGGTAGAAAATGACATTCTTCTTCTTCATCAAGCATATATGGCTCATATAGGTGTAAGTTCTCATAATTTACTATTGAGTACATCCACATGAAGTGTGGCAAGTCAAGTATGAAATCATTTTCTCCAACCTACTCTAGTATGGTGAAGGGTCCATACCGTAGTGGCTTGAGTTTCCTTGCTTGACCTTGTAGTCTTTCCTTGCTCAAGTACAACCAAACCTTGTCTCCAACATGAAGCTTGTGCTCTCTATGATGTTGATCATGCCTATCCTTGTACTTGGCTTGAGACTTCTCCAATTGTTCTTTCACCTTGAGATTGATTTTTTGGATCCTCTCAACGAACTTCGTTGCTCTAGTCACTTTTGAATCATGTACCTCTCCTTCTTCTTGTTTTCCAACCTCAATGTCTAGTGGATTGGTAGGTAAATACCCCAAGAATATTTCAAAATGTGACTACATAGTGGGTGAATGTACTGCTTGGTTGTAGGAGTTTTGATTGTAGGCCAAGGGCTCATCCTAAGTCAATGGATATTTTCTATTATACCCTCTAACCAGATGCACCAAAGTATTATTTAACACCTCTATTTGCTCATCCATTTGGGGATGGAAATTTGTACTTTTCTGTAACTTGGTGTCTATCTTGTCCAAAAAGTAGTGCAAAACTCCCCTAAGAACCTAGAATCTCTGTCAGAAACAATGGACTTTGAAAAACCAAAATGAACCCATACATTAGTAAAGAAAATTTTAGTTGCCTCATATCCTTTTATTGTGTTTTTACATGCCATAAGAACACATTTTTCTAAATCTATCTACAACAACATATAGATAATCATGTCCATGTTTAGACATAGGTACCCCCTACAAAATCCACGGATATATCCTCCCAAGGTTGAGTAGGACTGGCAAAGAAAAATACAAACCTTCCTTCCTAATTTTAGGCTTGCTTGTACAAAAAGTTTACATCCTCTTATGAATTTAGATACTTCTTTTTGTATATTGGGCCAATATATATACCTTTGCAAGTGGGCCATGGTCTTTCCAACATAAAAATGTCTTGATACTTTCGAGGTATGTGTTTCCTTCTTTAATAAAAGCCTTTCTTATTTTTACACACAAAGCTTATCCCATCGGTAGAGTAGTCCATCTTTGAGATAAAAATTATAAATACTTGTCCTTTTAGCTCCTTTTAACTATAAATGTTGATATGTCACCCTAAAATATTTTCCTTGAGCATACGTCTCTCCATATGCTTCCTTCGCGAAGGGATCAAAATGATAGATAATGGAAAAACTAGAGATTTTGTCTGTGTGGGTGGCCTAGAAAACATGTCTACCACCAAATTTGTGCTATCCTTCTTATATTTTATCACCAAATGGAAATGTTGAAGGAACCCCATCCACTTGTAGTGCCTTGCCTGTTGCAATTTAGATTTTTCTTGAAAATATTGGAGAGGTTTGTGGTCAGTGTGCACAATAGTTTATGTACTCAAAAATTAATAATTTCATTTATTTATTGCCCGAAATAGTGCATACATTACTTTATCATATATTGAATATCCCCTAACTACTGAAGTGAAAGTTTCAGAATGATAGCATATTGTCTTACCTCCATGTAGCAACACTATTGCCATAGCGTATTCATCGACATATATCTCTACTTCAAAGTGATACTGCAAATTAGGAAGAGAAAGTACTAGAGAATGACTAATTTTGTATTTTAATAACTCAAAATCTTGATCTTATACCTTACCCAAGTCAAAACCTTAGTCTTTGTGGCCATTGTGTGTAGAGGTGCTCTAATAGTGGAGAATCCCGGAATGAACTTCCTCATGTTTTTACTCCTCCCAAAAACACCTAGTCTTTGTGGCTCTTTTTGGTCTTGGCCAATTGGTGATGGCTTCCACATTCTTTGGATCCACTCGTAGCTCTCCTCCTCTAACCATGTCCCTATACGGATGAAAATTGACATGCAACCTTCAACCGCACTTGACCCCCGAGGTCATGCCAGAGAAGCCAATGTTGAATGTGTGTGGCTAACTATAGGAGGATCAATGACTAAGATCTAGTAGTGTGATCTCCTGGTAGCTGAGTTGGCAAAGGGGAGATTTAGAGGCTATGAATGGGTAGTGTAAATTCCCTATGGTTTGTTTGCCTAACTTGGATCTAAGTGTTGATCTAGTTTGAAGTGTCCAAATTAACTAAGATGAAACTAACAATCTATGTTATATCTTGAAAGGGAAACTAATCTAAAAAATCACAAAACTGAAATATTACAATCACAAACAACAATTTGCTTTTATTCTAAATAATCAAATCTACTTCTACACTAAAACTAAACAAGCAAAATAACCCGGTGTGGTTATTCACCTGTGTTGAGTGTATGGTAACATAAAACAAGAACTTTTCCAATTAATCTATGATATGTAGACAACCTCCTACAAATATTCTCTCCTTCAAATCCACAGGATAGGAAGAAGAAGATCTGTCACTGGGGGTTGCTATGAAATATTTAACTCTCTTGGAAATTAACTAATTACTTGTAAATGAAAGGAAATTGATTTCTACTCTATTTGATATGATATAACAATGATAAATTGTAGGAATGAAGGAAATCAAACAACAAATCCAACCTGGAATTCATAGAACAAAGGTAAATCCAGTTGTGTGATGACTTTTCCCCTCAGTTTTTCCTTTCTTTCTCTATGTGTCCATATGAGTCCAAGGAATTGGGAATGAAAAGGAAACAATTGGAGAAGGTGCTTGAGAAATGGAAACTTGAAGCCATTAAGTTTGCACTGATAATGCAAGTGGAAGAGAGATAACACAAGTGAACAGAGCTTGGCTATGTAATTTCCAGCAGGATTGTGGTAGCAATACTATGCAAGATACACAAAATTATCAGGCCTTTTGCTTGAATACAAGCATGGAATATATAAGAATTGGCTGGGATATATTTTCATGCATTAGGGAAGAAGAGGCCATTAAAACTAATTAAATATATTTAAAAATAGAAGAAGGAAAGAGAACCAAGTAATCAAGACTATTTATAGGCCATTTGGTTCACAAACCCATCCTAAAAGTTAATTTAAGTGAAGCATCGCATGTTAAAAACACACATGATGGGTTCGGAAAAAGTGCATAGGGTGGCGGTCATGGGATGCCACCCGCCCGGGCGGTGGTTTGAAGCACCGCTAGGCAAAGGCTAATGGTCATGGAATTAAAGGCCAAAACATGTGCATAATGAAGCGGGAAGCTGGAAAAAGCGTGGAAAAGCTAAGTAAGGATGTCTAGGCTACAAATATACATTGTAAATGGGTTTAGGAGCTTGAACATCTTCTAAAAGGACATGAATAATCATTGGGGACTTTTGTAACCATTTTTCAACAATGTAGCACATGCAGTTTTGGGTAAGTAGAATCCCCAAGATAGACAAGTGACTATTTGTAAAATTCACACTTCTTCATGTTACATAGTTGTTTCTCCTTGAGAACTTGTAATACTTTCTGCAAATGTGTTAGATGTTCCTCCCATGCGATACTAAAATTCAAAATATAATCCAAATATACAATGACACATGTATTTATGAATTCCCACAATCTCATAAATGTAGTGGATGCATTACATAAACCAAATGGAAGTACTAACCACTCATAGAAACCCTGTTTTGTTTTGAAGGAAATATTCCATATATCCTCCTCCTTCATCCTGACTTGGTGATAACCAAACTTAAGATCTAACTTTTGAAGAAATTTACATGCTAAAGTTGGTCTAAGAGATCATGATATTTGTTATTTATAGTAATCTTGTTCAAATTGCACTATTCGATGCACATTCTCCAAGAACTATCCTTCTTTGGCACCATCATAATAGGAGAACCACATGGCAAGGTGCTTGGGCATATCACCCCTTGGTATAATAGATCATGGAGTTGTTTCTTTACCTCTGTACTCTCCAACAAGGATTTCCTATACAACCTAATATTTGGTAGAGGGGACTCTGGAAATAGCTGAATCTCATGCTCTACTTCTCATTTTGGTGGTAACCCACTGGGAGTTTGGAACACTTCCTGAAAATACTAAATTATGCTATATCAAATCCTTCATCCCTTGGTTATAAACATCTGAAATTTCTACCCCATCTTGCTTATCTTTTAATAAAAGTAAACAAAACTGATTATAATTTTCTTGGTTAGTACTTACCATGGCAAGTTTTGGCTTATGCTTTGGTGTTCTGGATGTTGTAACTGACTCCATCCTTGACCCATCTGTATCGGTTATCCCTTCTCATGAATATAGAATCCATGATATATAAGTAAGGACTTTTGAAAACAACATCAAATGCATCAAGTGGAATTACATCAACTTTTAATACATCTATATATTGAGAATTGATCCCAAAATTGAACTTACATCTTTTTGTTACCTGAATTTCTACACCCTTCTTCACCCATCCTAAAGGATAAGAATTTGGATGCTCCTACATTTCACAAACAATA
Organism: Taxus wallichiana var. yunnanensis; assembly: GCA_018340775.1. Classification (NCBI taxonomy): domain Eukaryota; kingdom Viridiplantae; phylum Streptophyta; class Pinopsida; order Cupressales; family Taxaceae; genus Taxus; species Taxus wallichiana. The sequence continues at coordinate 484,371,328 of CM031237.1, forward strand.
TTCTTTACAATCGTATGAAATCTAATTAGATTGAGAACCAATATCAACCAAATAATTTACCTTAGTCCTCTTAATCTGGATTTTGATTTGAAATAGCTTACTCATTTATTCCTCTTGTTCATGGCTATCCATGTTGGTGGTCGTGCATCCCAGCTACTCATACATATCATAATAATCTCTATCTCTACCTCCCCATCTATTTTTACAATTGTCATGGACTTCTTAGAGTCCTTGGTTTGGTTCTTTAGATGCAATTTCGGATGCAACTTCCAACATGTAGCATTAGTATGACCATTGATATCACAATTCTTACAAAAATTCTTAGGATATTTACAAGTATTCAAGGTGGTAGTGGTATTTTTACCTTTCCATTTACCCTTGTTACTTGTTTGTCCTTGCTTTTTTGGTTGATTTGTTGACTTCTTTGTCCTTGACTCCGCTTCTCCTTAATTTTTCTCATCATCTATGTAGTATGCTTGCACACATGCTTCATTGAGATCCTTAGGTTTTGTGGAGATGAAATTTCTTCGTAGGTGAGTGTGAATTCCTCCCAAATACTTGGTAAGAATATCCTCATCCTCCAAGTCCATATTGAGCAACATGGATTTCCTCTAAAACTCCATAGTGTAATCCTACACACTTTGACCACTAGTTTGTCTAAAATACTACCATTTAATCATCTGGTCAGTCTTATGGCCAATAGGATAAAATTTTTCCCTTAGCAATTATTTAAAACCCTCCCAAGAACTTACAATAGGATGCTTCTTCTTTTCACAAGTGGCTAGATGGGTTTTCCACAAAACTAAATCATGTCCTTCCATCTTGAGACATACAAAGGTGATCCTTTGTGCCTCAGTGATATTATGCACACTAAAATATACCTCTAATTTTTTTAACCATTTATCTAGTAATTCTGCATCTACTTGTCCTTCAAATATTTTAATCTCAAATTTAAAAGGAACATGATCAGGTTTTACCTTTCCCTTATCAACTGGAGTTTCCTCTTCCTGCTCTTCCATATCTTCCTCATTGTGGCTCTTTCCTATGCCAAATTTCTCGGCCAAATCTCAAACCATTGAGTCTATGGAGTCTTTCTTAATCGCTATTGTCCTTTGTTGATATGAGAGTTCCCTTTGGTGTTGAAACACCCTTTCCATAGTGCTTTCCAACATCACAATTCTATAGACCAAGTCCTCTTCTTCCATTTGTTCTTTAATCCTTTGATTCCACCTTTTTGTAGCTATCTTTAGATCATAAGGTATTAAATCTTCACCTTTAGACCTTGTCACTGTCATACAAATCACATAAGAATGAATACCATAGTCCTTTGGATATTATTATCAGCTCGATACCAAAATGATCTGTAAACTTCTACTTTGGAAACTTACAATATCAAATAATTGCTATTATACTTTCAATTTATTCGAAAATGACAGTTCTTAAAAGTTAGTGAATGAAATCTAGTGCTTTAGAACTACTTGTAGCAAAAATAATGAATCAATACATGTGGCTAGATTGTGGGAAGTACCCCAAATTGAGTAATTTATCGGGAAGGGAAATTTATCTTCCTAGTATTATATTGGCCAAATTAAGAATTTACAAATTACAAGAAGTTGAAGGAAGACAACAATGTTACTTCCACCCTCTCTACTTGCTTTCTCTGCTCATACACCTTTCTTCTACAAAACAATTCCAGCACCAATGGTTTCTTTCTCACTTCTCCCATCCAATATTTGATGAATTCCACATGCTCTTATTGTATTTATAGTTTAATGCCTATGTCCTCCAAAGTGCACTGAAGAATAGGAAGAGAAATCAAAGGAAGAGAAATAACCCAAACATTCAAAATATGTGATTGTTTGTGGATTTATTTTTCATTTTACATAGTGATAGGATTGTTGATGGACACGAGAGGGGTGGTTACGCAACTTCCGGTGACCATATGGGGTTGATTAAAAATTTCCACTCTACAAAAGGTGATAGTTTTATAACTTAACCATTTTCTCTCGCTTTTGCTTATTTTTCCTTCGATCCTGGTTGTTTTGATGAAGTGGTGATTTTCTTGATCCTTGTGGATTCTTGTAACACTATGAATGTTGTATCTACCATTCCCACGTGATTAAAAAAATGTGAAATCACCCATGACATCATCAAATGATCTTGAATGCCTCCAACCATTACATTATTCAAATATTTTGAGTCAACGTACATACCAATGCATCCACAATGGAAGTCTAGTAAGTGTCACTTGTAAATACACACATCACACTTACATATTAATTATAGATTTGTTAATCATCATGAAGATCCAACATCTACCTATTAAATAAAAAAATATTAAATAAAAAATTACTTACCCTACGTAAATCTCCCCATCTTGTATGATATGGACACTCCACCTCCATCTAAGCCACAAATGATGCTAGTAACACATTGATAAACTTCCACATGTGGAATATCTGATGTCACAATTGAACTAAGTCACATGGATGGATCTATAATACCACCCATCCCCAAAAAAACCTATGTAGCCAACACATTTTAAATGAAACATCTATATAAAGTACTTGTACCCTCTCACCAACTATCAATAATCTCAAAATTTGGTATAAATCCTCTAAGGTCACACTCATTTCTCATATTAGGATCCAAAATATACACATGTTGATAATCCATTGCTCACACAATGAAGTAATTAGGTGCATATTTGGGGGCACTTCCCCAATCTAGCCACATGTATTGATTTAGACCTATCTAAAAATGTTCCAACCATTACTTTCGATACCAAATGCAAGCAAAGTCTCCATGTGCCACCCTCCCATAACTCTCTCATGTGAAAATATCTTTTCATTCACAAATCAAACAAAATGGAAAGTATTAGAATATTTGGTTATTAGTAAATAATCGTAATCTATCAACACTTATTTTATTCACCTCTATACTAAAAACACAATTCTATTAAAAATTACATTATATTTTAGACCAAATCATATGAATTAGGGCTTCATTATATGCAATTGGGATGAAACCATCCCAAACTATATGGTTTTCGTTATCCATTCCCCCAATGTAAAATGGACAACTTGAAAAATTGGACTTGGGCAGTTTCATGGGACCTTGGTGGAGAATATGAAGAATTCAAGTATTTTTCCATGTTTTGGGGACTTACAATTGCTTTGGGGGACCTAAAATCATTTGGGAGCATCTCCCTCTCTATAGGCTTCAAATCCAACATGTAGCCAAATTTGGGTAAAACATGGTTAAAAATGTGAAAAATGGATTTTGGGGCACTCTTCTATACTTTTCCTAAGTTCCCAGATCCATACTTGGCCAAAAGAGCTAGAAGAAATTGAGAAAAATGAGAAAAAGGGTCATTGTGCAATGCAGGTTTTGTGGGTCGAGGAGGTACACAGAGAACAAGTACCTTAGGGGCTCAAGTTCTCTAGTTTATCATTTTGGCTGCAATACAAGGATTTCAAAGGTTTTAATTCAATGTGAAAAATAGGTGTTGTGCAGGTACTTTGGCCTCTTGACGCATACAAGTTCCCTAAGGGAAAATGTTCCCGCACCTCCGAGTTTCTAAAAATCAAAGAAATGGATAAGATTCGGTGTGGTGTGGGTGAGAGGCCTTGTGCAGATCCACGAGGTGAGGTGGCCCAAGTTATTTTGGGAACTTTGTACTGATGACCTGAAAATTTCAGAAAACATTATAAAATGGAGAAGGAGAAACAAATTGTTTTATGTTGCAAAAAGGTGGGGGTATGAGCCCCTCGTGACCGATTCCATCGGTGTCACTTGAGCCTAAAAAGGTCAAAATCACCGAAGTATAAATAAAAAGAGACAAAGGACTTGTTGTGGGTAGATTAGATGGATTGGGCCGCAAGGCCCAAGTGGCTCGAGTTATCTCACATCCCTATGTACTGCAAGGATGAAACATCTGAAAATAAAGGAAAAAGAGGTTAAAGAGATGGATGCGGGGATGATTGGCTACAGAAGCACGAGACCTAAGTGACCTAAGTACCCAATGTACCTTTAGTTATCAAAACCTTCGAAATTCTTGAAATAAAAGGGAGATGGGAGGATACGGGTATTATAAAATATAGAGGTTGTGGGGGAACAAGAAAATAGTGGAGCGAGTTCCCAATGTATCCCATGCACCTGAATCATTTGATTTATCTGAAATGCAAGGGAAAAATATAGTTTTTAATGGAAACTATAATGTGAAACTGTAACATGTTCCCATGACCCCCTGGAAGTCTACATAAGCATAACTTCTCCCCTGAACTCCAAATTTATTAAAATTTATATCAATGGAATCATTTTTTCATGCTCTACATCATGGAATCTAGAAAATAAGATTTTGGAGGTTCTAGAAGGGGAAAATTATTAAAAATGCTAGAATATCATATTTCATTGGGCTCCAAGAAAAACATTGCCAAATGTCAATCATCCTTTGCTAGCAATCATTTTTGAACTTCTAAAAGGGATGGGACCACTTTGAAAATGAGATACAAATTTCCCCCTCTCTTTGTTCTCTCTGGGATCAATAAATGTAAGTGCTAAGGCACATTTTTAAGGGGGAATGTTCATGTAATGAAACTCTATCAAAAAATTTCTAGAACAATGTTGAGTTGTAGGCCTCTGATATGAGTATTCTAGAAGATCTTTTCCTTTATTTTGCAATTGTAATGAATTATGCATCCATTTAATCAATAAATCCATGTTTTGTGGCTATTCTCTTCCCTAGATGTGTTTTATTGCATTTTCCTTTCCTTTCATTACATATTCCATGTTTTTGTGCATTACATATTCCAAGTTCTAGATCTATTATGCTCCATGGAAATGATGTTGACAAATGCAGTTAGGGACTATGTCACTTATGTCTGACCTCTCTCTTTCCCATTATTCATCTCATTTTCACTCATCTGGATGTTTTCCCATTCCTTTCTTGGTGCAATCACCTTTGTAGCTTAGGATTTCCATTTTTATGCAATCTCTCTCTCTGGTCCCTTGGAAGCTTAGGATAGAAGTAGATAACATAATTTCCCTTCTAGGAGTAGTTTAGCAGTAAGATAAGGTAGAGGAATCCAACCTTATCTAGAGGTTTGTCTAGTTATTAGTCCCACAACTGAGAGACAATCCCATGTTACCCAAAAACATTGGTTTCTCATTCACAGATTCATGATCAAAACCATAGGGTGCTATTTTTTGGTGATAACAGTTTCATCCTCCAAGATGAAGTTGGATCATATGATATTATTGATCCTATCGACTCAAACTTGAAAATATTTATAATTTTCTATAATATAAAAATATATTGCTATTTTTAGTTTAAATCACAATATTTCCATACTTACCAAATCTCTAATCTACTATGATTGGATGACATCGACTACGTGGTAAAATTATAATCTCAAAGCATCTCTAGCATGCAACATCTTGTCTAGCATAGGGAAAAAATAACTATCAATCATTTTTCAAATAAAATTACTCTTCATTTTTCTACTTACCATTTATAGTAAATTACCCCTTCTACTATCATATATAATCAAGCTTTACTATACATTAAATGGCTCAAACTTATCAAGATGATATCTTGATATCCACTTGTCATCTTTTGACAATGTTCAAAGTGTTATGACCATCACTTCCTTGATATTCATCTTTGTTGTGTGAATTTTCTATATTTAATATTTATCATGATTGTGCCATAATTATTATATGTTATCACACTTATGCTCCATACTATAACTCAATACTATCACTATTGTTATACAAACTATTTCAATTAATGGTTATTTACTTTGGGCATATCTAATTACTATCACTTAATATATCAATCTCTCTCATCAATTACTTTCAACTCAAAATATTCCACTTCATTATATACTTTTCACTAAAAATGGGGAAGATATAGGATGGTTACGTAAAGTCTCCTTGTTATGTATAAATCAATACACAAATGTAATGATTCAATGGTAAAATCTAGCTACAAATATGCACTAAATTATAAGATTACCAAATAACAAATGAAAGCATCATTGCATTTATCACAAACATAATGGGTAATAATTATTAAAAACCATAACCAATTACACTATAATTGCTAATATACATCTATATAATGTACAAAAGGGGCACAAAATGTCATTCCCTTTTAATATTGTAGGGTTTTCAAATTTTGGGACCTAGATCCATCTACAACTGTGTGGTCCTCAAATTTGGGAAGTTTTATGTTTGGGTAACCAAAAAAATTTGTGGCACTCTTACTTTGGTGCTAGGATACCAAATTCCTCCTATATTCCTTTGGTACCTAAACACCGAATTCCCACCTACTTCTTAATCACATATATGGGATTGATCACCCCTAATTTCCTATAAATTCTAATATAGTATCTATATCTCTTAGTACACTCTTTATGCCTATAAAACATTTTGACATTGATGATATGTGTTCCTTATCTTGTTTGATTCGATAAATGATGGACATTGTTCACCACATTATGGTTACTTGCTCAATGCGTATACAAATATCTCTCTTTACTTCAATAATATCAAATATGATCCTTTTCTCCTTTAACTAGGTAAATTTTATTCACTAGATTAAATGGGGAAAATATAGGCACCAAAATTGGCACAAAATCATTATTACATCGTGCTTTTGGAAAATTTGATGTATTTGGGTCTTGAACGATGAAAGTAGAGATTATTGACACAAGTCCTTATTGGTTTACTTTCACATTATGTGTCTACATTTTGAATTTTATCTTGTTTGACTATATCATGTGTTTTTTACGTCATGTCAAAAGATCTTTGAATTTTTCAATTAGCTATTTGACATTTTAAAACTTTGGTATAAGATTATACAACTTGGTCTAGAGCATTGTACCATCAAGTACCAAGCCATATGGTCTTGTCTCCTTTTATTTTTGGGATTTTTCTAACAATTGGGCTCATTCATCACTCTTTTACTTTCACACTTTAAGTTTTGGGTCAACCTTGCATGCTATAAGGATTTAAATTTAAAATTAAAGGAATCCTATATATACAATTTACCTCTAAGTATTTATCTTCTAGCAAGCACCTATCTATGTACCATTTATGAGCTAGGAAAAAGTAAATAATTGATATGATATATTACATAACACATCACACGAGGGGAAAATTTGACTAGTACATCTACATACAAGGGTTTAAATTAGGACAAGTAGATATCCTGCTATTGGTGTGGAAGCATGAGGGTAAAGCTAGGTCAATGGTTTAGTTCCATATACTTTGTATAATGCACTAGGAAAACTATCTGAAGTTTTATATATACTATAATGATTGGTGTATCACAAATGAGATGATCTTCGAGGTCAATCTAATTCAAGAACTTCATATTTTATTTTCTTCTTCTAAGGTATAATTGAAGTTCTTTTCACAAATCTAGGGCTTTCACACACTACAAGTTCATATAAGAGGGTTATAATGAATATGAAGATATTAAGATGTAACGTAAGTGAAGGTGAAGTGACACATAAAACTGAGAATCACACAATCATAGGTTTGAAACCATACAAATCAAGGCCATAAGTGAATATGATCCTTTACCTATTTGTATAGTATAGTCTCTTCACATTTAGGTAGGTAATGAATTATTGGATATATTCCAAGCTCTACACATGTTCTAGTTTTATCAATATTATAGTCAAAAGTCAATATGAACCAAGTCACCTCTCAAACAATGATATGATTATTAATTTTTTTATTAATTTATCATGTTTGTAATACCCTAGTTTTCACTATGCAAATGTAATTTGAATTGATTTATAGCATATACATTCTTTCTATTTATTTATATTAATTAGGTCACACACCTTATTTAATTAATTTAGGGTTGAAATAGATATCAAATTAAGAAAAGAATTATGGGTTTCTTGGGATGAAACCATCAGTTTGAGATATAACTATTTGGTGGTCTCTCATGGGAATATAGTGAGGTGGTAGAAAGTTTTGGGCACGAAACTCGAAGTGATAGACTATTGTGGATTGATGTAACTGACTATGTGAAGAGTTGAGCAATGTAAATGAGGAGAGAAATTTGTGAAATAGGACTAATGATAGGTAATTAATCTTGGGATATGTGTAGAAGTATTGATTTGGAGATAAAGCTAATATTGACATTATCAAGTGATAAGTTTCCAAATTTATGTGTTGATGTTTTCTTCCCCCTTTAAGTTAGGAAATGAAAATTTATTGCTTATAGGAAATGAAATTTTATTGCTTATAGGAAAATATACTTGAGTTTGTAGACACACTTTGTCTTCATTTGAGGTTATTAATTTTCTTGAGTGTTGATATAATATCCATAGTAAAATTTGTCACACAAAGTGTAGTTAATGTCCATATTTTTTTTTAAAATTTAAATTAGATTTGAAAATGTATTTAAAACTTGTGAATTGAAACTTTGACTTGCAAATGTGAAAATTGAATAAAGGAGTACACTTGTTTTTTTAACAAAAGATAAACTACTTGATGAATTTCATAGAGATATGGATTGGAATCAAGATGCTTTATAGGATTGGTATTGATCACTCCCAAATTTATAGATGGATAACCTGAAGTGAAAAGGGGAATCAAGTGTCACTTGAAACAACACAAAAGAATGGTGTTAAAAGGATTTATTTTCTCCCTAAAGAACCCTATAAAAATATGAAGGGTGACATGGATGTTTATCCATCCCAAAACCTCTGAAAAAAAAATTTGATAAGAAAATTTTCATAGGAAATTTTAGTCACCAAAAATATTCTACCCAAGGACCACATTATTGCAGAAAAGTTAGGCCCAAATGAGTAAAATAATTAAAAGTTGAAAAGTAATGAATTATAATCATTCCCCACGATGCGATGTATTAGCGTATCATGTATGAAAAACTAAATATACAAGGAGGATCCCCATACCCCTATACAACATATTGTAAAGGTTCTGGAATATGTAAAGTCAAAAGGGAATGAAGTACTCATGCCCCACACATTCTATATAAAAATGTAGTAAAATATTCTCTAGATTATGCCAATTGTCCCTAACCCGTGATCGAAACATTTAAAATTCTATATTTTCCAAAAAATTCTAAATTCACTCTTTTGAAAAATTACATAGGATGAATCTTTCCATCTGGATAGTAACATCTAATAGTTTGGTAACTTATTAGATGGTTTTATCCTGTGTAAATTATACTCTTGATATGTATCTTTCCTCATTGGACTATGCATTTGTATTATGTTCCATTCTATTTTGAATTTTATATTCGATATGTGTGATTTAATTGCATATATATATTTGTGTGATAACCCCACTAAATGCCCCCTCTTTTGAGGTGAGTGAGATGTATAATAGATCACTCATCTCAAAATAAGTTAAGCATGTCCATGTTGAATGTAGCATATAATTATCATTAGATTACATTGAAGGTTGTTGTAGGTGGCCATGGTAGAAATCATGTTCTCATATAAAAAGTACATAATATAAATGATAACATGAAGAGATAGAAAACAAGCATACAAGTATACAAGTATACAAACATATAAGCATACAAGTACAATAAGCAATGTCACATATATTAGTCATAACAAAGACAAAGATCCTCATACAAGAAACACAAGAGTTTCACACACATACAAGCATGAGAAAAGGAAATAGAGGCTACAAATAATGGACACCAAAGTGTTAGACACATGCATAAATAATACCATAGGTTGTATACATGAAAACAATTATACAAAAATGAATACGATAGTATATAAAATCCTATAATTACATAGAGCAAGGGTTACTACTTCTACACAAGGCACATGTGTAGTTTCATTAGTCCAAATAAATAACATATAACACAATATTGAATTATATCATAATGATAATGTGAAATAAAACTATGTAATGAAATAATAACACCTACTAATATGAGATATGACCTTAAGTGTTACCCAACCACTAAGTAAGAGGATAGATCATGCACCACCTATGGTATATAAAGTCTTGTGTATATCAACCACTAAGTATTATATAGTCTTGTCTATATCATGCACCATGTTCGAGATATGTTGTGAACGCATAGTTGTAAAAATTATATAGAATATGTTATCTATCAAACTATGTGACAAACAACATATGTAAAGTAAAGGACTAATAAATCATGTCATGTGCAGGACCTAATCTTTTGTTTTTAAAATATTTAATTGTTTTTGTGCTTAGTAAATTATTTGAATGTTTTTGTATTTTTAGATATTTATATTTGTGAAAATTAATTGATACCCTATAAAACAATCAAGAAGGTGAGGAGAGAAACATGTAGGCATGGGTGACTTGGACCTCAATTTATATTTTTCAAACTAGGAGTATGATGTATCATGTCAAGTCATGGATGTAGGACATGCTAAGGATATTTTTACTTGTAATATGATACCTAGGATAATACTTGTGAGGCATATATCTTACGGATGTAGTGTGAATGGGTGTAACATGCATGGATGTAGAAAATGGTACTTTATTAGTAAGAGGATTAAATAAAGTAGTCTCATATGGGATACCCTTGACTATTAAAATTTGATGTCATAGATATATTCAACACATTAATGTATCACATAAAGGATAACCCTCGTTGATGAATCCAAGGAATCCTATAAGCATGCCACATGACCTAGGAGAAGCAATAGCCAAGAAAATTATATCCATAGTAGAAAATACCACTATAAGGGGAGGAAGATAATGCTCAAAATAAATTTTAGTTTTAAAGTGCATATGTTTCTTAGTAAAACTAAAGACAAAAGTAATTTGAAAGTGCACATGTTGTGTTTAGAGATGCTATAAATCAAGACAATGTGAATTAGATTTAGACAACCAAAATCTCAAATATAAAGGGCATGAGAAACATCATCATCAATAATATCAAAATATTCAAATGTTATAGTAGGCCTAGGATGTATAGAAGAGGTAATTGTAGTAGTTCAAGAATCAAGTTGATGATCATATGTATCAGGATGAAGTTGAGCCCTATAAGTATTATGAACATTTTCATTTCTTTTGGATTCATAATTGTTGTGAATATGAAGTAGATCATTGAATATATTAATCTTAGAGTTGACATTTTTAGGAGGCTTAGATCACGTAGGAGGAGAGTTAAATTCAATTTCATTAGAATTAATGAGGTCTTGTATAAAAATGAAGCTTGAAGAATTTATTAGTAAAGTGTCCAATATATGTGTGGAATTCACAATAGACATTATAATTAAAAAAAATTACCATAAGGATTTCTTGTATCAACCTCAATGGGAGGAGTGAGATATACAAGGTTATACTCCAATAACATTTGTAAGATCACATGTGGTGAGGAGGGAAACCTTACATATTTACTCCGAGGATAAGCTTATAATTTAATCTTTGTATGTTGATATATGACATTAACAATAATTTTAGCACTAGTCTTGTCACCATTAGGTTTGCCTTTATAATTATGTTTTCATTTAAATTTTAATATATATGTTTTAAGAAAAGTAGATGCATACTTAAGTTTTTTCAATATAAAGATACTAGCCTCTCATTCTTGTAAAGTGTAACATAACTCATCAAAACATCAAAAAAATTTAAGCATAATTTATACTTGGAAAGGAGACAAGAATTTGAGTAAATAAATCTTATTATCGTAATTATATTATTCATCTTAGTAAGCACAATCTTATAGTACAAAACATAATGAATAATTGGTTAATTAGAGCCTTTTTATATCTTATCCATTTGATCATATGAAATATTTTCACCAATATTGATACAAATGGGTGAAAGAAATTAATTAGTAAAGTGAGTTAAATCCCTTGCAAAGTGAACAGGTAGATCATAGAACCATTTCAAGGCATAGTCTTTAAGGATTCTAGGAAAAGCTTAGGAAGAAGTAGATCATTATAATCATATTTGGAACAAATAGTGTAAAAGGAGTGAAGATGTTGCTTATGATAAATTTTACCTTTATAGATAGGAAGCTTAGGAGACACAAACCCTAGGGGTAAAAATAGGATGCCACTTTAGGTGCACATGGATTATGAAGAAATTAAGTAGAATATGTAACATTAGAGAGATTAGATGGAACTTTCTATAATTTTAAGACTTTAATTTGTAAATCACAAATAATATGCTCAAGGGAACATTTAGTAAAAGAGTGGCAAGTGATGACCCTTGAAAATTACCATTCCAAACCCCTTTTTGTATCATCATTTTGTATTAAACTAATATTAGCATTGTTGTAAATAATACTTTTATATACTTAAAGATAAGTTTTTGTGCATAAATCTTGTTCATTTTCATCTTTCATATGCTTCTTTGGATGGGTTGATATAGATTGATTTTTACACTAACAAGTGTGAATGAAAGACCTTTTATAAGCCTAGCGCAAGAATCACATAAAGCTTAGTGCAGGACTCACATAAAGCTAAGTGTGAGACTCGTATAAAGCCCAACGCGGGAGTCCTAAAGAAGTGTAGAACTCACATTATGGAGCACATGACTCAAACAACACAACAATGAACTTATCCAATCAGCATATGAGTTGCATAATTCAAGGAACACCTAATTTGTATCAAATATAGTCAACATGTGACTTGAATAATTAATGAGACTCCTAATTAGCATCGATTCGATTAGAAACCATAGAAAAAAATCTATGCACTTAGGTACATTTATAGGTCCTAAAAGCATCCTAACATTTACACACTTCTTAAGAAATAAAACTTGTAATTGACAACTCCATCTAGCCTTTTTCTTTGTCTTCTACACTTTTATTATCTTTATACATCTTTCACTCTCACCGACATTTGTCTATTTTATTTTTCTATGGCCTTAGAGGCTAACGCCAAGTTAGGACACTAGTGCCAGCGCTCCTGTCCTCTTAGGATCTCCTGTCCTTCTTTACCTTTTTCTTATCCTTTTGGACCCCTTTTACTTCTTAATTAATTTTTACTACTTTGGGTTGGCCTTCCAATTGTCAATTATGAAATTCAAACAAGGGAATCATATAAATACACAGTTATGTTTTTAAAATAAGGGACCAAGCACTAAGCATTACATACTATCACCTAAGCTTGCATCCAAAGGCACAAGAGCACCAAAAGCATCTATTTAGCACAATCATTTAAGGGACAAGGGATGCATTCTTCTACATATACAACATAGGAGGGGAAGTCTATTATATTTCATCCCACACATTCTATACATCTATTACATTCTAGATTTAGCCCGTTATCACTGTGTAACTTACACAAGGGCATCCTAGGGAATCATTACACATACATTCACACAGAACTACATGGAGTCTGAAATGTAGTGTAGTGCTCAACACTAAGTTCACTCTTTGGGTGATTGCAGGGGTCAATCCGACTCATATTCTATATATTTGTTATTATAATTGATGTGGTTTGTGGACATGTGTAGGTAGATAATTTATTTTACTGAGTTATAAGTACATTTGAAAATTAAGGAGTGAAACCAGAGTGACAAACAAGGACTAAAAATGAAGCTCCTCATGCACAAAAGAGACCAGATCTAGATTATTCACAGAGACACTAGCACCAAAAATAGATGCTAGCACCTGTGTGCTCTGTACGATGTATTCATGACTCTCAGAACCTCCAGTGAGAATTTACCACACTCGCCTAGTATGTTTAAGTTATTCACCTACATGGATCACTTCTAGATTGCTTGAAAATCATCCAAGTCTCTCTATCTTCATATCTTTCTTAGGGTTTCATATTTGTATATATTTTTTTCTTGAATATTACTATATACTAGCATTTATATATCATTCATTACAATAGTTACTCTATAATTAGATTTAATTCCATTTATATTAAATCATTTAGTGAACCCGATCACTCGAACCCCACCTTGCTTCTAGGATCTCTTTTGATTCTTCTCCCATGGCTAAGACTTATGAACCCTTTACTAATGAAGATCTTTGTGACCTCCAGGCCCATATTGTTGAACATCCTCAAGATTTAGATCTCTTATTGTTCGCTACTCTTTAAGAATCCACTAACTTAGTTGAGCTCAGCCTGCCAATCTCTAATAATAATTCTCTTCCTATTGTGACACAACCTCATAATTCTACCCTCCCACCCACCTCCAATTTTCCTATTTCTACGCTTGATCCTACCAATAATTTCATCTAGCCTATTACTTCACACACATGAAAATTCTACTCTTCTGACACCCAATACCTAGCTTTTTTATACCAAGATCTACAAATCCAAATCTGCTAATTACAACAAACTACTTTAGACTCCTCTCCATCTCTAGATTCCTCACTACTCCTTCACACCCATTTTGTACCCACCATATCTACTTATCCAATTCCTCCTAACTTCATTGCACCCAAGCTTCCTACCTTCAATGGCCATGGTGACCCTCAGGAGCATCTTTGATATTTTCATGTGGCATGTCTTGATTATGTGGATGATTTTACATTACTAGCTAAACTATTTCCTAGAAGCTTGTAATATTATGCTATGCATTGGTTCTATGATCTACCTATTCATTTGGTAACCTCTTTTACATACTTATCCGATGCTTTCCTTGCACATTTTATATCAATATTGGCACCAAAATATCTTATGCATAACTTTCTCAACTTAAACAAGGATCTAATGAGCATCTAACAGACTATGTTTTGCGTTATAAGAACAACCTTGCTAAGATGACTAATGTATTCACTGAATACAAATTATAAGATTTCTTTATTCAAATTCTCCTACCTCACTTTGCAAGAGAGTATCATCTTTGAGACCTCTCCCTCCTTTGATCAACTATGCCATACACTCAAATTGCGTGAAGGAAAAATTTTATCTATGGGAAAATTGAAATACTATGATACTTCTTCATCTTCATCTTCTAATCGGTTTCAAGAAAATATACTTTCAAACCATCTCCCAAGCCTAATGAAGCTAAATCAACTATTAACATTGTTTCTACACATGATAATCTTCAATTACAACCCACACGATGTACTTTTACTATGTTACCTTATACGCAACTCAAGTACTATTACCACAACTTATTAAAGCAAATTTATTACTCTTCCTCCACCACTTAATCTTGATCCTTCTTGCCTCCGTGGCTATAACTATGATGAAAATGCACGTTGTGACTACCACTAATACATT